>CM064525.1:50633363-50793363 GCA_032716605.1 Paralithodes platypus | reverse complement strand
CTTAGGTGTCGATTATTTCCTGGCGAGCGATAGCGAGCCTGCAATTTTAAAAGGAACCGGCTTTCGGCCGGGACATTTTTCTACCGAAAAAATTACAAATTGATCTTGAAGGGGGGTCTAGGGGGTGTTTTTCTAAGTTTGATGGAGGTCTAGGGAGGAAACTATAAAAAACATATGAATAAATGAATTAATAGACCAACCAAACGGCCAGTCTCCCTTAACCTTGATAACTATGGGTCAACAACAAAGACTTCGATGGAAATTCACCGAAAAAAGTGCCCGTTTTAGAACCACTGGGGAATAAGTTAACCCCTTCTATACCGCCGCCGTCTGTCTAATTTTATTCTAGCTATATTTAGACGATGGTGTGCACTTTAAGAAGGATCTGTGGCAGTAAACAGGCTTAGGTGTAATAGTTCCAAGCCTGTTTATTGCTGGAAGCCTCTCTTAAACTGAATAACATCGTTTAATAGTAGCCAGAATAGAGTTAAAAAGGACGGCACCGGTACTGAATGGGTTAAGGGGGGTGACCTGATTTTTTTTATTTCTGTCCTCTTCTCTCCGTCTCTGGCTTGTATCCATTCGGCCCCATTCAGCGAACTATTTTAAGACGTTTATCCCCATCTAGGTGTCGATTTCTTCCTGGCGAGCGATAGCGAGCCAGCATTATATGAAGATATCCGGCTTCGCCGGAGAAATTTTTCTATCGAAAAATGTACGAATTTAGCCTGCTGTCTAACAAAAAATATAAAATATGCTGGCTCGCTACCACTCACCAGTAAGAAATTGACACCTGGATGGGGATAAACGTCTTAAAACAGTAGGCTGAATGGGGCCAAATGGATACAAGCCAGAGAAAGATAGTTAAGTCATGACGTGTTATAAATATGTTTAATTAATGATACTAACGTTAAGCAATGTTTAAGGACAACAAAAACACTCACAAACACACACACCCACACACACCCACACACACCCACACACACACAGACACACACACACACAAACACACTAGCAGAACGAGACTATTCAAATATGTTTAATTAATGATACTAACGTTAAGCAATGTTTAAGGACAACAAAAACACACACAAACACACACACCCACATAGCTACACACACACACACACTAGCAGAACGAGACTATTCAAATTAGATCACAATCAAAAGCAGATCACACACATTAAAAAGCAGATCACACACATTAAAAAGCAGATCACACACATTAAAAAGCAGATCACACACATTAAAAAGGATACAAACTAAAGACATCTGCTACTAGCCAGAATATTGTAATCAGTGTCTCCCATCAGGTCCTGAGAGCGAACCAAGTCTTCCCCTGGTGTTGTTATCATGAACGTCTAGTGTACTCGACCTTAGCCTTATCTGTGGTGGTGATCAAGGGGTATGGTGGTGATAACGGCTTCTCTATGGTGGTGATGACGGCTTCTCTATGGTGGTGATGACGGCTTCTCTATGGTGGTGATGACGGCTTCTCTATGGTGGTGATAACGGCTTCTCTATGGTGGTGATGACGGCTTCTCTATGGTGGTGATAACGGCTTCTCTATGGTGGTGATGACGGCTTCTCTATGGTGGTGATGACGGCTTCTCTATGGTGGTGATGACGGCTTCTCTATGGTGGTGATGACGGCTTCTCTATGGTGGTGATGACGGCTTCTCTATGGTGGTGATGACGGCTTCTCTATGGTGGTGATGACGGCTTCTCTATGGTGGTGATGACGGCTTCTCTATGGTGGTGATGACGGCTTCTCTATGGTGGTGATGACGGTATGGTGGTGATGACGGCTTCTCTCGTTTGCATGTTATTCCCATGTTCTGTCTCGCGCTCTGAATAACTTGTCCTGTATACTATTGTTGGCTGTTGTATAAATTAACACCATATCATGTTGCCATCAAATAATATTGTTGATCATTTTTGCTAGGATATATTTGGTATTATGAAGAAAGCTGCCTACTAAGTTAAAACGTATGATATTAACTAGTTGAACAGTTATTTATTATGCAATAATACAAAACAAACAGGTAGCAACGCATATATTATATTGAACCCTTGTTGATTGGAATCGTATGCAAATTGTGTCTGTTCCTCCAACCTCATACCACATCAATACTGTTTATTTTCTGCGGGAAGATTGGCCGCGCTCAGGATATACAGCCGTGTGCAATAATAAAAACACATCCATATGAATTATTTAATATTCTAAACCATCTGGGAAATAATAAACTATTGTATTTTCTAGTTTGACCTTTTGGATGATAATACCAGTATAAGCGACAGTCACCTGGTATTGTGTGAATGTGTGGAGTCAAATAGACCGGCAGGAGCCTTACATAAAATGTACCAATACATCAATTAATGCAGGCATATTATCGTGATAGCATGTGAGCTCTGACACCTTCTGATTCCACTCCATTATAACTCTCCGGGTGATTCGCAGGGTTGTAACTCTTCTCATCACAAGCAACTCCCGACATTAATAATCAACGTGTTTTAGTCATGCCTTCACCTCGGTAGCTTCCACTCAAGTATCGTTGTTTACTTAAAATACTATATCAGTAAGCTCAAATGTAGGGAATCAAGCTATAACCATATACTCAACGCTATGTCAGAGAATAGATACAAGTCTAATGACAGTTCACCATAACAGTACAAGCGTGTAACTTCAAAAAGAGTTGTACCAATAAAGGCAATATGCTTTACCATTTTATCTGAGATATTTGTCCATCCTATATTCAGTTAAAATTGTTAATATAAGCCAAACACTCGGTAGAGGGGGTGGGGTAGTGCTTGTATTGTTGGTCTATATACAGTATATATTTATTAATTTAGTTTTGAGTTTCCTCGGTAAACTTCCATCAAGCTTAGAAAAACATCCCTATACCCCCTTTCAAGATAAATGTGTACATTTTTCGGTAGGGCCGGTTCCTTCTAAAATTAGAGGCTCGCTTTCGCTCGCCAAGAAAAAAATCAAAACCTAAAGGACACGAGAGGTCTTAATATTGAAAACAGAGGCGACAGATCTCAAAATCGCGAAACTAACGGAACCTCAAACCTCAAAGCTAATATGCTAAACATGAGGGAGAAGGGGATCCAGACAAACCTCAAAGCTAATATGCTAAACATGAGGGAGAAGGGGATCCAGAAATACCGATCCGTACTACCCTCTTAAAGGAAAGGCGGCAACCCCCGGGCCCCTAAACACCTGAGGCTGACGGTCATTAAGCCTCATTAACCTTTAGTTTATCAGTGAGAGCATCTGTGGCCGACCTGGGTGACAAGGCCAGGGGTAGGCAAGTCTTTTGTACGGATTAGTACACGGGTGTATTCCTTAACATACTGATTGTATAACAAAATATAAATGAAACAAAAATAATTAAATAAATCCAAATATATATACAGTATATATATATATATATATATATATATATATATATATATATATATATATATATATATATAAACGGTATATTATAATTTTGGATATATGACAAAATTCAAATTGATACCGCTGTTTTGTAAATTTAGCACCTTATTTCTTCTGTTTGTAGATAATCGCCCACATTTAGCACACTAATGTGGACATTTGTTATTTATTACATACCGAATGAAGACAAATGAACTGATTTATTTTGTTTATTATTTTATAGAAGTTTGCTTGAGAACTACGGTACTGTATGTTTCATAAAGGTAAGACTATTATTCTTTTGTAGATATATAGACAAGTAGTGCCTAATAGATGGTTAAAAGGAAAGCAAATGTAATGTTCACAAGGTTATCGGAAAGACGTTTGATTTACACGAAGCAGAGCATTAATTATAAGTATGTTCTTAATAAAGAATGGAATAGCTTAATAGTGTAGAGGGTTGCATATGCGAAGCAATTCATTTTTGAATCCCCGTCTGGCAGCATTAACACCCTGTCAATATATAAATATATATATATATATATATATATATATATATATACGCATCTATACTTACTAACACGAAAACATATTAAAAAAAAAGCATATACAGAATGGCCTCTTACCTGTCCCCACCATATCTGCCCCAGGGATTGTAGACACCCTGGGGTAGGGGTCTAGATAGCTGTATATTATGGAGTGTTCCTTGGATATGTTCTTCTCACCTCTGTCCTCACTTTTGACACATTTATCCATTTTACTCCCGCTTCCATTCATATACTGTACAGTATCAAGGTTCATTCTCACCTGCAGTTTTAGGTTTTATTTTATTTGTTCCATATTCCTACGCGGATGTTTCGTTCTACTTTCGAACTCACACTCACTGTATATGGTTATCATAAATACACTATCTCTCTCTCTCTCTATCTCTTTCTCTCTCTCTCTCTCTCTCTCTCTCTCTCTCTCTCTCTCTCTCTCTCTCTCTCTCTCTCTCTCTCTCTCTCTCTCTCTCTCTCTCTCTCTCTCTCTCTCTCTCTCTCTCTCTCTCTCTCTCTCTCTCTATTCTAGTATTATTGGGCTGTGATTTGATTTGACTAATAGTATGTATCGTCAGTTACGAAGGTTACTAGGAATCACGGACCTAGTGATAAATAAATATACAACTATGTCCTATTGAATTTATAGCGACTATTGCAGTATATTCCGACCACCTGACAAAGAACTATAGATCTGGCAACTCAGAGATAAAGTTGGCTAATATTTAGTGTCACTTATAGACCTTCTTGACATTGAAATAATTCGAAAATAATACAACATCATCGAAAGAATTATTATATGTTATGCATTAATTCCGGGACTATATATGTGTGAAGACGTTCAGATTTCATTTGCCCATTGATGTTTGAAAATGTCTTTAATATTGAATTGGTTAGTCAGGAAAATGTTTATTAAACATATGAAATTTCGAGGAAATGTGTGTTCTGCTTTGAGCATTAATATGTGTCCTAAGGTGTAAACTAGGATGTATAGTTGGCCGCATTCACCAGAGCAACCCATAATGCTTATGTGGTCTATCAAACACACTCTTATCATTTGATGATGATGATGATGCAGTTTTTACCCCCATGCACTCCCTGCTCAATGGCTGGGTTAAGGTGGGTGCCCTGATGTATCAGGGACTTCAGTGAACAATTGCCACTGATTGCTAGACCGCACCATCCACAACAGCAATGGCGTCTGCCAAATAACACACTGGCTGGCCCGAGACTCGAACCCTCGACCTCATAGTTTGTGGACGTATATTCCACTGTTTTTGTGATATTTTAAGTAGTTTCAAAATAGTCTACATGGTTTTCATATAATTTACCAGTAGCTTTCCGGTGTATTTCTTTGTTAATGTTTTATTCACGAGCCGCTAATTGTCCACTTGTCATATTTGATATATGACTAGTGTTGAATATGTGGATGTATTTATCATAATTACCTCCAGCTACTAGCATGATATAATCCTTTGTATCCTGACAGTCCACTTGTATATTCTCATCGTGCAGTACAGTCACTTATAAACATTCGGTGACCCCTTATGTTTTTCTTTATGCAATTATATCTATCTGGATTGATTTTTGGATAGGACTTGCTTCTCAATAAATAGTATATAATAGTTGTGTAGTTGCCGTTTGGACAATTATAGGCATGCATTCGTTTCCAGAGATTTAGTTCCATAAATAGAAAAAGGTGAGGTCCAGGAATTGTTTCGAGTGACTGTACATTACCACCCGCTTCCCTGCCCAACTAGTGAGCACCGTTCGACCCCAACAATCTGATAACAACCATTACCCATCATCGACCTCCCAAATAAACAGCTTACGCTCCATATTTAGGGGACGTGAATATATCTATTTATTTATTTTATGTTATTACCAGTATATACCGTACATATTTATTTTACTTTGCTCCCTAGACCTCGATCAAGCATAAAACAAACATCCCAAAGACCCCCCCTTCGAGATAAATGTGTACTTATTTCGGTAGTCTCCTCCTATATTAAAGGATCGCAAGAAACACAAATCGGCACCTAAATGACACGAAAGGTCATAAAATTGACAAATAAATGTATGAAAGTCTTAACATTTGAAAACTAATGGGGCTAAACATGAAACATAAGGGGATTCAGAAACAAAATAATACTTCCCCTTAACCGTACTCCGTCAAGCTTGCTGTCTGCGGATTTCAATTATGGTGGCCGTATATCTTGCCTATGTAAATTGGTATGCACCATATCTGACAACATAATTCGTAGGTCTCAATACGGGCTGGTTCAAAAGTCGTGGGCCATCTTCATAGCTTTAATTTCTGTTAGTTAAAATAGGACTTCAGAGACTATCAACCCTATTGGATTATTAAGCCAGCAAACTGTAACTTAAGAATAACGTCAGGACTGGAGCCTCTCTGCGATAACTCTTAGTCCCGTTTCTGCTTGTTTGTTTTGTTTTGTTGATTAATTGGGAAGGCAATCAGCCCATCAGGCCATCGATTTCGGGTTTGTATCCTACTTATATGTGGTTTAAAAGGCCGTGTTCATTAACCCTCTCCGACATATGACGCGATTTTGAGCCGATTAGGGATACTTTAAAGCCTTTGTTACCATCAGGGGTATTTAGAAACCTTTAGTTTAGTTACTTCTGTAGTTGTCTTTGAGTTAGCTGTGGGCAGAAAACTAATTTTGGAGAGGTATTTATAAGAATGAGAGAACTCTATTTCTTATTGCTAATCTGGCAACCTCTGCGTCATATGAGTCTGAAGGAGTTAAGGGGAGGTATTTAGTTTGTTCCCTAGACCTCCATCAAGCTTAAAATTACACCCCCTTGAGTCCCTTTCAAGATAAATTTGTAAATTTTTCGGTAGAAAAATGTCCCGGCCAAAGGCCGGTTCCTCTTCAATTACAGGCTCGCTATCGCTCGCCAGGAAAATCGACACCTGAATTGCACGAAAGGTCTTAATATGGGGTGAAAGTTCTTAATATTGCTAAACTAATGGGGCAAACGTTTTATATTATCAAAAGCAATGGGGCTAAACATGATGGAGAAAGGGGTCAAGCACAAAATCCCTCAAGTGGAGACCTCCCCTTAAACAGTTGGAAGAACAGTTTTTGTACCACAACGAACAGCAACTAAGGAATTGAGTCGAAAAAATAGTTTAATCATTGTCATATCATTTCTTTGTAAATATGTTGTTCACCAATGGGTCAGAATTCAATAGGTCACACATTAAGAATATGGCCGAATATGACATATATTTGTTTTTGTTTTGTAGAGTATCTATATATATATTTAGTAATATATTTATTTATTTTTTATTTTTATTTTATCCTAGAGGGACAGCCAAAGTTGAAATTATGTATGCGATAGAGTTAAATCATGAGGTTCCATTTCACCACCCCATGTTTCCTGTGATTCTTAGTGTTGGCGATTTGCATATCATGAACAGGCAAAACATTAGTCCATAAAAAATCAATCCCATTTCACAACAGGCGATATTTGGTAACTTTTGAGCGTGACTGTGCTATATAGTGATCGATGCAGGTGGTTCCAATCTCAGCTGGCATCACTTGCTTTACTCAAAGTATCTTATTACCTCACATACTTTATAATATACCTTGCTGCATGCGGATAGTGGGCTAGACAGCACTTAATATTATAGTTACAAGCTTAAGGGGAGATTTCCACTTGAGGGATTTTTTTCTTTACCTCATTCTCCCTCATGTTTTGCCCCATTGCTTTTGAGTTTTTAAGATGTTCACCCTATTAGTTTGGCGATTTTAAGAACGTTCGCCCGATTTCTGTCAATTTTAAGACCTTTCGTACCATTTAGGTGTCGATTTTTTCCTGGCGAGCGATAGCGAGCCTGTAATTTAAGAGGAACCGGCCTTCGGCCGGGACTTTTTCTACCGAAAAATGTACAAATTTATCTTGAAAGGGGGTCAAGGGGGTTTCATTTTAAGCTTGATGGAGGTCTAGGGAATAAACTAAATACCTCCCCTTAAGAGGGGGCTTTCCGGACCCCCTTTTTCCCTCATGTTTTGCCCCAATAATTTTTAAAATTAGTGTTGATATATTCCTGGGAAGCGATAGCCAGCTTGCAATTTAGGAAGAACCGGTCTTCGGCCGAGGCATTTTCTACCGAAACATGTACATATTGTATTATCTCTAAGGAGGGTTTTCGGCGTACTTTTTGTCAATGCATGATGGAGGTCTAGGGAGGAAACAACAAACAGACAATTATTATATAAACAACACACAGACAATTATTATATAAACAACAAACAGACAATTATTATATAAACAACAAACAGACAATTATTATATAAACAACAAACAGACAATTATTATATAAACAACAAACAGACAATTATTATATAAACAACAAACAGACAATTATTATATAAACAACAAACAGACAATTATTATATAAACAACAAACAGACAATTATTATATAAACAACAAACAGACAATTATTATATAAACAACAAACAGACAATTATTATATAAACAACAAACAGACAATTATTATATAAACAACAAACAGACAATTATTATATAAACAACAAACAGACAATTATTATATAAACAACAAACAGACAATTATTATATAAACAACACACAGACAATTATTATATAAACAACAAACAGACAATTATTATATAAACAACAAACAGACAATTATTATATAAACAAATACATAAATATAACTCGCGCCTTATAAGGGGAAGGTAATCGCTTTTCTGGACCCACTTCTCCCTCATCTTTAGCCCCATTAGTTTTGAGATTTTAAGGCGTTCGTTCCATTAGTTTGGCGATTTTGAGACTCTTCACGATATTTCTTTGTCAATAATATGACCCTTCATGCCATTTAGGTGTAGATATTTTCCGGACGAGCGTTAGCGAGCCTGTAAAATCATGAGGAACCAGCCTTTGGCCAGTTATTTGTTCTACTCAAAAATGTATAAATTTATCATGAAGGGGGTCTAGGGGATATTTTTCTAAGCTTTATGGAGGTCTAATGACGAAACCCCAAATTAGGTTAATGAATATGCCAAAAAAACAAGGACTGCCCCCTTAAGCGTCGATATTGCTAGTTAGACGTCCGTTTCATTATCGAATTCGAAAGGTTCAATACATCTTGCATTCCTTAGTGATGAATTAGACTATCGACATCTGAATGGGGTGAAGCGTCCCATTATTGTCAAACTCATTATCGTTAAAATCTCCAAACAAATGGAGCGAAACACGGAAAGCCCATGATATACCCCCTCGGAATAAATAGGATTAACACATTGGATATTCAGCGTGACAAATGTTGCAGTGCGATATCGTTGTATACCCTCCTTGGCGGGTGAGAAGCCAATTAACCCTCTCCGACATATGACGCAATTTTGAGCCTATTGAGGATACTTTAAAGCCTTTGTTACCATCATGGGTATTTATAAACCTTTAGTTTAGTTACCTCAACCTCTGCAGTTGTCTTTGAGTTAGCTGTGGGCAGAAACTAATTTTGGAGAGGTAATTATAAGTGTGAGAGAACTCTATTTCTTATTGCTAATCTGGCAACCTCTGCGTCATAAAAGCGTGAACGGGTTAATTAACACGTCACATCAATATTCCTACTATTATTATGTTCTCTCCACTAACCAACTTTACTCCTAAACTCGATTCATGAAATTAACAAACACATGTGGCAATCCGGGGATTCGAACCCAGCTATTTGTAATTGTGTTCCTTCTCTGTGGGAGTACGGTACGGTGGCGGTAATAAGTCAATGTATCAGCCGTCATTACGTTTGGATCGCTCTGTGCTGTATTAATGGCTGTCCGATGTTGAATAAGGTGGGTAAGTGTAGACACATGTTGGTATATCTTACTCGAAATTAAGAAATCCTGTTTAGATAAGGCTGATACAAATTGTAGACCACAATATACTTGGTGCCGAGATATCACTTATTAGGTTGATTGTACAGTCACTTATTTTAGCTCGAACGTCCCTTTATTTCGGCCCTGGCACTCTTTGAAATCTGGGGGAGGCACTCGCTGCACACAGGTATGCCTTTTGTCTCCCTCATTCACATAGACAAAAAATAGAAATATGTGGATCTCCTGTGTGTTTATTCATGCAATTATATCTATTGGGATTGATATTTGGGCGGAACTTGATCCTTAAGGGGGGTGACCTGTTTTTGTTCTGTCCTTTTCTATCTTTTTCTGGCTTGTATCCATTTGGCCCCATTTAGCCTACTGTTTTAAGACGTTTATCCCCATCCAGGTGTCAATGTTTTACTGGTGAGCGGTAGCGAGCCAGCATATGTTTTATTTTTGTTTGACAGCAGGCTAAATTTGTAAATTTTTCGATAGAAAAATTTCTCCGGCGAAGCCGGATTTCTTCATATAATGCTGGTTCGCTATCGCTCGCCAGGAAGAAATCGACACCTAGATGGGGATAAACGTCTTAACATAGTTGGCTGAATGGGCCCGAATGGATACAAGCCAGAGAAAGAGAGAAAAGGACAGACAAAACAAAAAGCAGGTCACCCCCCTTAATAAATAGTATATAATAGTATTTATAATAGTATATAATAGTATTTATAATAGTACATAATAGTATTTATAATAGTATATAATAGTATTTATAATAGTATATAATAGTATTTATAATAGTACATAATAGTATTTATAATAGTATATAATAGTATTTATAATAGTATATAATAGTATTTATAATAGTATATAATAGTATTTATAATAGTATATAATAGTATTTATAATAGTACATAATAGTATGTATAATAGTACATAATAGTAATTATAATAGTATAATAGTATTTATAATAGTATATAATAGTATTTATAATAGTATATAATAGTATTTATAATAGTATATAATAGTATTTATAATAGTATATAATAGTATTTATAATAGTATATAATAGTATTTATAATAGTATATAATAGAGTGTAGGTGATGTGTAGAAAATTATAGTCATGAATTCGTTTCCAGATATATGCTTCCATAACTGGAAATACGTGAGGTCCACGACCTTTTATGAGTGGCGCTAATAAGTCATGTCTCACCTGTCATTACGTTTGGCTCTCTCTGTGCTTTATTAATGTCTGTCATATGTTGGTTAGGGTGGGTAAGTGTAGGAACATGGTTATGTATCTCACTCGAAACGAAACAATAAAGTTTTAGATATTGCTGATACCAATTATTGATCAAAATATACATGGTGCCGAGACATCACTTATTAGGCCGACTGTACAGTACTTACCAGTAAACGCAATGCAGCTTGGATTGTATGTCATTACAGGGCCAATAAACGCCATTTGCAAAGATACAAGATTATAATGACATTTGCAATAGGTGGTGATAAACAGAAAGACAGTTGTCGTTTGTTGTGGAACTCACTATAGTCAGTTTGTTGTGGGACTCACTAGTCAGTTTGTTGTGGGACTCACTATAGTCAGTTTGTTGTGGGACTCACTATAGTCAGTTTGTTGTGGGACTCACTATAGTCAGTTTGTTGTGGGACTCACTATAGTCAGTTTGTTGTGGGACTCACTATAGTCAGTTTGTTGTGGGACTCACTATAGTCAGTTTGTTGTGGGACTCACTATAGTCAGTTTGTTGTGGGACTCACTATAGTCAGTTTGTTGTGGGACTCACTATAGTCAGTTTGCTGTGGGACTCACTATAGTCAGTTTGTTTTCAGCTGATGGTAAATTGAATCCCTGGGCAACGTGATTTATCGATACTTAACTCTTTCTGTACTGTTCAATGGTATCATTTATATTAGATTTAAGTACATTTAGACGAATTTATGAAGCTTATTTAGGATGTACTATAGCTAAAAAGATTAATTGAGATAACCTGAAGCCTTTCAATGGATAACACATATAACTGAGATTACATAAAACCTTTCTGATGTTTGATTGGGTTATTGCCGTTTGGGTGAAGCAGTTTCATGTGATTAGGGAATTACAATCTTATCCTCCCACTTCTTTGTGGATATATAAAATTCAACTGGAGTTTGGACATTTGTATACTGTTCTAGACACGCATAAAGGGCTATTTGCATGACTGTACAGCATAAATGCATAACATATAAATCATATCAGTCATATAAGTCATTCCAACTATAGTTTATGGAATGCTTCAAGGATTCCATCAAATCGCATGTGATTCCCTAAATTTCGTGCTTGGTGCATAGGCTAATCCTACATAAACATGAGGCACCCTAAAAAGGGTGCCTCTTCAGATCCATCAAATTACAGACCAATAGCTATAACTTCCACTCTTGGTAAAGTCTTTGAAATTATATTAAATTATCACATAATTAAGCATCTTGAGAATAATAAATTAATCAGTGATAGGCAATATGGTTTTAGACGATGTCGATCAACTGCAGACATTCTTTGCCTTCTTACGCATCAAATCAACCAAGCTACAGACCAACATGGTGAAACACATACAATAGCACTGGATATATCAAAGGCATTTGATAGAGTCTGGCATCAATCCTTATTGTCGAAGATGTCACACTACGGCCTTGCATCATTAGTTCCACTAATTTCTTCTTATCTTCATAACAGAAAAATATGTGTAATGGTAGATGGCCTTTATTCTCAATTTCACTCAATAGATGCTGGTGTTCCCCAGGGATCAGTTTTGGCCCCAACTCTGTTCTTCATTCATATCAATGATCTCCTATCTACCACTCATAATCCAATACATTCCTACGCAGATGACTCAACACTCCACAGTTCCTTCACATTTACCAATTCTTTCACCCAACCCGATCTTATAAATTCAAAAATAAACACTGCAATTTCTCTGAACCAGGACCTTTCTAGAATTAATGAATGGGGACAAAAGAATCTAGTTTCCTTTAATGCACAGAAAACCAAGTACATTCAATTTTCTAACAGACAGAATCTCACTGACTCCCATATATTTTTAATGATGTAAATATTCCCACTTACCCTAATATTGACATTCTCGGTGTAACATTAACTACTACCTTGAGCTGGACACATTATGTTAGAAACATTGCTAAGAATGCCTCTAAAAAACTGGGACTCCTGTACAGAGTTCGAGAATTCTTCACTGACGAGCAGTTGGCCGTAATATATAAAAGTCATGTGCGTTCTCAGATGGATTACTGTTCATCTCTGTGGAGTGGAAGTGGAGTGGTTGCATTGAGGCAGTTGGACAAAATTCAAAATAAAGCTATTAGATTAATCAATAACCCTGCAATCACACAGGACCTTCCTACATTATCCATACGAATAAACGTTGCATCCCTTGCATTATTCTACAGATATTTTCACAGCAATTGTTCCGAGGAACTTGCTTCAATTTTGCCGCCTCTCCACATCTTTCCCCGTAGAACTAGGGCAGCTGAGAGCGCCCATGAATTTACACTTTCTCCTCCACAATGCAGAACTTCTGCTTATCAAAATTCATTTATCCCTAGAACTACTACTCTTTGGAATTCACTTCCCTCGAGTTGCTTTCCACAAACTTACAATCTACAAATGTTTAAATCCAGTTGTTACAATTTTTTTATGAATGGAGGATGCCTTTAGGCACATGGACCTTTTTGTTTTATCTGTGTTTTTCCTTCCTCCGTTCATTGTCTCTTAAAAAAAACAAAAACAAAATCAAAGTACTGTACTTGAAAACATTATCCAGCCTAACACGATACTAACGCAACATTTGAAGTATAGCCTATGAGCCATCTGTCCCATTCACTTTAAAATTAATGTTGTATCTAGCATCAATATTATTGCAACCTATACAACAATGATAATACAATTTTGATTTGAACTACGAAATTTGTATCAAAATAATTTAATTCAGACATAGTTACCAATATTATAATCTTACTGAGAGACAAATCAATGTGAGTACAGTCTTTTACTAGCTAATAATTAACTTTCATTTGGAGAATAGTGCATATATTCCTTATAGTCGTAATCTGGAAGTATATAAGAATCGATGCTAATAAGTTAATGTCCATATAATAGTGTACGTGTAAAGGAAAGTCAAGAATTATCACATTATCAAGGGGAAAATAATAATCTTGATCGTGCTATCACCTATTGGCCGCTAGAGGCGCCACCGCCGCGGTCGGATCAGAATTATAACGTTGAGTGGGCTCTCCTCTTATACTTGTTCCAGTCTCCTTAAGGGGGCCCACCTCGCTTTTTTTCTCTTTCTCTCCCTCTATATGTGGCTTGTATCCTTTCGACCCCATTCAGCCTACTGTTTTAAGACTTTTACCCCCATCCAGGTGTCAATATTTTCCTGGCGAGTGGTAGCCAGCCAGCATATATATTGTTTGCTTTGACAGCAAGCTAAATGTGTACATTATTCGATAGAAAAATGTCTCCGGCGAAGCAGGATTTCTCCATTCAATGATGGCTCGCTATCGCTCGCTAGGAAGAAATTGACACCTGGATGGGAATAAAAGTCTTAAAATAGTTGGCTGAATAGAACCGAATGGATACAAGCCAGAGAAAGAGAGAACTGGAGAGAAAGAGAAAACAAGCCGGTGACCCCCCCCCCCCCTTAATTCCATAAATCAGTGTTCACTGTTTCAAGTTTATCATACAGTAGCAAGCCAACTAGCTGTGCAGAGGGCTGTACAGACTCGAACTTAGTCATGACCTTTTCAAAAGCCTCGAACTGTCTAAATGAACACATCAAATGCATATACCAGGTAAAGAAATAATGAGAAGGTTTGACACCGTTCAGAAGAGCTTCGAAAACTTGGGAAAAAAACAAAAACGATTAATGTCCCAGAGTGTACATTTCAGCGGAAGAGTCAGCAGTATAAGCATTGTCTGTAACGAGAGGAAAGTTTAACGAGGCCCATATAACAGAAACAACGACCATAGAAATCTGCTTACCCATACATTTACCTCTCCTTCACACGAAACAGACACTTCAAGGAACAAAAAACAGTAAGAAATTTTGACGGCTGCAGAACAACCATCTTCTGTCACGCCAGCCAACGCTTCGATATCAACAAGCCGAACTAGCAACTTTTCCACGTAAACATTTCGTCAGTTTCCATCTAAACCCTTCCAAATTGTAGTACGGCAACAATTCGTTCACCTTAAACAATCTCCTATCAGTTGCGTTGCCGATATCAAAACCAGAGTGCCATATATCGATGCCCTAAAAAAGTAACCGATGAAAAATTGGTGTAGAAATCGGTGGTGTGACTAAGACTTGACTGTAGAGCAGCGCTCCTACATAAAGCCACCACAAACCGCTCATATTAACAACGGTAAGGGTTATAAACCTCTTTTGAAAGGAAGGATGTGCGGGGAAGATGTGTGAAGTACCGTACTGGAAACTTCGGAAGGTAAACTGGCTGATTCGCACGGGCCCTTTTTTCGACAATTCATTGTTGTTTGGGGCAACTCTGATCTAAATAAAGTTATATTTATTAATTTGTTGACATAATACAGTCTGTTTTCTGTCTAGTTGCTGGTACCAGTGCAAAGCATTCGCTAAATACTGCTAGACAAATGGTGCACGGAAAAGCGCTGATAAAATATTCCTTAATGCTGCATACTGTGTTGCATACACTGGAAGTTTTATAGTTTACTGTACTACGTTGCTATGGTATAATATTTATATACATTTTATATAGTGCAGCCATCTGTAATGTATAGCATATGTAGTATATATATTATATGCAACATATGTACTATATGCATAGTCTATCTGTCTATTGCCTGACGCTGTGATCCCCGAAGGGGTGGCCACGAACGAACCGCCCCATGCACCTCTGTCCCCAGTCAGTCGATGCCCCTCCCCCCAACCAGCACCGCCTTCGTTCATGTACTTCCTCACTCCATCCTTCCACCTCTCATTCGGTCTACCTCTCCCTCTCTGTCCCTCCACCTCGCTCTCGTACACCCTCTTAGTCATTCTCTCGCTTTCCATACGTTCCATATGGCCGAACCATCTCAAGTTGTTCCTTTTCACACTTTCCAGCACATCTACCTCCACACCACACCTCCTTCTTACTTCCTCATTAGTCTGTCTATCCCTCCATGTAACTCCGCACGCACTTCTTAAGTAATTCATTTCCACTGCTCTCACTCTTGGTCTGAGTCTCTCAACCAACGTCCATGCTTCGCTTCCGTAAGTCAGTGTCGGGATTACCACACTGTCATGCAAGGGCTTCTTCACTTCCATACTGACCACCCTATTTCTTGTTACTGCTTTCAGCGTTCCTACAACCCTCTTCCCCTGTTGTACCCTCTCCCGCACTTCTTCATCCATAGTCCCATCTTTACTCAACACACTGCCCAGATACTTAAAAGAGTTGATGATCTCCATAGCCTGACCGTTCAGCTTCACCTCACACTCTGTGACTTCACCCCTTTCGAAGACCATAACCTTGCTCTTCCCCGCATTTACCTTCAAATTCCGTTTTTCGCACACTGTTCCAAACTCATTTACCAGACACTGCAACTCCCATTCAGTATCACTCATCAGAACTGTATCATCCGCAAACAGCAGTATAGGTAGCTTCCACTCAATTCCCTCCCTTTTCAGCGTATATGCATAGTATATGTTGTAATATTATGTAGCACTACTGTAGAGTTTGACTTACATATAATACTCTACTTCATGTATTGATCCTATATGTCCAATAAATATATGCATAGGTAACTAAGAAAAACAAAACTGCAGTCATGTTAGTAAAATGATTTATACATAAGGCTCTTTAAGATGAATTGTTTTCATCAAAGGGCCTGGTCTGTATTTGTATTGTTTATTTCCAACCAATATGCAACCTATGTATCTATCTATCTATCTATTGCCTGACGCCGTGATCCCCGAAGGGGTGGCCACGAACGAACCGCCCCCATGCACCTCTGTCCCCAGTCAGTCGACGCCCCTCCCCCCAACCAGCACCGCCTTCGTTCATGTAGTTCCTCACTCCATCCTTCCACCTCATATTCGGTCTACCTCTCCCCCTCTGTCCCTCCACCTCGCTCTCGTACACCCTCTTAGTCATTCTCTCGCTTTCCATACGTTCCATATGGCCGAACCATCTCAAGTTGTTCCTTTTCACACTTTCCAGCACATCTACCTCCACACCACACCTCCTTCTTACTTCCTCATTAGTCTGTCTATCCCTCTATGTAACTCCGCACGCACTCCTTAAGTAATTCATTTCCACTGCTCTCACTCTTGGTCTGAGTCTCTCAACCAACGTCCATGCTTCGCTTCCGTAAGTCAGTGTCGGGATTACCACACTGTCATGCAAGGACTTCTTCACTTCCATACTGACCACCCTATTTCTTGTTACTGCTTTTAGCGTTCCTACAACCCTCTTCCCCTGTTGTACCCTCTCCCGCACCTCTTCATCCATAGTCCCATCTTTACTCAACACACTGCCCAGATACTTAAAAGAGTTGACGATCTCCATAGCCTGACCGTTCAGCTTCACCTCACACTCTGTGACTTCACCCCTTTCGAAGACCATAACCTTGCTCTTCCCCGTATTTACCTTCAAATTCCGTTTTTCGCACACTGTTCCAAACTCATTTACCAGACCCTGCAACTCCCATTCATTATCACTCATCAGAACTGTATCATCCGCAAACAGCAGTATAGGTAGCTTCCACTCAATTCCCTCCCTTTTCAGCGATACACCAACATCCACTGCTCTTGATAGTATTTCTTTCATAACTCCATCCATATATACAGTAAACAACCACGGGGACATCACACACCCCTGTTTCAAACCAACATTCAGGTCAAAGAACTCGCTCTGCTCACTCTCCACACGTACTGCCGCCTTTGCACCCTCATACATGCTCTTCACTGCTTTCAGCAACTTGCCCTCTACTCCGTATATTCTAAGTACTTTCCACAAACCTTCTCTATCCACTCTGTCATAGGCCTTCTCCAAGTCCATAAAGGCAACATACACCTTTTGTTTCTTCTCCAGATACTTCTCCACAACACAATTCAGGGTAAAAATCTGATCTACACATCCTCTTCCCTTCCTAAAACCTCCCTGCTCGTCGCCTATCCATTTCTCCGTTCTCAGTCTCATTCTCTCAATCACTACCCTACTGTATACCTTCCCTACTACGCTTAGAAGACATATTCCTCGGTGGTTACCACACACTCCTCTTTCCCCTTTGCCCTTATATAGGGGGACTATTATGCCAGTCTTCCAGTCATCGGGTGCACTTCCCTTCTCCCATGCTAATTTGCACATTTTCCATACCCATTCTATCATGCCTATCATGGCCTATGTATGCCTTAGACCAAATAAAATATTTTTCAGTTTCAGTTTCAGTTTCAAAAGGAAATAGTCAATGTCCATACATGATAAAATATAATAACTGACTTATAATACGATGTAGTGTCCAAACAAAACTCCAGTCTTTAATATAATCAATTAAATAAAACACTTTTATTGTTGTAAACACACATTTCCTTTTACGTTTCACACGCCACAACACGCAGAGCCCTGGGTAGGTTACATTAAGTTACTGTGATGTGCTTCTGAGATACTCAAGATTTACGTATAACTGCATGATTTCAATTCCTTAAAGTTATAAATCCATATCTATTACAGAAAACCAAAACAATGAAAACAATAACACCATAAACATCGTGGTTGTTGAAGGACTGATTGCATGTAAGGGAGAGCAATATCGCCGATGATAGTAATGAGCATCTATCAATATCGGCGAATGGAATACTAATGTGCTCCGAACACGAGACCTTAATGGAGATGGTTGCCTTTTCTGGCCCCCCTTCTCCCTCATGCTTAGCCCCTTTAGTTTTCGAATTTTAAGACGGTCGGCCCATTAGTTTGGCGATTTTAAGGCCTTTCGCCCCTTTTCTTTGTCAATATTAAAATGTTCGTGGAATTTAGGTGTCGATTTTGTCCTGGGGAGCGAAAACAAGCCCGCAAATTAGGAGGAATCGGCATTTGGCCAGAAATGTTTTTCTACCAAAAAATGTACAAACATATCTTGAAAGGGAATCCTGGGGTTGTTTATTTAAGTGTGATGGAGGTCTAGGGAGAAAACTGGAAAACAAATTAATTTATGAAACAAATCGACCAAAAAATTACCTATCCCCCCTTAATGCGAGATAACTACTTTACCATATGAGGCGATGTGATCATTTAGGCTCACACGGAAGGGTATACCTTTAGTTTAGTGTGAGAGAGAGAGAGAGAGAGAGAGAGAGAGAGAGAGAGAGAGAGAGAGAGAGAGAGAGAAGAAAGAAAAGGAGACATAAATAGCATAACAAAGATAAAACAAAATAGGAACATACAAATATATATAATAAAATGAAAGGTCATAAGGAGTTGAAAAATCCACACAAAACATCAATTTTAGACGAAGGGATCGAAAAAGGGATCGAAAAAGACAAAACAAGAAGTTCTAAACAATATAGGGGAACAAATATCAACCAATTTGTTATCAACAGCACCCCACCCCCCACAATAAATAAAAAAATAAAAAAATAAAAAATAAAAAAATAAATAATTGACCAAGATAGCACATGGCGAATATAATTATAGGATAGCTATTCGATTAGGTAAGGTAATTATAGCCTTATATCCTAGTGGGCAAGATTATAGGTTATTTACAAGATTAGGTAAGGGATCTGCCACTTACACACCAATAGGCTTTCAGCAGGTTCCCTTATGTTCCAGGTCTTGTATCATCATGGCGCTAATAAAAGTAGGACAGAAGATTTACAAACAATGAGAAAACCAAAATCCAAAGTAACTAAATAATGATATAAATAAAATAAAACAAATTGGAATACAAATCTAAAGCAAGAATCTATATTTTAATTCAAAGTAATGTAGCAAAGCGTTTTACCAATACACCGGTGTGTCTGATGACTGCGCAGACCATAATATACGTTATCTATTGATTATGTTTAAAGGTCTATGGTGTAATTTTTGGTCTATTTATTTATTAATTAATTTATTTTTTAGTTTCCTCGCTAGACCTCGATCAAACTTTATAAAATACCCCCAAGACCCCCCTTCGAGATAATTTTTTACAATTTTTCAGTAGACAAATATTCTGGCCGAAGGCCGGATGACGCCTTTCTGTTTTTTGACTATTATCAGGAAGGGTATTTGAACGTTAGAGGGATAATTGAGATATTCTTTACCCATTCCATTCCCACAGATCCTTCCTAAGCTTCATAAAATTGCCTAATAATAGCCAGAATAAACTGTCAACACGCGTCCAGATACTAAAAATTGTAATTGCCACAACCAAAAAAAGCCACAGTTTCCTAACCTAACCCTACCTATTCTAATGTAATCTACTGTATCTTAAGGGGAGACCGGTTTCTCATAAATAACAGGCTTGCTATCGCTCGCCAGGAAGTAATCGACACCTAGCCTAAAAGACAAAAGACAATCTTAATATTGACACACAAATGGGGCGAAAGATCTTAAAATCGCCAAACTAATGGGCCAAACGTCATACAATCTGAAAATTAATGGGGCTAACATAAGGAAGAAGGGGGACCATAAAAACGGCCCACCTCCCTTTTTAATCCCTTCAGCAGGATGGCATAATTGTCATCATATTCTGGTTACCATTGGACGATGTTCATCAGCTTGTAATCCACCTTCAAGATTCAAAGGGGTAAACAAACCCTCAGTATAGCAAAAGTCCTTCTTTAGCTACATATAATCGTCTAATTTAGCCAAAGGTTGCATGGTGCTGAAAGGGTTAATGGTGAGTTTTTAGGATAGTGGCCCTTTGGATTGTGGCCGTATTGAATTGTGGCGGTATTGGATTGTGGCCATATTGGATTGTGGCCATATTGGATTGTGGCCATATTGGATTGTGGCCGTATTGGATTGTGGCCGTATTGGATTGTGGCCATATTGGATTGTGGCCGTATTGGATTGTGGCCGTATTGAATTGTGGCCGCATTGGATTGTGGCTATATTGGATTGTGGCCGTATTGGATTATGGCCGTATTGGATTGTGGCCGTAATGGATTGTGGCCGTAATGGATTGTGGCCGTATTGGATTGTGGCCGTTGTGACCTACTTCCGTGGCTAAATAGATGATATTTTCACTGCAACATTTGATCATCAACTCATATCTAGCAACACGTCGGTATTACTTTGCACTGGTATCGTCAATTAAACGGATGTAACCTGTTCCAAATAGGTAGGCCAGCATTCGTTAACCCAAACCTCTGTGTCTCTAAAAGGGCCTGAGCAAATGGGCTGCAAATTTCCACAGCTGTTCCCTAACTGACCCTTCTCAATTGGTAGAAATATTTGCTCGATTACTCTAGTCGTTTGTGAGTTATAGAGGTTAATGATCAAGAGTTTTGGCCTACTTACTTGGAACAGGGTATAGTATAGGTGGTCGAATGTATATAAACATTAAATTCCCCAGCTGCCAGACTCGAGTTGCCGAATTAATGTTGACGGAAAAAGCCCTCTTGTGAATTCGCCTCAACCCCTTCACCACCAGTACGTAATTTGCATTGTATTCTGGTTATCATAAGACGATATTCTTTAGTTTGTAATCTACTTATACAACTCCAATGGGTAAGTGCGATCTCAATACACCCTCTTAGTAACAAAGGTCCTTCTTAAGCTGCATATAATCATCCAATTTGAGCCAGAATCCGAGGTAAAAATGCGTCATGGTGCTGAAGGGGTTAAGGACCACCAAGCCTATTATCCGCAACGTGTAATTTAGTCATAAAACTCCAGCGGGGGAATAATGGCCACTTAAAAGGAAGACTATAAAATTAGGAGCTAACTAATTGGAAGTGCTTAGGCGAAAAAAGAGAGAGTTGAGGGTGACTTTATGCGTTTTAATTCCACCGTTGATTATTGGTGTGGTTGAGCTCTGGCTTATTAAAATGCTACCTGCAATTTTAGGATTTACTCTAAATGATTTCCAAGACCATTATATATATATATATATATATATATATATATATATATATATATATATATACATATATATATTGTTTCGCTCCATGTTTTTATGTACAGTTGCCGAGTCATGAACCAGGGAGAGTGCTGTGTATAAGTGAACAGATTTAATATTCTTAAGAGGGTTGAGGTCAATAGATTTGTTGTTGCTCCATTTATTTGATTATTTTCCTTTTCAATCTTGTTAGAACTCCTCCGGGAATACTGGGAGAGTTTAGTTGGCCATTACTGTTATCGAGGGTGGGGCATGACTATATCATATACGTTTTTGAGGTGTTGTACAATCGCGCTAATAAGTGATGGCTCGGCACCAAGTATGTTTTGATACATTTTTTGTATCAGCAATATGTAAGCGTTATTTCGTCAGATCGAGTGGAATATGCAAGCATTTTTCTACACTTACCCACCCTATTCTACATTTGTCATTAATTAATACAGCACTGAGCAAGCCAAACGTAATGACAGCTGGGATATGACTTATTAGCGCCACCGCACATGACAAGACATTGATCCCTTTACTACGAGAACACCTGTTTATCTGTTATTTTGCCTAACATTAGACGATCTTATGCAGTATTTGGTGGACCTGTTTTGTGTATTTGGTATATTAAGATAGTATTTATCCTTTTCATTCCTATAGGTAGATCTACGCTAAAGAAAGTCGTCTAATAGTAACCAGGATAAGACGAAAATTACGTTATTGTGCTGAAGGGATTGATCTAGGACGAATGCTGGCTTTAATTAGCTACCTTCACAGAAAAAGGATTACTATTAATTGAAACGCGTAATCATAATTGCTTTATACAACATTATTACAAAATGATAAACTCGTAAATAACGTTCAAGCAGTACAAAATAAGCGTGTGAAGGTATTTACACCTTTCACTCATTCTCAGCATGTGTCCCAGTTAAATATCCTGGTAAATGTACAGACGGTGTTTGAGGGCTTCATTTGTGATGTGTGGTTAGGCTATGTATCCTTAGGCTATATTTGTATCTGTTTTATCTTGGAGGTACTAACATATCCATTGTTACAGGATTTTTTGTTTTTTATATATATTTTTGTTTTCTTCAAATTAGTGTTGTTTTTGGCAGCACACCGTGCATATTAAAACTTTATGTAATTGTTCTACAAAGTATATTCCGTTGATTACAGAAAAAACCCTGTTTGCTGCAATTTAAAGCGGTGAGATATGTGTGGTGAATTTACATTTATCAAATGTAAAAGGTGGCATGCAATCTATTGATCGTTTTTGATACGATGATGTCATATTATAAAGCATTACCTCGAGACACATGTAACAAGCCAACGTTTTTCCTCCATCAATGTTGACTGTCTAAAGATTGTCATAGAGTTGTGTACAAGGTACAGTTGCCTGCACAAGTAGCTGGTACACTACACTGTGATAAAGTTGAAACTGGGAACTATGTTTGAGGGAAAGCAATTATCCGGGCATGTGTCTACAACGAATGAATGTTTCAAGACATTGCATCAGTATGTCAGATTTGTCTACTATGAGTGGACCACATTCCAACAGCTTCCTCTATCTACAACACCCCTTCCACGCTATCTACACTTTCCCAGTCGTATGGTCCTCGTGTACTCTCTGATGGCGTAATGGGGTTCCAAATGTAAACCTTTCACTGTTATTGTACAGTTACAGGTGCTTGCAAAGTTAAGTTGGTGTCACACGAGAGCATTTTCAGGCAATTTTCGATGAGTATGTTTTTCCTCATACTATTTTGCGGCTCTTTTGCATTGGAATCGGACACTAGATCGAAGGCAGATTATGTTGACTAGTTTAGTTCCTAGGGAATTGACATTATTAAGTTGCCTCACTACTACTGTGCGGAAAAATTGACGGGAAAATCGCTCATTCTGATACTGCCTTTAGCCCAAGATATTCCACTTATGTGAATCGTTGGGTAGTGTACAGTCGCTTGCGGTTAATGATTGTACATTGTTTGTTGAACACAGCTGACACGTTTATTATAAAATATGAATTTAACACATACCAAAATTAGTATTTTTCCTCAATTATTGTTCACCGTATCAACATTATCATATTGCACTTTATCATCGACTTGTGCAGGTGATTGTGCCCCGAATGTTTGTCCTCAACTGTACATCCTCCTCTTTCCAATTACTTGCCCTGCCCCACAACCCCTAACTAGTCCGCCACGACTCCCCACTCCTTCATCCTCTCCCTCCCAAACATGGCGGTCAAACCACTATGCAGATTTCTCGTTAGCAAAACGCCCTTAATAGGCACCAATCGCCGCTAAATTGGCCAGCCGCGAACGATGAAAATAATAAGCATGGCGGGGGACTCGTTTCCCATGATGACGGTCTTGAAAATAGTATATATGTTTCACGCTCAAATTGATTTTTTATTGCCGATGTGTCCGCGGAAAATTCTCATCGTCCGGTCGATAATGTCGGTGATCGGTGGTGTCGCGGGTAGAGGGAGATGCGGGACCTTTAGGGAACAGGGAGGGTGACAGTAGTGGGTATTTTGACCACCGTAATGGTATGTTAGTTGATTAATACACTAAGACATGGAGTTCAGTTTTGATACTACACTAAGCTATGGACTTCGATTTTAACTATAGTAAATATAACTGCATATGGGACCATTAAATATATACACGAGTTGAGGGAAGTTGATTTTGTTACTAATATATAGGAGTCATACTTGGAGATAGCTGACATTCCGAAGATTTTCCGTATACCACCATTAAAACAAAATTATTTCCATACATGTGAATTAATATAATAAGATACGGAGACGATTGATATAATGTTTATATACAGTATAGCAGTCATTTGCAGGCCGTTTGAAGGCTTATTCATCCCCTTCAGAACCGGTATCGACATTTTATCTTATTCTGGCTATTATTAGACGATATTATTCAATTTGAAAAAGGCCTCCATCCAGCTTCAAACTATCTCACTTAACCCTGTTTACTACCTCAGATCATTCTTTAAGCATATACAATCTTCTTAATGTAGGTAGAATATAATTAAAATGGCGTCGCCGGTACAGAAGGGGTTAAACTGTGACTTATGTGGAAGCTCCCAAAAGAAAGTGTAGCCAAAAAAAAAAAATCCCTTTATTTATTGTGGAAGTCAACTATATACATACTTTATACTTTATACATACACATTAAACAAATAAATTACACTATCATTTATACTTTATACATACACATTAAACAAATAAATTACACTATCATTTATACTTTATACATACACATTAAACACATAAATTACACTATCATTTATACTTTATACATACACATTAAACAAATAAATTACACTATCATTTATACTTTATACATACACATTAAACAAATAAATTACACTATCATTTATACTTTATACATACACATTAAACAAATAAATTACACTATAATTTATACTTTATACATACACATTAAACAAATAAATTACACTATCATTTATAAGCAGTTCTATCATGAGACAAACCGGTTACTGCTGGCAGACCTAAGTTGCTTTGTATTCATTATAATTATTTTGTTTAACTTTATGTGTACTGATAGAAAGACACATTTGCATAATTTCGTTTTACTTCACACTCCGCTTTTTCCTTTTAATATTAACTGCGAATTTGATTAATTAATTTCCTGTACATGTTCGGAGGCATCATTAAGGGGAGATTTCCACTTGAGGGAATTTTTCTTGACCCCTTTCTCCCTTATGTCTAGCCCCATTGCTTTTGAGATTTTAAGACGTTCGCCCCATTAGTTTGGCGATTTTAAGAATTTACGCCCCATTCTGTCAATTTTAAGACCTTTCGTGCCATTTAGGTGTCGATTTTATCCTGGCGAGCGATAGCGAGCCTGTAATTTAAGAGTAACCGGCCTTCGGCCGGGAAATTTTTCTACCGAAAAATTTACAAATTTATCTTGAAATGGGGTCAAGGGGGTGACATTTTTAGATTGCTGGAGGAGTAGGAAACAAACTAAAAACCTCCCCTTAAGTTGATTACCGGTACCATATTAGTTTTTTTTTTTTTTTTTTTTTTTTGTATATTGGGCTTTCTGGAAAAGTGTGTGTGATTTATCTGTGGTCATAGTATATCTATATATAATCTTTTCTTTAATATATCTATTTTCGTTCGAATTATGCAGTGAGTTTGCACTATTATATTTGAGCGTGTTTAGTTATCTATTATTCCCTTTCACTATGTAGAGGATTCCCTATTTCCAATAATGTTAATTGTATTACTTAATTTGTTCTCCAATGGAGTTTTATGCGGGTGGTCTATTGCTATTTGTTTCTGTTAGATTTATATTCATGTTAAATGATTTATGAGTGACGATATACTACAATATGTAATTTTGCGTTTTGGAAACAATATTTCCAGATATCTAAGTGCTTAGCAGCATATCATGTTGTATATCCCCTTTCTCCTATAAATTCATAAAGTTTTTATCTTTCAAATTGACGATATATTTAAAATAGTATCCATCATTTTTGGCCTTAGGAAGTTTAATATGTACTTAGCGTACATGTCGACATCATTATCTCAACAAGTATAATCGATTTTTTTTTTTTTTTTTTTTGAAAGAGCGGAAACAGTGTAGACGACAAAGTGGAAGGTGCTGATAAAGTAATGCATTTTAGTTAATTAAATATGGGGGTGAAATATGGGGGTGATAATGAAGGTAATAGTGAGTGTTAACAAGAGGTAACGAGGAGCTAATAAGAGAGAGAGAGAGACGTTGAAATTTATGTATTTATATATACAGTATATATATATATAAACAGTATATATATATATTCTTCATTTTGTTTGTGTGCTGGAAAGAAGACGTGTGGTGTGTTTGTGAGGGCTAGCTGGATTACTCGCTGTGTAGGTGAGACACAAATAGAAATAATGAGGGAAGCCAGACAAAAGAAACATGAGTTCCAGCAACTCCTTATCAAATGCCTATATGGCCTCCCCTGGTTATTGCCCTGTTCGAATAGTGTCTACAATATACCTAGTTACGTTCATGTGCCCTATGTGTTCTATATGTGCTCTTATATGTGCTCTAAATGTGCTCTATATTGCACACAATAGTTTACATAGTAGTAGTGAGGTGGAGTCAATCTTTATAGACCTTTGGTGGTAGGGCTTGGTTGTTGGTCTATATATTTATATATTTATTTATGTTTGAGTTTCCTCGCTAGACCTCCATTAAGCTTAGAACCCGCACCCCCCCCCCCCCCCCCTTCCTAGACCCCCTATCAAGATAAAATTTTACATTTTTCGGTAGAAAAATGGCCCGGCCGAAGGTCGGTTCCTTCTAAAATTAGAGACCCGCTATCGCTCGCCAGGAAAAAATCGACATCTTAAGGGCACGAAAGGTCTTAATGTTGACAATAAAATGAGGCGAAATGTCTAAAAATCATTAAACTAAGGGAACAAACGCATTAATTAAAACCTCAAAATGAATATGCTAAACATGAGGGAGAAGGGGGTCCAGAAAAAGCGAGTACTACCCCCTTAAACACTGACTTCCTGCATTATTACTTCTTACGTCGCTATTAATCATGATATACAAGCCCCGGAGTTTTGCCAGGGAGGGTATAAAGCTGGGAGTTGATTTGGGGGGTCACCCGTTTTTTGTTTATCTTTCTCTCCTTTTCTCTCTTTCCCTGGCTTGTATCCATTCGGCCCCATTCAGCCAACTGTTTTAAGACGTTTATCGCCATCCAGGTGTCAATTTCTTCCTGGCGAGCGATAGCTAGCCAGCATTGTATGGAGAAATCCGGCTTCACCGGAAAAATATTTCTATCGAAAAATGTACAGATTTAGCTTGCTGTCAAATCTAAAATATATATATATGCTGGTTCGTTACCGATCGCCAGGAAAATATTGACACCTAAATGGGGGTAAACGTCTTAAAACAGTAGGCTGAATGGGGCCAAATGGATACAAGCCAAAGAGAGAGGGAGAGAAAGAGAAAACAAGCAAGGTGGGCTCCCTTAAAATAATTTATGTTAAGGAGGATTTACACTGAACTATTTCCTACATAATATCTGATGTGGCAGCTTCCTAAATATATGTTTTATCTAAATTCGTGTCGCCAATTAAAATCAACCTTCTGCCTTGTTGCGGATACCAGTCAATAAACACAATGTATTAACTAGATACTTAAACAAATAAATAAATATATATATGAATACATACATTGATATACTGTACATGTCGTCAGAATAATTTGCCAAAGAAAATTGTCGGAAAATGTTCTCGTGTGAATCCCCGTTAGGAGATCACTTATCCTACAATGTCCTTCATTATTCTAAGGCATTTTCATTTCTTTCTGGCTAACACTATGGTGTTTTATTCAGCTTAGGAAGGATTCTTGCAGTTGGATGGATAATAATTAACTCAAACATATTTTAGCTTCAGTCCAGGAATACATTACCACTATGATTGAAAAAACTGAAAACTTTCTCAATTAACCCATCCATTTCTAAAACAATGCTAACTAGAGTAAAATATTATAAAATAATGCCTGTACTGAAATGGTTAATACATATGCGGATGATTAGCGGCATGTAATTCATACTAAGGGGAATAGCCATGACAGTAATGCTAATAGATTCAGTAGTAACATATAATCACATACTGTACATTACATTTGTCTCATAATAGCCATGACAGTAATGCTAATAGATTCAGTAGTAACATATAATCACATACTGTACATTACATTTGTCTCATAATAGCCATGACAGTAATGCTAATAGATTCAGTAGTAACATATAATCACATACTGTACATTACATTTGTCTCATAATAGCCATGACAGTAATGCTAATAGATTCAGTAGTAACATATAATCACATACTGTACATTACATTTGTCTCATAATAGCCATGACAGTAATGCTAATAGATTCAGTAGTAACATATAATCACATACTGTACATTACATTTGTCTCATAATTCCCCTGTCGTAATGGTTTACTAAATATAATGGGTATAGGTTACTTGTTGTCGGTACTAAACTATTTCATAGGGCAGGGTCCAAATTGCGCTTGACTTGATGATTTATGAAACCCTAACCAGACGTTACAGCGAACATTACACACTCGCAAAATGACTCAACTATCCCACCCCGAGCTCTACTTCCTTTGCTGCAACCCAGTTCAGGCAGGTTTCACAGTCGGGGTCAAGAATATTAAACAGCTCTTAAGGGGAGATCTCCACTTGAGGGATTTTTTTCTTGACCCCTTTCTCCCTCATGTTTAGCCCCATTGCTTTTGATGTTATAAAACGTTTGCCCGATTAGTTTAGCGATTTTAAGAACTTTCACCCCATATTAAGACCTTTCGTGCAATTCAGGTGTCGATTTTATCCTGGCGAGCGATAGCGAGCCTGTAATTTAAGAGGAACCGGCCTTTGGCCGGGACATTTTTCTACCGAAAAATGTACAAATTTATCTTGAAAGGGACTCAAGGGGGTGTAATTTTAAGCTTGATGGAGGTCTAGGGAACAAACTAAATACTTCCCCTAAAGGATAAACATACGAATGTACTTATCAGCAATGTAAATATTGTGGTGCTAACAACTTCCAGTAGAGTTCGCTAGTGTGTCTTAACTGTACAGCTACTGACGAATGTTCGTGAGCTTTGGGATTTCCTTTATGCAAAGATATCCATTTACAATGATATCCTGATCAAATTAGCTACATATTAATAAGTACAGTGGAGGTTAATAAGTGTTGTCATATATTTCACAAAGTTTCAGACACTGACTAATACTTTGAGGGATAAGCAGTTTTCCCAGTAATTATAAAGATACCAATAACACTTTTTGAGCGAAAACCACTGGAATCTATGACAACACTTAATACCCCCGATTGTACATAATATGTATACATAGCTGATTTGATCTGAACATTAATATAAATGGATATATTTGCATAAACGAAATTGCAAGGCCTCACTAACATTTGTCAGTAGCTGTACACTCATAGCTTGTCTAGAAATTCCTGACCATGACTTTAACCCTTTCACGCTCATATGACGCAGAGGTTGCCAGATTAGCAATAAGAAATAGAGTTCTCTCACTCTTATAATTACCTCTCCAAAATTAGTTTTCTGCCCACAGCTAACTCAAAGACAACTGCAGAGGTTGAAGTAACTAAACTAAAGGTTTCTCAATACCCCTGATGGTAACAAAGGCTTTAAAGTATCCCTAATAGGCTCAAAATTGCGTCATATGTCGGAGAGGGTTAAACTCTAGGACAGAGATTGTGGCCTTCGAAGCTATCCCGAACTTATGGGGGAATTTGCTGCTTTTAGGGGACCCACTTCTCCCTCATGTTTAGCTTCATTAGTTTTAAGACGTTGGCCCCATTAATTTGGCAATCTTAACAAATTTCGCCAATTTTTTTGTTTTATTAATATGTTTTCTATTTTTTTAATATTAAAACCTTTCTTGCCATTTAGGTGTCGATATTTTCCTGCCGAGCGAAAGCGAGCCGCGGTGGTTCGTTTTTTCTGTTCGAGGTCCATGGTTTGTATCAAGACCAATAGTACTACAGGTATAGTATTGGTCTTGGTTTGTATGTTGGCACGTACAGTTGGCCAAATAAGTCGTGTCTTCGCTGTCATTACGTTTTGCTCGCTGTGTGCTGTATTGTTGTCTGTCAGATGTTGAATAGGGTGTGTAAAGATAGGAACATATGTGTATGTCTCACTGGGAACGATGTAATAAAGCTTAGATAGTTCTGATACCAATTATTCATCGAAATATACTTGGTACCGCGACATCACTTATTTGGCCTAACTGTTCAATCATCCGCACAGCGACAGTACACCTCAATCATCCGCAAAGCGACAGTACAGTACACCTCAATACACACCCAGACGTTGGATTGTTTAGATTAATCCTTTCTGTGCCGGGGACGTCTTATTAATTATATTTTGTCTATATATAGACGATTTTATGAAGCTTAGGAAGGATATATGGTAGGTATAGTGGGATTATTCGAGATAGTCTTTAGCCTTTTCATTCGCAGACGTCCTTCCTAAGCTGAATATAATCGTCTATTAGTTGTCAGAATATAATGCAAATTACGTCACCGGTACTGATGGTGTTAACACTCGCCGGTTCGACGTCTTGTGGGTTATCAGGTTATTTTTTCTTTAATTATTATTGAAGGTTTTTCTTGGTTTTGCCATTTTTGAGCAATGTATTTTAGTTTGTCCCCTAGGCTAACACAAATGCCTTCCAAAACTTCCTTCAAACTAAAACAAGTGCCCGGCCAGACCCCCTTCAAGGTAAATTTTTACATTTATTGATTGAAGAATGTCTCACCCGAAAGCCTAATTTCTTCTATGCTACGGCTCGCCCAGTTATACATTCCACACCTGAATGGGGTGATGAGTCATATTATCGACAAACTAATTGGGTGAAACGTCATAAAATCTCCAAACTCATGAAGCAGAACAGGAGAGCTCCAAGAAGACCCCACTCGCACCAAATAATGTTAAGGGGGAGTTAGTTGCTTCTGTGGACCCCCTTCTCCCTAATGTTTAGCCCCATTGGTTTTGAAGTATTAAGACGTTCGCCTCATTAGTTTGTCGATTTTAAGACCTTTCACCCTATTTCTTTATCAATATCAAGACCTTTCGTGCCATTTAGGTGTCGATTTTATCCTGACGATCTATAACGAACATGCAATTTTAAGACGAATTGGCCATTGGCCGGGAATATTTCCTACCGAAATATGTACAACATTTTTTTGAAGGGGGATCTAGGGGTGTATATTTAAGCTTGATGGAAATCTAGCGAGGAAACTAAAACATATATGAACACATCAAACCAAGCCATCTTGGTTGCATGTGATCATATCCCACTAACCCAAAAAACACGTGTGCAGGAGGTCCTTTGAAATGCTAAGATTAATTTAATCAGCTAGTTACTTTCGGATTGCTACTAGAAAATATTAGTATCAACTTTTATGTTATTATTTTTGTATTGCATATTGCAGATGTAGTTCAAAATACCTGTCTTGAAATATTGCAAATGATGAGAATACTGCTGACTGCCTGTGCATTGAGTGGGGAGTGAAAATACCCGGTTTGAATTTCGATATTATATTTGTTAACCCTTTCAGTATCATGGCGTTCTTTTTAATTACCATCTGGTTAACATTAGACGATTTTACTTAGCCTTAGAAATCAGAAGAAAGAGCATCAACGTATATTATTTATTTAAAAAGAAAAAATGTATAAATTTATGGGTTGGAACCATCTTTTTATCATAACAATATCTCGGTGACTGAAACCCCTAACATTAAATGTGGCATAATTATTTTGCCAACCTCAAATTACTCCAGTAATTCCTTACTTCCTGTAATTATTTATACGTGTACCTGATTTGTATGCTTTGAATAACAGTGTAATCATAATATTGATTTAGTGGTAGTAATTATAGATATTACCACACTTTATTCATCCATCAATAAACTCATGGAGTAGGTAGGAATTTACGTGGACAACTTGACAGACAGAAGGTTGATGATTGACCACTTATGTACAATCGGCCTAATAAGTGAATGTTTGGCACTAAGTATATTTTGTTCTATAATATGCATCAGCAATATCTAAACAGGATTTCTTCATTTCGAGGGAGATATACAAACATGTTCCTACACTTACCCACCCTATTCAACATCTGACAAACATTAATACAGTGCAGAAAGAGCCAAACGTAATGCCCGCTGAGACCTGACTTATTAGCGCCACTGTACCGGCAACATATTTATAATGTTATTCTGGCGACTATTAGAAGATTTCATTCAGTTTGAAAAGGACCTACAACAATTAACAGACTTCGAACTATCTCACTCAACCTTTTTACTACCACAGATTATTTTTAAACTGCACAAAATCGTCTAAATATAGCCAGAATAAAATTAAAAAGACGTCGCCGGTACAGAAGAGGTTAACAGAAAAATCTAATAATCAGGCATATGCATTTAAGCTTGATGGAGGTCTTGGGAGGATGATACAGGCAAAAATATAACACAAAAAGTAACAAATATATATATATATATATACAGTATATCAGTATATGGTAGATGGATTGGGTGGAGGAGAAAACACAGGGAAGAGCTATGAATCTTTATTTTCTAACGTTTCGGGTTATGTTATGTACCCATCTTCAGATGGGTACATACTGTACATTATATCACCCCTATATCACCCCTTAACCCAAGTCATGAGTTGAGTCAACACATAAGAGAGTTCTTAAAGAATAGAGGTGTGTTCCGCTCCTACTCTCACTTCCTAAGGGGGGTCACCTGCTTTTTTTTTATATTTTTCTCCTTCTCTCCCTCTCTCTTTCCCTGGCTTGTATCCATTCGGCCCCATTCAGTCTACTTTTTTAAGACGTTTATCCCCATCCAGGTGTCGATTTCTTCCTGGCGAGCAATAGCGAGCCAGCATTGTATGGCGAATTCCGGCTTCACCACAGAATATTTTCTATCGAACAATGTACAAATTTAGCTTGCTGTCAAAACTGAATTATATATATGATGCCTCGCTACCGCTCGCCAGGAAAATATTGACACCTGGATGGGGGTAAACGTCTTAAAACAGAAGGCTGAATGGGGCCGAATGGATACAAGCCAAATAAAGAGGGAGAGAAAGAGAAAAAAAGCGAGGTGGGCTCCCTTAAGACAGATTTACACGATCGATAATCCGAGCAATTCCTGGTCGACAATTTTATTCTGCCAAGATTATCGTAGTATTTTTCCCTGGTATCTACGACCGTTAACTTAGCTAGTCTATTATCTGTAAGTGGGCGAGACATTAGTAACTCTATCCTCTGTAACTCAAAAAGAGTTTGAGCAAATTGGCTGCGAATTGCCACATCTATTCCTTGACTGACTCTTCCCAAATGGCAAAAATATTAGCTCGATTACTCTAGTCATGTTTGAGCCTACTCATAGCGAATAGGCTATAGATTATCTTAGTTGACAGATTTACTATACAGCTTTGAATACCGAAATGCCAGACGAACACAAATTGCCAAAAAGAGCGTGACTGTATATCCACCTGGAAGCCTAATTCTGCGTATCTCAATGTTTTTGTTTTCGGTTAGGCTATCACCCCTGATAACCTATTTCTGTGTATTTCAACATATTTGTTTTCGGTTGACAGAAGTGATTGAAGTGTTTCTAAAGTGAGCGAAGTGTTTTAAAGTGAGTTAAGTGTTTTAAAGTGAGTTAAGTGTTTTAAAGTGAGTTAAGTGTTTTAAAGTGAGTGAAGTTTTTTTTTAAGTGAGTGAAGTGATCTGAAGAAACTGACTGTCACCATGCCTCGCACTTGTACGAACTGCGCCGGTAAGTTTGGTGAGTCCATGTTTGATACTGTCGATCTTCAAGTCTGCCGTCTCTGCCAGCAATGAGAGAATTTGACAGTGAAATTAGATGAAGCCTACAACAAGATCAACGTCCTCACCATGAAGCTGGAATCACTCCAAGAGTTTTTACTCAACGTTGGAGTACCACAAACTTCAATTGTCACCGCAACTCCAGCAGCCACCAACGCCCCAACGTCAACTGCCAACAATTCAACGCCTGCAGTAGCCATTTCAGCTGATGGTTCCGATACTCAAGAAACAAATAGTGACTCTTCCCCCTCAAGACAACGTCCGTGTCGTGAGGAACAACATTTGCCCCAAGACCAGGAAACCCATACCGATTACCGAGTGTCAAAACCGTTTCCAGATAGTCACAGACTCAGATGACGAAGAGGAAATAGAAGAAGTCCGGCTCGTGGGAGACTCGATGATACGTGGTCAGCTCACAGAGTTTTGCGCCAGGGCACCTAAGACCAGGAAGCGTTTTTGTATCCCTGGTGGTGGTGTGGACGATATAGTTGCTGCAGTTGACGAAGTATCTAAGCTGGCCCCTGCTAATACAATGTACGTCATCCATGTTGGATCCAACGATGTACAGCGAACCCGGTCGGAAGATTTGCTTTTAAAGTACCAGCAGCTGATCAAGTCGTTTAAGGAGAAGTCGTCAAGGATCATTGTCTCAGGAATCGTCCCCCGGCTTGATGTAGAGAGCCGATTTTATAACATAGCCACCAGCACAAATCGTTGTCTAGCAAACCTCTGCAGGAAGGAAAACGTGGGATTCGTCGACACCTGGGACAATTTCTACTACGATGACTATTTGTTTTCGGACGATGGAGTTCATCTGAACCAGGTGGGAGCAGCACGTTTTGGGCGTCTTCTCAACGATGCAGTGAAGGATTTTTGGAGAAGATATCGACTCAGCACAGGACAACCAGGAAGGATGACCGAAGACAGCGAGGGCGGCAACCTGCGAAGGAATTAAATGCTAATCCGTCAAGAACCGCGAATTTGGATAAGGCTCAACCAACACGACCCAAATTCAAAACCTCCAGGGATAACGACCGAGGACCGATGACAGCCATGAATGTAAATGTAGATCCGACCAGAACCAAAAATGTGATTAATGAACGTTCTGCGAGTTCTAAAACCGCAACTTTAAAGGTTTTCTATGCAAACGCTTGTAGCATACACAATAAATTTTCAGATTTAGAGGAACTAGTGTTTACAGACAATTATGATGTGATTGGTATAACAGAATCTTGGCTCAATACAGAAGATAGAGACTTTTTAGCAGAGTATTCACTTCCCGGTTATGTAATGTTTGAGAAAAGCCGAATAAATAAAAATGGAGGTGGCGTTTTATTTTATATCAAAGAAAGTCTTAACCGGACCCTCTTGTCAAAACCTCAAATTGTGAACGTCGACACATCTTTTGTGCTAATAAAGAATAATAGAGGTACAAAAATAATACTTGCATTAATATACAGACCTCCAGCTCAATCAGTGCAAACTGACCGAGAAATGTATGAACAAATTGCAGATGTAAGTAACTCACAAGATACCGTATTTGTTGGCGACTTTAATTTACCTGTGACCAAGTGGGGCGATACTCTTACTTCACACTCCGGACATGACTTGTATGCGAACTTGCAAGAGAGTTCACTTTATCAATTTGTTCGATCGCCGACCCATGGTAATAATGTTTTTGACCCTGTACTTGCAACAAAAGAAGAATTAATAGAGAATTTGAATGTTGGTGATGAATTCAGTAACAGCGACCATCGTACAATAACTTTCACTTTAAAGTTTACTAGTAACGAACCAAATAGCAGCATCGAAAAAGTCCCTAATTTCAAGAAAGCAAACTTTCATAAACTTAGAGCTATGTTTAAAGAAACTGACTGGAGCTTTTTAATTAACAATAACGACATAAATACATCTTGGGAATTATTCGAAACCACTTACCTAAAAGCAGTGCAGGACTGCATACCATCGAAAATACGGCGTCCAGGCCTTAATAATAAGCCCAAATGGTGGAATAAAGATATTTCAAACTGTCTGCTTGCTAAAAAGTTTGCTAATGATAGATTAAAATCCTTACAAAATGACGAAGAACGGGTGAAATTTGTAGAGCTACGACGCAAAGCCAAAAAGTTAATTAAGCAAAGTAAAAAGACCCTGGAGTTACATGTTGCGAATCAAAGTAAAACAAACCCAAAAGAATTCTATAGTTATATCAGAAAGAAAAAAGTAGTTACTTCAACTGTTGGACCGTTAGTCGATGAAAATGGAGAATAAACCAAAGACGAAGTACAAATGAGTCATGCCCTCAATACCTTCTTTGCATCAGTTTTTACAACGGAAGACCTCGGTGATATCCCTACACCATCGCCGATTCAGATTGATAATTCAGATGTTCTAAGCAATATCACCGTTACAGAGAGAGAAGTATTGAATTGTTTAGATAAACTCAAGGTAAATAAAACGCCTGGACCTGATAAAATCTCACCTAGAGTCCTAAAGGAAGCTAAGGATGAGCTCTCCAAACCACTGACAGTGCTATTTAATAAATCCTTGCAGTCTGGAAATATGTCTGATCAGTGGAAGCTAGCCAACGTAACAACGATATTCAAAAAAGGCAGCAAATCCCTACCCAGTAACTATCGTCCAATTAGCTTAACCTCAGTTGTATGTAAAATGTTAGAAACACTCATAAGAGACAGACTCGTAAATCGCTTAGAGGAAAATAACATACTTAAATATACTCAACACGGCTTTCGTAAAAAACGTTCCTGTTTAACAAACCTCTTAGACTTCTTCCACGATATCCTCAACCTCTACGATGAGAGTAAAGCTGTAGATATTATATACCTTGATTTTCAAAAGGCCTTTGACAAAGTTCCCCACAAACGTTTACTGCTAAAACTAAAAGCGCATGGAATTCAAGATGGTGTGTTGAAATGGATAGAAAATTGGCTCAGCGACAGAAAACAAAGAGTAGTCATAAAGGGTAAGGCATCTAAATGGACCAATGTAAGTATCGGGGTACCCCAGGGATCGGTACTAGGACCAATTATCTTTCTAATTTACATCAACGACATATATGAGGGTCTCACCTGTACAATCTCAAAATTTGCTGACGATACAAACATTGCAAATAGCGTACTCTCAAAAGAACAAGTTGACGATATGCAACACAATCTATATAAGTTGTCATGTTGGGCCCAAATTTGGCAAATGAGTTTCAATGCGGATAAATGTAAAGTACTACATATCGGATACCTAAATGAGAAAGCAAACTATTCGATGAATGGCACTCAGCTTAAGAATGTAAACAGAGAAACCGATCTGGGAGTAACAATATCGAGTAACCTAAAACCGAGCCAACAATGTTCAGAAGTTGTTAAGAAGGCAAACAAAATAATTGGCTTTATAGGCAGGTCATTTGAGCATAAATCCAAAGACGTTATCCTAACCCTTTACAATTCCTTAGTCCGCCCTCTTCTGGAATACTGCGTTCAATCCTGGTGCTCTTATTACCAAAAAGATATAGACAAGCTAGAACGAGTTCAACGTAGAGTTACCAAAATGATGCCTAGTCTAAAGAACAAACCATACGAGGAGCGTCTTAGAGAATTCAATTTATTTCCTTTAACCCAGCACAGATTAAGAGGCGACTTAATTCAAGTGTTCAAAATCATCAAAGGCACCGACAATATGAACTGCAGTAAGTACTTCACTATCGACCAATCTAATTACAGGCGGGGAAACGGTTTCAAAATTATTGGCAAATCTTTTAACTCACACGAAGCTAAGAATTTCTTCTTCAATCGAGTTGTCAACTTATGGAATTGGCTTCCACGAGATGTCATAGACTGCAGTACCGTTGATTCACTTAAACTTCGCCTAGACAAATATCTCTCATCAAACCCGCGACTGACTGTGTTTGTAAATGAATAACTTTATTTTATCCTCCTATCAGTTCCTAACCCATCTGTCCCTTACTAACTTCCTAATCCTGCCACGGACATTAGTTCCAGGGCAGTAGTTCCCTTTCCAATGTTCTCTTACCCACTCTAAACCACTGTTTGGACACTTGATCCTCAGTGTTTTGGAGGACAAGCAGCCTAGAAGGGTCACTAGACCTGTTTTTGCTTGATTTCCTTTGTACTCCTTTGTACTGTATATCCACCTTGACTGTATATCCACCTTGACTGTATATCCACCTTGACTGTATATCCAACTTGACTGTATATCCACCTTGACTCTATATCCACCTTGACTGTATATCCACCTTGACTGTATATCCACCTTGACTGTATATCCACCTTGACTGTATATCCACCTTGACTGTATATCCACCTTGACTGTATATCCACCTTGACTTTATATCCACCTTAACTGTATATCCACCTTGACTGTATATCCACCTTGACTGTATATCCACCTTGACTGTATATCCACCTTGACTGTATATCCACCTTGACTGTATATCCACCTTGACTGTATATCCACCTTGACTGTATATCCACCTTGACTGTATATCCACCTTGACTGTATATCCACCTTGACTGTATATCCACCTTGACTGTATATCCACCTTGACTGTATATCCACCTTGAACGACTTGCTACAAGATATTCACTTTTTGATCGATTTTGTTTTCATTTATATACTGTATAATTTTTCTACTTTCCTACCTAGACCTCCATCAAACTTGAAAACACAACCCCTGGATCCCCCTTCAAGATATATTTGTACATTTTTCGATAGAAAAATGTCCTGCCTCCTAAAATGCATTCTCGATATTGCTCGCCAAGAAAAATATCAACACCTAAATGGCACGAAATGTCCTAAAATCTACAAAAACATCGGGTGAAAAGTCTTAAAATCGCAAAACTAATGTGTAGAATGTCTTACAATGTGAAAACTAATGGTTCTAAACATAAGGGGGAAAGAGGGCCACAAAAACGAACCATCCCACGTTAAGGGGGGGGGTGACCTGTTTTGGTTCTGTCCTTTTCTATCTTTCTCTGGCTTGTATCCATTTGGCCCCATTCAGCATACTGTTTTAAGGCGTTTATCCCCATCCAGGTGTCAAGTTTTTACTGGTGAGCGGTAGCGAGCCAGCATATTTTTTATTTTTGTTTGACAGCAGGCTAAATTTGTAAATTTTTCGATAGAAAAATTTCTCCGGCGACGCCGGATTTCTTCATATAATAGCCGGCTCGCTATCGCTCGCCAGGAAAAAATCGACACCTAGATGGGGATAAACGTCTTAAAATAGTTGGCTGAATGGGGCGGAATGGATACAAGCCAGAGAGAGAGAGAAAAGGAGAGAAATAACAAAAAATCAGGTCACCCCCTTTAAATCAACTAGTTTCTTAGGCGATAATGGCTTCCCTAAAAGAGCCACTAACAAGAAGGTGGCCCCATACTGTATTGAAATGTAGGCTCGTTATCCACTTCCTTCCTGTTCCACGTACTGGCATAGTAAGGCTGAGTCACACAAACGACCTATATATCATTATTATTATTATATACATATATATATATTTTTTGTTTTTTTTTCCCAGGCATGTCTGGTTTGGAACTTATTAACTAAATTTTGACTATTATTCAAGGATCATTGTTACGCAATCTTCAGCACTTCTCCCGAAAGCAATGCTAAAAGATCCTTACACTCCATGGTGTAAGTTTTTCGTTTGTAATATTTACAAATAAATATATAAATAGGCACTCACAGATACGGGGACGGTAATGAATACAAACATCTTAAACAAATTCATAATCTCCCCCAAAATGGAATACGCCCAAGTATATATCATTCGTTAACATAGTCCCCATAGTATGTTTTCAGCATTAAGGGGAGGTTTTTAGTGTGTTTCCTAGACTTCCATCAAGCTTGAAATTACACCCCCATGACCCCCTTTCAAGATAAATTTGTACATTTTTCGGTAGAAAAATGTCCCGGCCGAAGGCCGATTCCTCTTAAATTACAGGCTCGCTATGGCTCGCCAGGAAAAAATTGACACCTAAATGGGACGAAAGGTCTTAAAAGTGACATAAATGAGGTGAAAGTTCTTAAAATCGCCAAACTAATGGGGCGAACCTCTTAAAATTTCAAAAGCAATGGGGCTAAACATGAGGGAGAAGGGGGTAAAGAAAAAAATCCCTCAAGTGGAACTCTCCCCTTAAATAGAATGCCCATTATTCAATCTAATATTTAGTGTATACATATTACATAAGTATTGTCAGCTATACAACCAGGGTAACTCTTTACAATTTTGGCTGGCCTGTAAAGTGTAACATTTGTAACAAGTAATATTCTGCTATTAAGGGGAGGTAAGAAGCCTTGCAAATGATAGGACTATTTGTTGGTGAGGGATAGAGTAAAATCACATATCTCTGTGTTAGAGGAACATAAATCCTTTTAACTAATAATGCATAGTATAAATACTTGATTGAGGATGTCGTATACTGTTCAACAGATTGTAAACTTAGGAAACGGAATGTATTACATATCAAAACTAGATATATTTATATTGTACACAACAATAATCTCTCAAGCAATCTGTGTATATGAGAGAGAGAGAGAGAGAGAGAGAGAGATAACATTTACGACCTTCCGTTCAAGTCTCCTTTGTTTTTCCGGAAGCGTTTATTGGGTCTGACGTGTGTAATTATCCAGATACCCTCAACAAAGGCAGCCAGCAGATTCCCCAAGTGTGGATGGGCTCTTATACGTGAGTTATCTCTCTCTATTGCTCTCTCTCTCTCTCTCTCTCTCTCTCTCTCTCTCTCTCTCTCTCTCTCTCTCTCTCTCTCTCTCTCTCTCTCTTCTTCTGCATATATATATATATATATATATATATATATATATATATATATATATATATATATATATATATATATATATATTATATATATATACAGTATATATATATATATATATATATATATATATATATATATATAATCTATTTTAAATTAATTCACTCCAACACCAAACACCTTACAAAGAAATTAATGAAAGCAAGCATGTGATCCACCAGGATTCGAAGTTGGGTTACCACACATAGATTTTGAACACACTAACCATTACACCATCAAGGCAGTTATTATAACTGCCATATATTTCCATTACGAGAAGCAGGCTCTTAATTGTTCTGCCGGATCAAGTCTTCGACTGGGCAATTAGCTGTGGTGCTTGATATTTGTTGTCGTCTCCCCTCACCGAGGCTCGAAACTACACAGTTTAGTGTAGTTGGCTTGCCACTTGGGTACACCACATATGTTGTTGCCCATAACACTCCAAATTCAGAAACAATGACAATTATATTTAAGTTATAAAACATATGGGCATAATTGGCAATATGGGTAGGACTGTCACTGAAACTTATTCTAGTCTAACCTGAAATATTTTAACACAACTTAGCCTCACTTACCCTCATCAACCATAACAGTAATCATGATTTTGTTAGGTTAACTCTTATAGGTAAAGTCAGCCTAGGGTAGATCTATTTAACGTGATCGCAATTAGGAAAGGAAAGGGACAAGAGAGCATTCACCCACATACACTTTGAGGAATATGCAGGCTGGGAAGGAAGTGGTTTGCCTTGAATAAAGCAGGGGTCAAACTATAGGTATATCTGTAGGTTGCATCGGAGTTTTGCATTATTTGTCTATATAGGCAAAGCAAATGCTATGACAAGGCTATATTTGTTTATAAGCTTTGTTATAGTAGTAGAATTACATATTGTTAGGCAATAGATTATAATAATAAAATGAAGGTGCTTCCGTAAGTCACTGCAATCCCTGCATGATACTAACACTGTCACATGCAACCCAGGATGTGTGCAGATGTTGTTGTAGTGCTCCCACTGCTCTATACATGCAACATGCAGGGATTGTTTTGTGGGTCCAAGAAAGGGGGAACGGAGGGTATGATACTCATCTACTGGTAATTATTGTTTACTGAGATCCTTCCGGTACCTACGAAGGGAATGAACAAGTTTCATCGAAATCCACCAATCAATCTCGATATTGTATTCACACAGACGGTAAAACACACATACCGACTATAATAGTAAAAGAACCCATTACACAAATAAGGAGGTAACAGGGGGTGGGATAACCAGAAGATACTGGGATACTTTTGGGTACTAATTGATTTCTATAATTGTTATATAAACACTTTATTTCGATTATGGGATGCAAACGTCTGAGGGTGGTAATGGGGGCGGGGGCCCAAGAACCCCAACTTATGACATACACTAACATTAAATTGAGAAACCCAATCGTCAGACTAATGTGATCCAATCAAGTTTCCAAAATACATGTTCAGTGTACCATAATCTCTTTTCAAAATATTGTCCAGAAATTCCTGTCCACGGTTGTACATATTAGTTATAGAACTAATACAAAACACCGGATATCTTAGTAAGAAGTAAAGATAACTTGGCAATATAATAGGTTTAGTTGAAAGAAACTGAACTTAAGTCAGTATTGAAGCTCGGTTAGTTGATGACTTTCTTTGCTTATTAAGACGTACGTAAGATAAGCTAGTTAACAAGCTAATCAGTGACTGTTCCCGGCAATAAAAGCAACTAATAGGAGGAAATAGCAGCAAAGTGGTTATCTGCGGGAGGGGTGAGGAAGACGTATGTTTTGTTGAGGTTAAGGCGCCTCACCGACTCCATCAATCGTCTTGGTATCTACACAGTCTTTCATTAAGGGGGTAGAGTTTGTGTTTGGTCTATGTATACAGGGTGTCCCGCGAGTTTTGTCAAATACGTCCAGAGATGAAAGATTAAGTAATTCTAAGTAAACACTGTTATATACACAAAGGCTTTTTGGGGCAATGTTTTGTAGTTATGGACCCTTTAAGTCGGCAATTTGGAGGTTTTTGTCATTTCTAACCCTGTTTTTCTTCAATATGATGAGGATAGGAAAACAAACTATAAAGTGACATCATGGCTATATGTATTATTATATTTGTCAGTGTCCTCGCTAAAAAAAACACCCCCTGGACCCTCTTTCAAGCTAAATATCTACATTTTTCGGTAAAACAAATTCCCGGTCAAAGGCCGGTTCCTTCTAAAAGTACAGGCTTGCATTCGCTCGTCAGGAAAGATCGACACCTAAATGGCACGAAAGGTCTTAATATTGACAAACAAATGAGGTAAAAGGTCTCAAAATCGCCAAACTACTGGAACGAACGTCTTAAAATCTCAAAACTACTATGCTAAACATGAGGAAGAAGGGGGTCCAGAAAAAGCTACTACCTCCCCCTCGAGCCAAGTAGCGTGATTCTACCTCTCGCAAACTTTCTTGCAGATAAATGTTATTTCCAGTCATTTAGCTACAATTGTCTGTCGTACTAGCTTTCTAGTGGTTTCATTGCTTGTATATCGTTGCTCTGATTAATAGTATTATAATATGTTCAGTTACATTCCGTGCCCCAACCCTTTTAAATGACTGGTATGAGCAAGTTAAGGGGAGGCAGTTGGTTTCTCGAGTCCTCCTCCACCCTCATGTTTAGCCCTACTAGTTTTGAGATTTTAAGACGTTGGTTCCATTAGTTTGGGGATTTTATGACCTTTCACCCCATTTCTTTGTCAATATTAGGACCCTTCGTGCCATTTAGGTGTCGATTATTTTCCTGGCGAGCGATAGTGAGCATGTATATGAAGAGGAAACGGCCTTAGGCCGGGACATTTTTCTACCGACAAATTTACAAATCTATCTTGAAGGAGGTCTAGGGTGTTTTTCTAAGCTTGATGGAGGTCTAGGGAGGACACTAAAAAATATATATGAATAAATGAATTAATAGACCAAACAAACAGCCACTGTCCCCTTCATATTGTGAACACGAAATCATGGTGCTGACATGCCAAGAGGTCGTAACATTCATGGATTACTAGGTGCGATGTATTAGTAACTTTTTTTTTTTTTTTTTTTCCCGAGTCAATGAATCATGTTTGGATATTAGGGTTGTACGGTCGCGCTAATAAGTCATGTCTTAGCTGTCCTTACGTTTGGCTCGCTCTGCGCTGTAATAATGTCTGCCAGATGTTGAATAGGGTGGGTAACTGTAGGAAAAGGGTTGTATGTCCCCCTCGAAATGAAAAAATCAAGTTTAGATATTGCTGAAACCAATTATGGATCAAAATATACATGGTGTCGAGACATCACTTATTAGCCCGATTGTACTCCGAAACATTTGGGAGATGTTTTGCCTTCCCTATACCGAACGAAAATTATGGGAATTACTGTTGTTTAGAGATAGTGAATTGATTAGCATACCCAGTATAAAGTATATCTCACAAATACACGTGAGCTACTAAATGTTTTAAATACTCTCAACCGGGATCGAACCTCCGACATTCAGAAAGAGTGTGCAATCTTTTATTCCAATACACCACGGCGTGATAAAGTAATTTTAGCCTTTTCCTATATATAGTAAAGAGAAGAGAAATCCTACTTGGAGAACTTATTTCAATTCAAGCACAAGTCGCAGGATCCATATTCCAGGATACCATACAGGGATTGAAATACATTCTCCAAGTAGGATTTCCCTTCTCCTTAATATATACTGTATACATATATATATATATATATATATATATATATATATATATATATATATATATATGTGTGTGTGCGTGTGAAGTCACTCAACCTTTAATGGTTTGGATACGCACATACGCTTCAAACCGAACACAAAAGTACAGCTTAAGTGCAACATCTCCCAGCTCTAATTCAATGTAAGACAATTTATCAAGCACTAAACTAGGGCGTAGCACTATGAAGGGCGACGTCGAAAGAAAAATTGGCGCTAATTCAGGAAGAAGTTAGCATATAATTTGATGTGAAGCCATAATTATAGGATTATTACGATAGCGGGGTGATCGATGGGTCGAGGGAGTAGTGCTTGTTTGTTGGTCTATATATTTACCTATTAATTCATGTTTTAGTTTACTCGCTAGACCTGCAATTTAGGAGGAATCAGCGTTTTGCCGGGGCATTATAAATTTACCGAGGGGTAATTTTTCTAAGCTTGATGGAGGTCTAGCGAGGGGAAACAAGAAAAAATAAAATAAAGAATACATATATATATATATATATATATATATATATATATATATATATATAAAATAATAATTAATTAATACAAAACAAAATACCTTAAGGTGCCGGAGTCTAAGTAACAAAAACACTGTAAAACCTTTGTGTACATAATAGAAAACGACCTTAACAGCATTGAAGCACAGGTTTAGAGTACTTTAATAAACGACCTTAACAGCATTGAAGCACAGTTTTAGAGTACTTTAATAAACGACCTTAACAGCATTGAAGCACAGTTTTAGAGTACTTTAATAAACACATTTTGGAAAGATTTACCATGTTGCTGTTCATTACTGAACACATTTAGAATACCATCATACATGTGTTCATAAAGTCTGACCACAGGTGTTCGAATGTTACGCATGGCGATGATTACTCACTTCTAACCCGTTATCACACGAGAGCCTTTTTAGTCAACATTCGATAATCAAAACATTTCTAGAATATTTTACGCTGGTATCGGAAACCAGACTGATAGTAGATGAATTAAAGTAACCGAAATATTTTAAAAGTGTCCCCCATAAGCTGCCAGATACCATTGTGGATAAATGTTGAGGGAAAAAGTGCGCGTGTGATACCGGCTTTACACACACTTTGTTTACCTGGAATTTGGCTCTCTTTAACTCCCTCAACTTTGGGGGGAGCAATTGGTACAGGCAGCTTAGTAATTTATCCCCTTTATACACATAGAACACTTCTAGAAATACAGCTTATTATATGTTCCAGCTTTGTTAAAGTCTGTGTTCTATAGTACACACATTAATTGTACAGTGCAGCTTATCATTACCCTGTGTAATAACATTTCTTAAGGGGAGGTTTTTAGTTTGGTCTCTAGATATCCATCAAGCTTAAAATTACACCCCCTTGAGCCCCTTTCAAGATAAATTTGTACATTTTTCGGTAGAAAAATGTCCCGGCTGAAAGCCGGTTCCTCTTAAATAACAGGTTCGCTATCGCTCGCCAGGATAAAATCGACACCTAAATGGCACGAAAGGTCTTAAAATTGACAGAAATGGGTCGAAAGTTCTTAAAATCGTCAAAATAATGGGGCGAACGTCTTAAAACTAGAAAAACAATGTGGCTAAACATGAGGAAGAAAGGGGTCAAGACAAAAATCCCTCAAGTGGAGATCTCCCCTTAAGCCGGTGTCACACGAGTGCTATATCCCTCAACATTTATCCTCAACACTGGTTGGGGAAACTTTTAAACTATTTATGTCACCTATGTTTATCTACCATCCGTCTAGTTTCTGATACCAGTGCAAAATATTCCAGAAATGTTGCCAGCAAAATGTTGATTATCGAATGTTGACTATAAAAGCTATTCTAGTATGATGAGACTTTTATTCAATATTGAAGCTTTCATTTAGGTGAACTTTAATGTAGCTTAGGAAGTACACCCGGTTACTTGTGCTACTATTATCATATGGAACATTAGTATAGTATTTTGTTAGAAGAATGGCTAGGCTATATTGGGCTAACATAGCATAATTTAGATTTCACTGTGACAGCTGGAAGTGTTGCTGAGGGTTTGACACCTTCTTTTCTAGAGTTCTTTATTTCGCGATTAAAATATTCCAGAGTTAGTCTAGATATGATATAATACGCAATTGTAGTGAACTAGCTAATACGATTATATTGTTATTATTATTTTTATTATTATTATTATTATTATGATTATGATGATATTTATTATTTGTTTTATTTTGTATTATTTTTACTTCCACACCCGCTTCCGGCTAACATATATTGTTATATACAATATACCATAACTGATATTATGTCATCTTAGTTTAGCATAGACACAACAAATATAGTCTCGAATAGTGTACCCCATTATGTATCTAAAGCTTAGAATGAGATCAGTGGGGAAGGGTGTACTCTAACTACAATGCCAGGGGATATGTAGGATCAGAAGTTTATAGTGGAAGGCTAAGATCAGGTTATTGGGGCTACCGATAGTAAGTGCTTGCTAATGGACTGGGATATACGTAAATTGGGGTGGTTAGTTAGTTGGTCAGTGGAAATACGGCAGTTTTTGGAACACGTTAAGGGCAGGCTTTTGTTTATTTTTTGGAGCCCCTTCTGCCTCATATTCAGCCTCATTAGTTTTGTGATTTTAGACGTTTGGCTCTTTATTGTGGTGATACTAAGACCTTTCGCCCCAATTCTTTATAGATTTAAAGATCTTTCGTGACATTTAGGTATCATTTTATTCCTGGCAAGCGAAAGCGAGCCTGCAATCTAAGAGGGACTGGCCTTTGGCCAGGATAATTTTGTTTCGAAAAATGTACAAATTAATCTCGAAATGGGTCTCGGGAGCTAACTGAAAACCTCCCATTAGGAAAAAGGGTCATGCCAATTGTGGAGGTCCTTAAAAGAGCAAGCTCGTGGTGTTCTGTTTATCTTTTGCCAAAATATTTCCTCTACTAGCCCTGAAATAGTGCCAATAATTATGAAAGTCAGTTCCTTAACATTAATCACACTCACAAGAGATGAAATGAAGCACATGTAGGATATCAATACAGAATGCCGGACTGGTGTTGACCTTTCCTAAGTGAACAAGATTCACAGTGATGATTTTTTTTTTTTTTTTTTTTTTTTTTTTTTTAAAGAGACAATGAACGGAGGAAGGAAAAACACAGATAAAACAAAAAGGTCCATGTGCCTAAAGGCATCCTCCATTCATAAAATGTTTGTAAGATGTAAGATGTTTGTAAATGTTTGTCTGACTTATGTACAGATGGTCACATAAGTTCTGTTCTTCGTTGTGATCTAATGTATGAAAGTAAAACAGTATGAATGAATTGCGGGCGTGTTTTTGTTTTTGTTTTTGTTTTTTACTCTCAGTTGACTAATTAAATGAGTTAACCACTGCATAAGAAACTGCACTCGTAATTCAATCATGGGCATTATATTTCCACGTATAAGATCACGGAGTGGAACATAACTTATGTGGCCAACTGGTACATGTGCTCATTGTAGGTATTGAAGGGGGAGAAGGGGAGAAATTAAAACAAAAACAAATACAACACAAAAACGACGGCCCTATGCCATAAGCTACGGAACAATTGACATCAAATTGGGGCATACAACTGATGGGGCTAAACGTGAAGGAGAAGGGGGGTCAGAAAAATCGACTATCCCCCTTAGCTAACAATATCTGCACAACAATTTTATACATTGGCTTTAAAAAATGCCCCATTAAATACAGGATAGGTAGTAGAAACAATATCATTATTTGTTTCAAGTTGCCATACAAATAATCATACGTGAATAGTGATGAGCATAGGGTGACTTACTGGCAATAAAAAAGTATTCACATTTTATTTTAGGCTTTTTGTGTTTATTATATTACGAAATTATTCCCAGTTAAAACACTTGCATAGAGTAGATACATACGTTCAGAAGACAATGGTATTCTCTTAATTGTTTTAATGGTTTTATTGTTTTGGCTGATATATCGAGCTTATAATATAGCCTTCTCTGTTGTTGTTGTTGTTGTTGTTGTTCCCCAAGCTGCCTGGCCGAACAGCCCCAAGGCCCCGAATAAGGCCAAGGCCATAAACGAGCGCCCCCACAGAACCCTCCCTGCCGACCACAATAAAGCCTGGGTGACCGAAGCCACTCCATGGCGGGGAGCTGAGAGGGTGCGTAAACGCCCGGGAAACCAAAGCCCCACCCAGGGCCCTGTGCCCCTCACCAATTATGAAGAGAAAGTTGAGGGGCAAATGAATAATGTGACGCTTTAGCTTCCAATCTTGGTAGATTGGGAGGTCAATCCACGGAAGAGACGCCGTCACTTGAGATCTAGAAAATATATAAGTAAAAGGAACAGTCAGAGTAAGCTATGGGTATGGCAGAGATCGCTCAGGTCTCACTCTGATAGACCAGCACATCGCCTTCTCTGTTAATGCGTGATATTATTTATAATTATCACACCATGCACTATCAGAGTAGGTTATATATATTAGGTATATCAGAAAATATATAATGTACAACCATTTTGAAAACACCATTGCACACGTACTGTACAATCTAGGACTTTAATAGTGGCCTTAATTTGTTTTTAAGTTATCCCGAACTGAACTTTTCATTAATTCTTTACCTCATATTTACAAAGCGGAGGTTCATTTCGTTGTTCAAGGCGTTTAAATTGGGTCGGGATTCCTATGTTTAGAGTGTCCAGGTACTGTACAGTCAACTCGTATAATCCGCAGAGTCTTATTAGAAGCTTATAAGTTTATGTATAGAATATATGCGCAATACATACAATGGAAAAAAGATGAATACAAAAATATATATGCGATACTGAGGTTGGCTGATCTTCACCACTACAGGGTCTCTAGGTCACGCCACCATCTGCTACAACTTATTACTCCACACACCTTTTTTGCTTCCAGATCCGTAATGGAGTTTCTGGCTAACAAATGGGGTAAGGGACAATTATCCTCCCGGCATCTTCCAGGTATGCTGATAATTCCCGCTCGGAGCTCTGAAGGAGACAAATGTGTCAGTAATAAGGTGTTTAACCTCTTCATTACCGAGCGTGACTTTATTATTTAAGAATATTTAGAGGCTTATAAATAACTATGGAAGGATCTGTGGTAGTTAAAAGGGTGACTCGAAATAATTTAAAGCCTATTAAGCTCAATAAAACCGTCTAATCGTAGCCAGCCAATCGAAAATACGGCTCGGTAAATAAGGTGTTTAATTACAGATGCTGGGTCACTCTGAGGGATTGGTTGTTTAGAGTAGAGGCGAGTCCTTTTGATTGTGCCGACTTTAACCCTTTCAAGACACGATGACACATTTTTGTTTCTGTTTATTGCTCTGTGTTCTGGCTATTATTAGAAGATTAGGAAGGGTGGTATGTGATAGTCATAGGGTAAATTTCCACATATCCTTCCTAAGCTCTACTAAATCGTCAAATGATAGCCAGAATAAACTTAAGAACTTGTGGAAACTAAAGAGTTAAGGGAGGTGACCTGTTTTTGTTCTGTCCTGTCCTTTTCTATCTTTATCTGGCTTGTATCCATTTGGCCCCATTCAGCCTACTGTTTTAAGACGTTTATCGCCATCCAGGTGTCAATTTTTTACTGGTGAGCGGTAGCGAGCCAGCATATTTTTTTATTTTTGTTTGACAGCAGGCTAAATTTGTAAATTTTTCGATAGATAAATGTCTCCGGCGAAGCCTGATTGCTTCATATAATGCTGGCTCGCTATCGCTCGCCAGGAAGAAATCGACACCTAGATGGGGATAAACGTCTTAAAATAGTTTGCTGAATGGGGCCGAATGGATACAAGCCAGAGAAAGAGAGAAAAGGACAGAAATAACAAAGCAGGTCACCCTCCTTAATTGGGATAGTATATACCATTTCATTCCTATGCTGTGTATCCTTCCAAAATCCTTAAAGAGTTAGAATGACTCCCTACTTTGGAATTCATTACAGGCCACATGTAGAGTGTGCTATGGAGCAGAAAGGTGTTCAATGGCCTGACATAGTGACCTTTCATTATACAAAACTGATTATTACACACTGAAAATATGTATACTATTTTTTGTTGTTTTATATATATATATATATATATATATATATATATATATATATATATATATATATATATATATATATATTTTATATACAGTATATATATATATATATATTTTATATACAGTATATACCGGTATATATTTTGTGTTGTATAATCAATGTGTTCTATAGTACATGGTTAGCAACAGATGCAATGCTACTATTTTGTTCCTTAAGGACGGAGAGGGGGGGCGGGGGGGGGGGGGGGGCGGGGAGAGGGGGGAGTTAGTTAGCTACCTAAACCTCTATTAAGCTTAAACAATCACCTCGAGACCCCCTTCGAGATAAGACCGGTTCCTCATGAAATACAACCTTGCTATCGTTCCCCAGGATAAAATCGATATCTCAATAGTACGAAGAAGTGGGGCGAAAGGTAAAATAATCGCCAAACTAATGGGACGGAAGTCTTAAAATCTCAAACCAAATTCGGCTAAACACTGGTAGCGAAAACTTGACTTAAGGTGGAATGTTGAGTTCGGCTGAATGTCTATATAGCTTGAATTCAGAAACTTCCTTACCAGAGTTGCCGAGAACAGGTGTATCATACTTGGAATTTCTCCGGCTATTGTCTAGCATACTCGCTATTCAGGCTACAAGTGTTTCGAAAATTTTCACTTTTGTTTGCCAATATACTGTATATGTGAGTTATGTACGCTCGGCTTCAACTCCAGGTACTGCTTTCCTACTAGAGTTATTTATGTTACCTGTATACTAACGCTAGTGTCTTTATGAATGCATACCTGTGTAGTTGTAATCGGATATTTGTTTGTAAAAATGCTGGAAACAAATATCTGTGTAACACCACTTTAACTCGGCCTTAAATGATCCAGCAGACTCATCTCCGCCACTGACGGACCCCACTTTATCAAAGGGGCAGTGACATATGATCCTTTATACACCGTGGCAACACACCCGAACCATCTTAATGGCCCAAATACACACACGTCTTCGTCGCTTCTACCCGCGTCCTTATCCTATAAACATATCAATCTGCTGAATCTAACCTTCATGAGGTATATTATCTTTCCTATTAGAGAGAGAGAGAGAGAGAGAGAGAGACTCTATGTGTGCGTGTGTGTTAGCAATTCTATAACTTTGTGGCCAGTTTCAGTGACGTATTCTACAACAACACAATAATAACGAAATTATGCGTGAGCAATATATATATATATATATATATATATATATATATATATATATATATATATATATATTCTTAATTGTGCTGTTGAAGATATTATAAATTTTCTGATTGAAGTTTCTTATATTTAATGCAGATTTAATATTTGGAAATATGTCCAACTGACGTATTCATATTGAGGCTAAACATCTTGTTGAAAATCAAATTATCGAGACACATTTGTCATATTTAATACTTCATCCAGTGCATGTATTTGTTTAAGAAACCGTATCAAGAGCTCTCAACCGGCCATAATGTTCACTTTTCAAATTAGTGGAATATATGTGTCCCTCTAAACTGGACTCTTTCCAATCCCTCTATTTTTGTTATGAATGCTGGAAGCCAGAATTTCATAGGATATTTCAGAAGGAGTTATATCAGAGCATTGCATATTACTATGACTCATTAAATTTGTTATTCTATACTGAAACTATCTTTCTGGACTCCCTTTACTAGTTCAATATACTGTCAGTAAAAGTGTAAGTCGTTTGTAGTCTAAACAATAAATATTGTTATATAACGAAGTACTAACACAATATAGAACAGTGATGCAGGAGCGCCATAGGTATGAGAAGGGAGTGTATATATATATATAAATAACTGTTCGCAGCTGATGCAAGTTTAGTTTTGATGAGTGAAATCGAGTAAGGGTTGTAGGGAACAGTAATTATGCTTGGACATATTTTAGGGGACAGTGGTTATTTTTGGGGGTCTATATATTTACATATATATTCATTTATTTTTGAATTTTTCTCCCCAGACCTCCATCAAACTTTAAAAAAAAAAAAAAAAAAACATCCATTAGATCCCCCTTCGAGATTAATTTGTAAATATTTCGGTAGCAAAATTTTACGGCCGACGGCCAGTTCCTCTACAATTACTGATTCGCTATCGCTCGCCAGGAAAATAATCGACACCTAAAGGGCACAAAAGGTCTTAAATTTGACAAACAAATGGTGCGAGAGGTCTTAAAATCGAGAAGCTAATCAAGCAAACGTCTCAAAACTAATGAGGAGAAGCATGAGAAAGAAAGGAGAGCACAAAAACAGCCCATCTCCTCTTAAGAAGACCAGAATGAGAACATGAAAGTGACAGAGCGTAAAGTAATGATCGTTGTGAGGAAGGGAACTACTGATTTCATAATGAGGCTGAATGGACAGGGAAGGGAGATTGTGAGTTCCTGGTACTGTTGTGATGGCTCTCTGACTCTCAACTTTGGGGGAGACACTTGTTGCAGGCAGCTTTGCCTTTTGTCTCCTTCATACATAAATATAAGGAGCGAATGGATGGCGGCGGTAGACTGACTAATAAAATATACGAACAATATGGTTGGAGGAAAGAGGTTGAGAGGTAGATAGAGGATGAGATGGACTGATGCAATGAAGAGATATGTAATGGTGGGAGAAAGAGAAAACGCAAACTTGTGACAAAGGATTACCGCATGGAGGCGTCTTGATATGCTTGTGGCCACCCCTACGGTGAGTGAGGCGTTTGACAATGTTATATATATATATATATATATATATATATATATATATATATATATATATATATATATATATATATATATATATATATATATATATATATATATATATATAGAGAGAGAGAGAGAGAGATAGAAGTGAGGACAGGAGGAAATGCGTAAACGGGCCAATTTCCTAACAGCAGGTGTCAAGAATCATACAATCATAAACATACGGTAATGCCGGGGTGAAATAATGGACACAAGAGGCGAGGTGAGCAGCGTCACAGGGAAAGATCTTATCTTAACCCCTCAGGAGTTGTACAGTCACAGTCCAAAGTTTTCTCACCCATTCCCATTTTTAAGTTTATATTATTGTTTGTATGTGAATTACAAATGGTTATCAACATAGCCTATCACAACTTGATAATATATATTTTGTTCATGTCTGTTAAGGAACTTCAAATATATTTGTTCTAGACACATAGGCCTAATTTGAGTTGGAAATCCGGAGAGAGACCACAACTTATGAGTGTTTCTGTACTATCTAGTTGGAACCCTTTAGTCAACAGATACTAAACTACTGCCAGCACTTTGTGCTATTGACATTATAGTAAACCTTACATAAATCATGACAATATTACATATTTTTATTGAGCTGTGTTAAATTATATTAGGTGTTGGCTAGAGCCAAGGAAGGAAGTTTCAGGTATTTGATATAAAGGCAATGAGCCAATGACAAATGAACATTGTATCAAAATTTAGGCTAAGATGCGCTGGCACAAAATAACTCTTGTATGTATATTAGGGTGGTCCACCAAACATATTTTTATACTTTTATTCCTCCACAAGGTTATTTTTGTCCATTACCCATAGGTTACAAGCCTATGAAATTTCATGGCGATAAAACTTAATTTAGAGGTCGACCCATCATCTCGCTTTCTATCATAGGATTAACCCGGAAAATATTACATACCCGAATTGGAGCACTTCCCGACATCACAGACCCAAATGGTGTTGATTTCTGAATTCTCCGGGGTTGGTAATCCCCATAGACACATTTTATCAACTAAAAACTGATATACAGCTGTCTGAATGCTGATTTTCAGTATTTGGTTTTCATACCGTAAATTAGGGGTAGGCCATACCCTGGTTAGGGTACTTCTAATAGAGATAGAACAAAATGGTTTGTATTTTTGAACTCAGAAGGGTCGATTTACACATAGAAATGCTTTCATATTTCATTTATTTACTAAAACCTGAAAAATATGACAGAAAATTTCAATTTCTCTATTTTCCTATAGAAAAACGATTTTTTGGGGCAATATTTTGTGAATTGTTAATCAATCAGTGTCGATGAAACCACTTCTATGTGTAAATCGACCCTTCTGAGTTCAAAAATGCGAACCATTTTGCTTTATCTCTACTAGAAGTACCCTAAACAGGGTATGGCCTACCCCTAAAATTTACTGTGAAAACCAAATAATGAAATTCAGCATTCAGACAGCTGTATATCAGTTTTTAGTTGATAAAATGTGGTCTATGGGGTTATCAACCCCGGAGAATTCAGAAATCAACACCATTTGGGTCTGTGATGTCGGGAAGTGCTCCAATTCGGGTATGTGATATTTTCCGGGTTAAATCCTATGATAGCAAGCGAGATGATGGGTCGACCTCTAAATATCATTGTATCGCGATGAAATTTTGCACACAAGGAGAGGAATGCAACACGAAAAAAAGCAGCGGTGTGGAGAAAGGACCAGTGCACTTTGAAATTTTACCCCCTCTTCTTGGACCACCCTAATGTATATATTATGTGAACGCAACCAGTAGACCAGTTCATCCACTAAATCCCAACCATTGCTTAATAAAGCAGTATCATAATATAATTCCAACCATAGACTACAGTAGATCTGGACTGGACACGAAAATGGAACTGTTCAATGAGGGACTCAAAATCAGAGAACGAACCCCCAACTTCGAACTTCGCAACCGCGAAAATGTGATATTTTCGCGGTTTCGAGGTTCGAACTTGGGGGTTCGTTTTCCGATGTTGGGTCCCTTATATTACTGCAAAGTTCAATATTCGTGTCCAGTCCAGATCTACTGTAGAGTTGTCCTGTCACTCTGTATGCCAAGTGAACTTTATTATCCAAGTCCATGATCACAGTCTCTAACGCAATCGATGATTTAGCATTTTCCGGCTCTCAGAACCACAGGAAGTATAAGTCAAGGGAGTCTGCTGCTCTCCTATAGTCAAGGGAGTCTGCTGCTCTCCTATAGTCAAGGGAGTCTGCTGCTCTCCTACAGTATTCTGCTACTAAAATTCTATAGTAGGTTCCTACAAATATCGCCTGGATAAAGAAGAGAGGAAGATTCAGATCCAAGTATATCGTTTATCTTGGCCAATATAACATTAACAGGTATTCGTAATTATAAAGATGATATCCAAATGTTTAACGAGATATACTTGTACCTGAAATAACAAAACATTACAACAATATATTATTCAACTTGGCACCAGATTAATTTCCAGAAACAAAGACTTTGATAAAATTGCTTCGATGAGAGAGGAAAGGAAAGACTGAGAAAAGACACAGACCACAAGACAATGACTGCAAAAGGTATAAACAAAAAATAGGGATAACCTCAAGTCAGTTTCTGATTATCCTAAATTGAGGGCCATTTGTCCAAAGTCATTGATGGGTAATGGAGGGGAGGTGGGTCTTTATTCCGGGACACAAATCTTGGAAAAATTACAATACGTTATCTGGGCTCTCTGTCAACCCTCTCAAACACACACACACACGCATATCCACGCTACACGCACACCCACACACGCACACCAACACTTTCATGGATATGAATATAGGCACACCTCTGAAAATGTAGGAACTCACAGAAACATCCTAACACGTGTAAACTAGTACACGTATTAACAAATACACACACACACACACACACACACACACACACACACACACACACACACATACGGAAACCCACATACTGAAGCACACAAACACACATGGAAACACAAATAATGACACACACACAAACACACAGATACCCAAATAATTAAACACACATACACACACACACACACACACATACTGACACACACACATACACACGGAAACCCACATACTGACGCACAAAAACACACACGGAAACCCAAATAATGACACACACACAAATACTGACACCCAAACATACACACACACGAATACTGACACACACAAACACACACGCGGACACCTAAATACTAGCACACACACACACACGCACACAAACACTGACACACATAAACACATACACGGACACACAAATACTGACACCCACACATACACACACGAATACTGACACACACAAACACACACGCGGACACCTAAATACTAGCACACACACACACGCACACAAACACTGACACACATAAACACATACACGGACACACAAATACTGACACCCACACACGAATACTGACACACAAACACACATACGGACACCTAAATACTGACACACACACACACACACGGACACACAAATACTGACACACACTGACACTTACACCGACACCCAGGCAAACTTTGTAACACCTCCCACGTTATTCTTGTTACATAAAAGCAATAATCAACACCCACACCGTGTTTTGGCGTATAGCAATCCTCGCACCTTTAAAGTGGGGTCACCTGTTTTTGTTTTATCTTTCTCTCCCTTTCTCTCTTGCTCTGGCTTGTATCCATTCGGCCCCATTCAGCCAACTGTTTTGAGACGTTAATCCCCATCCAGGTGTCGATTTCTTCCTGGCGAGCGATAGCGAGCCAGCATTGTATGGAGAAATCCGGCTTCGTCGGAGACATTTTTCTATCGAAAAATTTACAAATTTAGCTTGCTGTCAAAACAAAAATATATATATGCTGGCTCGCTACCGCTCGCCAGGAAAATATTGACACCTGGATGGAGTTAGGCGTCTTCAAACAGTAAGCTGAATGGAGCCGAATGGATACAAGCCAAACAGAGAGGGAGAGAAAGAGAAAAAAAGCGAGGTGGGCTCCCTTAAAATCTAGTCCCATGGGCGCTCTTTACCAGCAACTCTCGATCGACAACTTTTTCTGGTAATTTTTTAGAAGTTTATTTTTGCTATCATTAGACGATTTTATGCAGCTTAGGAAGGAGCTGTGGATGTTAAAATGGTAAAGAGACTAAAGACTATCTCAATCAACCCTCTTACCTTCATAATTATAGTCTTCCTAATCTTGATAAAATCGTCTAATAATTACCAGAAAACAGAAAAGAAATGCGTATTGGAGCTTAAAAGGGTTAATTCCCATACGAGTTGCCCAAAATAAAGTTGCCAGAAAGACTCCGTGTTGTGAATCCTCCCGTATCATTATATCAGGGGATGGTGTCAGCAGTATTCCGTCCCGTGTCTTCATATGAGCAGTACTCCCAGTATTGTTATTATCCTCGCATGTGCAGTTACACTTTGGACGCATATCTTCCGGCTGTCTAAATGGCCGAGTCGGTCACACGAGCGATCTTGCCGGCGAGTTTCGATCGGTATTTTCGCATCTCTCTCTCTCTCTCTCTCTCTCTCTTTCTTTTTTTTTCTTTTTTTTTTTTTCAGCATATCGGTGTATTTTTTGTCTATCGGTACCGGTAAGGATATTGGGGTTAGATTATATAGGTATTGTCACTCGATTTTACTTTTGTATTATTTATTTATTTTACATATATATTTTTTTTGCCGGCGACATTCGATGGCATGTTTATTCATGGTGGCGTTTCGGAGCTTTCATTTTGTTGTTATCATTATTTGTTATCTCTTTTATTTTCTATTTCATCGATAGAATGCTATAGTTAGCTGAAATTATATTACTATAGCTTTCAGAAGCTTTTCGACGTAAGTTACCTTTAAAAGCATCTGAGGAAATACAGTAATATGACCGTGTGAATTTGTGTTAACAGAGTCTTCGGCGGACCGAGGAAATGCGGTGTCTACATTATGATAAACAACAACTACAGTATACCCCAATTATTTGCTTATTTTGTTTGTGTTTGCATTATTCAATACTTAGAGGATTTAAAATCAAGGTTTACTGAAAATTATTATGCTTTTTTTGTTATGTATTGAATATAATTATATGAACTTTATAATATCTTGGGCAATATTTTTCACTCGAAAATGTTCGTGTTACAAAATATATAAACAATGTCTGGCATGAAATACATGTATGTATGTATTTATGTATGTATGTATGTATATACTTAGGCACATACCCCATAGCTGGGGGTGGCCGACTCGAGACAGAGCCCGAACAGGGACAACACAACACAACACAAAAAAAAAAAAAAAAAAAACACAAATTCACACACATCTAGGTCACCCAGGAAAGACCCAGAGACCAGGGATCACTAAGGGCACTCCAACACTCCACCGGCCCCCGACCTCCCGGAGGATCTCCGGTCTCAGCAGGCATACACGCAGCGGAGCACACCACAGTGCCCGCCCACCACTCATCCAGGCATGACCTTTCATACCGGCTCCCCGGGCCAGGCACCTGACGGACTATTATCTAGTCCAACTGGCGTCCGACCACCTCTCCCGAATGACCACGTTTTCACTCAACTATTCACTAGCATTCTCCATTCATTCCTATTTATTACCACTTCTCTTGCCTGATCTATAGTCATTCCTCTATCTCCCAACGCTTGTACTACACAATCTTTCCATCTCAATGGAGGTCTTCCTACCCCTTTACCTCCCCCTTGTATTTGACTCACATATTCTCTTTGTAAGCCTTTCATCTTCCATTCGCTCAACATGTCCATACCAGCACAGCACCCTTCTGTCCACTTTGGCCGAAAATGTTTCCTGCTGCCCCACTCTCCAACGTATATCTTCATTCCTCAATCTGTCTTTATGTGTCACTCCACACATACTCCTAAAGCAGCTCATTTCCATTACATCCAGCTTTCTTTTCTCCTTTGCCTTCAGAGCCCATGTCTCAGCCCCACATATCAATGTTGGTACAACTATCCCTTGATACATTGCAATTTCAGCTTATTTTCCGAGATTTGTCACCTTCCACATACTTGCAATTGCTCCGAAAACTTTCCTTCCTTCACATACTCTCTGTTTTACCTCCATTTCCATACACTCTATTTTTGTTTTTTATATATTACAGATACAGTTACAAGTACCTCGACTAGAACTGTTGCCAATAAAACCACCTAAATTATTCCAATTGTCAGCAAAATACCCAACCCAAGAAAATACCAGGTTGGATATACATTCTGGCAATGACTAAAAGGGAAATATGTTTTGAGAAAATAACACCTTGACTCCATTGCCATCTAGTTACCTCCGGGGTGTCAATAAAAACACCCTCCGTCTACCGCGGCCCTTTGAACGACGTCTTACAGTTTGCGGAAATTGAAAGTCCTCCCTCTTTCCTGGCGGAGACTTTGATATATGCAACCCTTTTCTGATCTATCGTACAGTTGTCAACCCATGGATCTGGGACAATTGTTGCATATGAGTGAGCGAATATAATGCTCACACATGATAATATATTTTTTGAAGTTAAGTCTACGACCTATTCCTTTTGTTGTTGTTGTTGTTGCTGTTCCCCAGGCTGCCTGGCCGAACAACCCTAAGGCCCCAAGCAAGGCCAAGGCCATAACTGAGCGCCTCCACAGAACCCTCCCTGCCTACCAAAATAAAACCTGGGTGACCAAAGCCACTCCATGGCGGGGCGCTGAGGAGGCACCGGTGCGGAAACGCCCGGGAAACCAAAGCCCCACCCAGGGCCCTGTGCCCCTCAGCAATTATGAAGAGAAACTTGAGGGGCAAAGGAAAAAGTGACGTTTTGGCTTCCAATCTGCCAACCTCTAGGTTGGCAGATTGGGAGGTCAATCCACGGAAGAGACGCCGTCACTTGAGCTCTAGAAAATATATAAGTAAAAGGAACAGTCAGAGTAAGCTATGGGTATGGCAGAGATCGCTCAGTTCTCACTCTGATAGACCAGTCCATCACCACATGACTAGAACCCAATCCTCTCAGCATCAGCTAGGAAAATCCCTAGAAAGCCGCCTTTGGTGGGGGGATAGCCTCCATTTATCTGGCTATATGTCTGTCCGCCTGGCTTATTAACCCTCTCACGTTCTTGACGCAATTTTGAGCCTATTAGGGATACTTTAAAGCCTTTTTTACCATCAGGGGTATTTAGAAACCTTTAGTTTTGTTACTTTAACCTCTGCAGTTGTCTTTGAGTTAGCTGTGGGCAGAAAACTAATTTTGGAGAGGTAATTATAAGAGTGAGAGAACTCTATTTCTTATTGCTAATCTGGCAACCTCTGCGTCATATGGTCGTGAGAGGGTTAAAGCTTCTTGGCCTGGCTGTCTGTTTGTCTGTAAACATGATATCTCATATAGTTATTAACCGATTTTCACGAAATTTGGTGGACAGATAGGATATGCGTCAAGGAATAAATAATTCAATTAAGGAGGTGATCAGAATGCATACCTCCATCAGCGTAGGCAGCTCACAAAGTTACGAACCAATTTTAACGAAATGTAGTTGCCACATAGGATATGGGCCAAGGAAGAAGAGATTCCACTTAATAGGCGATCGGTATAGTGCATACCTCTGCCAACGAAGGCGGAGGTATGCACTCTCCCTAGTGATCCTCTAGTTATATTTTGTAATTATGTAATTGAAGAAGCCAAACAGGTCCAGAATGTGTGTTCTTTATTACACTCAAGGTCAAAAGTTGGGGCCTTAGGTATTTTAAGCTATAGAATTTCCTCATTTGTAACTTGCCAATTATTTACAAATCTGTGTCTGTTATTTGTTCTTTCTTTCCCTTTTTCTTTCTGCTTTGCCCTTTGTTCATACGTTCATACCGGGTCAAAAAAATTGCCCTAGAGTGCACAGTACGAACCACCCACTTCGGTTGCGTAAAATAAAGTGGCATCCCGGCGTTCTGCTTCCGCGCGACGCCAACCCTACCAATCTAAGGTTATTTTCCCCAATCTATTCGTATGACAAATGGAATGATATCATACTCCCCTAGACACGGTACACAGTTGTCACAGGGTCTCGGCGTCCTGGGTTTTTATGCAGACCAGATGAGGCTATTCGTATACTATCAACATTGGGAGTGCGATTTAAAACTTAGCACGGTCCCAAAAGTGGTACATACAGCATACTCATTATGTAATATTTATTTTGTGTAGCACCTCGAACACATTAGGGTTTTCAACACATAAAGTGTTGTATTGTTTTTATGTTATCTATTTATCTATCTATCTATCTATCTATATACATATATATATATATATATATATATACAATAAACAAGACAAGTAGCATGCATTTTATGCCACTGATGATCCACTGAAGTGAAGAAATGCATTTGGCAATCTTTTCATTATGGCTACATATTTTAATTGAAATATGTTCTTTCAATAATACTCAGATCCCCCATTATTTCCCTTAGAACTGGAGTCTATGCAAATCGCTCCAGTCGTGGTATTTTTATATGTGCATGACCTTTGACAACCACTGTGGTGGATACAATATTTTAACTGTTTTATATTGCTTTCTTATTGCATTTTAAACTAAACCTTGAGTTTTTCCATGCAACTAGTCTTGTTTTTTGGTATACTTATTTTCCATTGGTTTACACAGTCTTTGATGGGGGTCTAGCGAGGAACCTCAAACATACATTAATAAGTCAATAAATAGGCCAAAAACCTCGCAGTACCCCCTTAAACTAACTGTATATCCAAACTATTCCAGCCTCATCAATCCAGTTTATGGGAAAAATAATACTGTCATCGCCAAGACGTAATTCTCGTTTCATCCCGTCCTCGTATATCTTCATGAAATCACAGCAAGCACCGCCACTCTCTCCCCACCCCATTTATGACAGACAACTTTCCAAACCTGAGCCCGAACCGCCAATCTGTCCCATTATTCTTATTCACAACGTGATTGTCTTGATGTTGTCGTCAAATTTGAATCTCCATTACTTAGTCCAACACTTATTTTGTACATCTCTCCAACAAACTCCATCCATTTCTGTCGTGTTCTCCACCTCCAACTTCCGCTTATTGATCAGATCAAATCAGATGAAGGTATTGAGGGATAGCCTAAGCGTATACAACGGCACCTCGTAGCAACTTTCTACTTTTCCTATTTTTGGAAGAGTGTAGAGAGTGGAGAAGGGGTGTTGGAGAGAGAGGAAACTGTTGGAGTGCCTTTGTTTTGTGTCTTATTAGTTTGTATAATTTTGAGGTCTTGTTTCCTTCTTCATCTTCAGACCAATATAACTGCATTGTGAACTTTGTCGCTCCCGTCACAATATATTTTGCTCCCACTCGTTCTCACCGCACTAGGAACCCTTCCCTGTGTTATACTCTTAGATATAAATTCTGGTCCAATATAATTATGTCATCCCTAAAACAGTAAAATGGACCTTCGAAATTAAATTTATTAGGAAGGAGACACTGTTCTCACTATAGTATGTATTTTAAAAGTGTATAATGCCAAAACACAAAAACATAAAGTTGGCAGTCAACTATTTAAAAGTTATGCTATGTATACAATGCAGATTGTATTACACGCCTAATAGCATTTGCATTGCATTATGTATTGCACAATTTCAACACTATATTCATATGATTTCTATCATTGATATTACGGTAGTATTATTTAATTTAGGGAGAAGAAGAATTCAAGTTAAATTCTGCTACCTACAGAAGACAGCATATACTGTATATTGCCCAATGCCAGAAATTCATTAATATTATCAGTCTCTTCACAAAATCTAATAATGTTTCACACTATGATTACTATATCAAGTCCTCAATGTCACCAACATGTATATAATCATATGTCCATTGAGTGTTTTGTCATCGTAGATTGGACATGTGGGTATCATTAAAATATACAGTATAAGATTATTACCACTAATACACATTTCCTTTGCATCTCAGATACATGCATATCTATATTGAAACAAGTGTCTTGTACCACAAATCGTTGTGTGATTCGAAGTTATACATTATCATTCTCCATTAATTCAGGTACAGTTGCCCAAATATATACTGTAAGTGATGTCGCGGCACCAACTATATTTCGATCAATAATTGGCATCAGCACTATCTAAGCATTAATTCACCGTTTCGAGTGAGATATTTTTTTTTTTTTTTTTTTAAGAGACAATGAACGGAGGAAGGAAAAACACATAAAACAAAAAGGTCCATGTGCCAAAAGGCATCCTCCATTCATAAAATGTTTGTAACAACTGGATTTAAACATTTGTTGATTGTAAGTTTGTGGAAAGCAATTCGAGGGAAGTGAATTCCAAAGAGTAGTAGCTCTGGGGATAAATGAATTCTGATAAGCAGAAGTTCTGCATTGTGGAGGAGAAAGTGTAAATTCATATACAAACATGTTCCGATCTATACACACCCTATTCAACATCTGACATACATTAATACAGTACGCAGCTAGTAAAACGTAATGACAGCGGAGACTTGACTTATTTGGTCAACCGTACCACTCGTTGCCATTGTCTTCGCAGATGAAAGCACCATATATCATCTGCCTGTTAATTTTTTCAGTACACTGAAATATTAGGTAAAGAATTCATGAGAAGATGCTTTTCAGTTCTTGATAGCTTCAAAAACTTAAAGCCACGGTTTATGTCCGAGAGTGTACATTAATTTTGCTTTACTTTGCTTAGCTTCGTTTCTCCTCATGCCGTATAACAAATTGTTCGAAACATTTCGTTGTGTATTTATCTCCCCCTTCCTGATTCAAATTTAGGTCCTGTCCAACATTAGTCAAGTTATCCCACTCCTCCTTGCAGTGTGTTTTTTTCCTATATCTAAACCGAATACCATTTCTTTCTCATACATTCGGCCATCACTCATTGTTAATAGCCATATTTTCTATAGTTCCTACTGAATTTCAACTCACTACATTGTAGACTGCTTTCTAAATATTAGAATATGAAGAGAAGCAGGTCAAAGTTGCCGCAATCCTAAACACACTAGGTTAGGTAAGGTTAAATTAAGCAAGGCTTGGTTAGGTTATGTAAGATTACTTTAGGCTAAGTTGGGTTAGGGTAGGTTTGATTCCATTACACAAAATTTAGCTACATTAACCCATTCAGTACCGGTGACGTCCTTTTCATTATATTCTGGCTACTACTAGACGACTGTATTCAGTTTAAAAGAGGGCATCCAACAATTAGCAGTCTTCGAACTATCTCACTCCACCATTTTTACTACCACAGATCCTTCTTAAACTGCACAAAATCGTCTCAATATACAGTAGCTAGACTATTACTAGAAAGACGTCACTGTTACAGCAGGGGTTAAACTGAGACTGAGACCATTCTGGTAGTGGCCGTTTTGAAGCTTGACTTGAATTTTTCTATAAAATGGAGGTACAGTCATGAACATAAATAGCTACGTACCCTACTTGCATCAGTATCGAACGCGAACGAGGCAATACAGTGCTTTAGTATAGCCAAATAATATCAGAACTTGGCTTTAAAGATTACAAACATCGAAATAATATTACCTATTATGCCAACAACTTCACCTATCATAATATAATCATCACCTATTATGCCAACAACTTCACCTATTATAATATAATCATCACCTATTATGCCAACAACTTCACCTATTATAATATAATCATCACCTAGTATGCCAACAACTTCACCTATTATATAATCATCACCTATTATGCCAACAACTTCACCTATTATAATATAATCATCACCTATTATGCCAACAACTGCACCTATTATAATATAATCATCACCTATTATGCCAACAACTTCACCCATTATAATATAATCATCACCTATTATGCCAACAACTTCACCTATTATAATATAATCATCACCTATTATGCCAACAACTTCACCTATTATAATATAATCATCACCTATTATGCCAACAACTGCACCTATTATAATATAATCATCACCTATTATGCCAACAACTGCACCTATTATAATATAATCATCACCTATTATGCCAACAACTTCACCTATTATAATATAATCATCACCTATTATGCCAACAACTTCACCTATTATAATATAATCACCTATTATGCCAACAACTGCACCTATTATAATATAATCATCACCTATTATGCCAACAACTTCACCTATTATAATATAATCATCACCTATTATGCCAACAACTTCACCTATTATAATATAATCATCACCTATTATGCCAACAACTTCACCTATTATAATATAATCATCACCTATTATGCCAACAACTTCACCTATTATAATATAATCATCACCTATTATGCCAACAACTGCACCTATTATAATATAATCATCACCTATTATGCCAACAACTTCACCTATTATAATATAATCATCACCTATTATGCCAACAACTTCACCTATTATAATATAATCATCACCTATTATGCCAACAACTTCACCTATTATAATATAATCATCACCTATTATGCCAACAACTTCACCTATTATAATATAATCATCACCTATTATGCCAACAACTGCACCTATTATAATATAATCATCACCTATTATGCCAACAACTTCACCTATTATAATATAATCATCACCTATTATGCCAACAACTTCACCTATTATAATATAATCATCACCTATTATGCCAACAACTTCACCTATTATAATATAATCATCACCTATTATGCCAACAACTTCACCTATTATAATATAATCATCACCTATTATGCCAACAACTTCACCTATTATAATATAATCATCACCTATTTGACGTGTTAATCCTTTCAAGCTCCGATACGCATTTCTTTTAATACTTTCTGGATATTATAAGACGATTTTTATTCAGATTAGGAAGGGTACATGGAAGTCGGAGGGTTGTTGTTGTTGCTGTTCCCCAAGCTGCCTGGCCGAACAGCCCCAAGGCCCCGAGCAAGGCCAAGGCCATAACCGAGCGCCCCCACAGAACCCTCCCTGCCGACCACAATAAAGCCTGGGTGACCGAAGCCACTCCATGGCGGGGAGCTGAGGAGGGTGCGGAAACGCCCGGGAAACCAAAGCCCCACCCAGGGCCCTGTGCCCCTCAGCAATTATGAAGAGAAAGTTGAGGGGCAAAGGAAAAATGTGACGCTTTGGCTTCCAATCTTGGTAGGTTGGGAGGTCAATCCACGGAAGAGACGCCGTCACTTGAGATCTAGAAAATATTATATAAGTAAAAGGAACAGTCAGAGTAAGCTATGGGTATGGCAGAGATCGCTCCGTTCTCACTCTGATAGACCAGCCCATCACCAGTTGATTGAGATAGTCTTTACCCTTTTAATACTCACAGATCCTTTCTAAGCTGCACAAAATCGTCTAATGAGAGCCAAATTAAACTGCTAAAACGAGTTAGAGCTGCAAGGGGTTAACACCAGCCTCCCTTATCTTTCCAAATCCTTCCACTTTCTCCTCTTCATCTCGCCGTCTCGCAAATTTAGTTTATGCAACCAGATTAGGGGAGTATGTAAAACCACTCATAAAAGTTTGTGGACCTCTAATGTTTGTCTTTATTCAAATACAACTATCGGGACATTTGCTTAATAATAAACTATATATAATTATGATTTAATTAGTTATAGCCTATATACAATAATCTTACTACTCTCCTACTATTTCTTCAGTCATTCCACTCTACACCAATATTAGAAACAGTAAACGGTTGTCCATACAGTTCCGCCAGAATAATTGGACTGCATATATATCTATATTATTCAATCAGTTCGTGTGTCTGTTTGTCTGTGTGTTCGTAATAGGCGGCCGCAGTTTTGGACCTGGGGAGGTGAAACTTTGCATGTGGGTGTCAATTGACCTGGGTCAGGTCATAGAGGGGGCGAGGCCACGATCGGAGGTCGTTTCGAGGCCGAAATTGAAAACAAAATGGCAGTTTGGGGCAGAAGGAGGCCTCCGATCGAAAAGGTGTATGGAACGAAAGTTGTTCGCAACCCCCCAAAATAGGGGTACGGATGAGGTCAAATCCAAAATCGGAGGTCATTTAGCCACCGAAATCGAGGTCGCCGTTTAATGAGGCACAGGGAGGTCGAGGCCGGTGATTATGGTAGTAGTAGTATTGTGATGATTGTGGTAGTAGTGATTGATGATGGTGATTATGGTAATAGTAGTGGTGGTAGTGGTGATTTTAAACCCGGGCAACGCCGGGTACCCCTGCTAGTATTTTTATGAAAGCATGGACGAAGAAGAAATTAATAGGGTGTTATACGATTTTTCGAAAATATAACACAAACTCAAAATCAATCAACGAAATACATAGAATCAGAAGGGAGGTCGTTGCCAAAGGCTCTCCCCGACCAGTAAACGAATCGAACCGAACCTAACCGAACCGAACCAAACCGACCCGAATCAAACTGTACCGAACCGAGCAGAACACATGTAACTTTACATAAAGGAAACGAGGAAGGCCTGCGAACATTTATGAGTTTCTGTACGTATATCACACGACCTGTTTTCATACTAACTATTTCCATGCCCATATAAATACTCCAATATAATTTATATATATATATATATATATATATATATATATATTATATAAGTATAAATATATATATATATATATATATATATATATATATATATATTATATAAGTATAAATATACATATATATTATATATATATATATATATATATATATATATAGGGAATACTTTACATTCGTCAGGTTAGTGTAGGTTAGGCGAGACTGACAAATAATATTTGTATTATCATATGGAGAGTCAGAAGTCAAAGGTCTTTTCAACATTGGCTCTGAGTGAAGTCAGAACCAAGAACATGTAGAGTATAAACGCCTGGACATGTATAGAACTTTATTTAATCGAAATTTGTTCTGTGTACTTTACTATTTCGGTAATACTTTATCATTCCTTTACTCGCTGAACATTCTGATGCACTTGTTCATCATTCAATTGCCTTGGTTTTTACATCACCCTGAACTATGGTAGGAGGGAACATTTAGTTGTCTCTGTACCAATTGCCCCGTCTTAGTTATAACAAATCAACTGTTCCTCAGGGTGCCGATTCATGATTGTGTTGGAGTTGTGAAAAATGTCAGGAAGGAACTTAAACTTGTCTCTGTACGAACTGCCCCGTCTCAGTTGTAAAAAATAAACTGTTCCGCAGGTCGCAGGTTCGTGATTGTGTCGGAGTTGTTGTCAATTTGGCCGCCATCCATCAAAGCCACAGATTGGCAGGTCCCTCGCCAGTCAACACGGGGACCTACAGCGCCTCAGCAGATGTTACCGATAACAGACATCATGATTTAGGGCGTCCAGGGGAGCGGGTGTGTTGACAACTGGGATGATGTATGACCAACGGCGATGATTTTTATGAGTGGACAATTCGCAGTGGTGTGAATGCAAGACTGGACAATTTTACCTCATATATCAAAAAAGGTATTTACTGTAAGGACACAGCTGTTTCGGCTCACCGTAAGCTTTCGTCAAAGGGATAAGGTTGAGCAAAACAAATTGTGTATTTACATTGCGTTTCCAAATATAGGGTTTGGTTAGTTTAAGTTTATAGTTATTTGTCAGAAGAAAACAGATTAAACAAAATTTGATGCTGTTTTAGTTAGAGCCATCTCGAAAAGTTAGTTGGGAAAGCTAGCCAAATCCAAGATACAGTAGGTGTAAGTAAAACATGAATGACACAATATTTGTTATGAAGTTTGAAGAATCGAACATGTAAGTAATTCAGCCGTGTATAAACTGTGCACACATAATGCATTCATTTGACGTAAACTCTAATAAACATCTAAACAGGGAACTTGCTAATTAGTCCTATGTATTTAATAAAACAAAATAAATAAATACAAGAATACACGGGAAGAAAAAGTGTAATGAGACGAAAGTAATTGAACCTAGCGACATTTTGACTTAATGCCGCTTTATATGGAGGACCTCGAGCTAAAAAAAACAAAAAAAAAAACAGATAAAGTAAATTTGCAGTACACATTCTTTTCTGACATATAATCAAACAACATTGTTAAATATTCATCATACCATCCAGCATCAAGCGTTGCAAAACACCGAAAGTGTCCGTCGAACGTTGTAAGCCACACAGCCATTCCAAACCCTTCCCCTTCCTACCTCTGTTTATCCCTCTCCGTCTCTCTCTGTATATATATATATATATACCTGAGACACCTCCTTCGAATTCTACAGATGAACGAGCAGTCCAACCACAAGAACAACAACAGTAAGACGATCGTAGTTAGCCTCATGTCATCGCTCCCAACGGATGCAAACATATTAACTAAACACAAATTAATAAGTATATTAAATGAGACACAAAAACTGTCCCCATCTATGTCACTATACATAGAATTGATCCAACAAAAGGTTAATTTGCTTAACATGGCGAATTAGCTAGCTTAAGGTTTGAGATGCTGATTGGCTGATGATGGTGTGCATCTATTTGTTGTGTTTTGTGCAACGGAAAGACATTATTCGGACACAGTACCATCAGCCAATTAACTAAAAGTAGAGTCCTCAAACCCAAAGTAACCAAGTGCAAATTTTCCAGGTCAGGGACGGGTGAAAAAATAGGACTACGAGTATACGCACATGACACTTCCAATACGCACATGACACTTCCATTACGCACATGACACTTCCAATACGCACAAAACAATGGCTCCCATTTCCAAGTGTGTCACCCCTGAGTATTACCACGTCTAATGAACCCATAATAACCAGCTACATCTGCCCCTGTCACCCCCTCCATGCCTCACTGTCTCAACAACCGACCCTGAACCCCTGTCGCCTCCTTACCTTGTCATCCATGCTCAGACTGTCCCCTGTTTCTGGTGTTCGCGTCATACCTCCTAATATTCATTAAGGAACACCCCACTCTTAACATTAATCATCCATTACAAACCCCAATGTACTTGAATAAACTAATGAAAGCATAGGTCCTCCTGGAACTCGAACACGGCACATCAGACCCAGAACATAAGCAGCTAAACCATTACACCACCAACACAGTTAAAGGTGTAATGGAGAAAAAAACTAGTAGGGATGTAGGGCATAATTTTTTGTTTTTTTATTTCTATGTGATTGAGGGAGGCAAAAGGCATAACTGCCTATAGCGAGTGCCTCCCCCATAGTTGAAAGAGTGACAGGGCCAAAATCAAGGGACGTTCGAGCCAAAATGCCTGGACACACATGGAGACATGGACACATTAAGGGGGTTGTCTCGTATGGGCTAGTACGCCTTTTGTAGATTTCCAAAGTTCTTATGTTCCTATTACCTGAACCTAAGCTAAATATAATGACAACAACTCTGATCAATTCTAACCTAAATTAAGCAAACATTGACAAACCAAATCAACATAGGATAATCTGATCTTATTTACACTTACTTAGATTTACCAAAACCTAACTAATCCTTACCTAATCTAAAACTCATTCCACTTTATTACGTAAAGCTTGTGATTTACATTGTAAAGAATGTGTGTTGAAATTTAACAGCAGTCATGCCTGTAGCAAGTGTCGCAATAGTTTTCGTGTTTGAATTTGCACATACGACAAATTTAAACTGATATGTTTATCATGTTGTATACATATAACACACATTTGCTACAGTATTCAAAAGGCGATGTTATGATGAGTGAATGACTTGTAATTTACATTGCTATAGGAGTAAGTTCCTTAATCTACCTTTTCATTTTTTCGATTATGTATTGGCTATTCAATCAATCCCAATTTCTTAGTAATGCATTACTAAGTTGGCATTTGCCTTACAACACCAAAAATCAATACAAAAACGGAAAAGTGCAAAGAGATGAGAACTGTATGTACCCAACTAACATAAATTTAAGTTTTTTATCGTTATTAAGCTGTCCAATTCGTTTTGGGAAAATACTGCGTCTCTCACTTTGCCACTTATAATTATATAATCTTCTCATTTTCTGTAGTATACAATTATTATAATCCTATACATGTAATGGCTTCACTGTTTTCTTATTAAGCCTAACACTAAGCTACATAATCTAATTTAGATACACATATTTAAGATTCAAAGATATAAAATCTATTCTGATTTACCCTCTGATGGATGTAGAGCTTTCTTAAGCTGAATGATAACGGCTAATGATAGCCAGAATATAATGAAGACAAACGCCATTGTTTTGGTTGTTTTTAATGATTATAAGTGTTTTACTTTTTTCATTTAAGTTTCCACAAAGTTAGCCATACATGTCTATATTTCTTCACCAACAAACAGTTCAGAGATCACCTGTTCCACAGTCTACCCAGCTACACTACAAATTGTGTGCTCAAGTGCAACAAAGTTTAACATACAATAAATGTTTAGATCGAATACTTGAGGAAATTGTCATACGGAAACTAGCGTAACGCTTATTTGTATAGTATTCTAGTTGTATTGTCATGAACACGCAATATATGTATAGTATCCATTCAATTAGGTCTTTCTCCTCATACGTTAATTAGATATAGGTTATGCTAGCTAACTTAACTTTATTGTTCGTCTTGTTCTACGTCCCTTGTCGTACGATTGAACACTATTTTTTGCAGACGTTTATAAATACATATATATTGCTAAAACAAGTATATTCTGGTGCAAAAGTTAGTCGTGTTCAGTAGTGTTGTATATACCTTCATAATTATAACGTTAAGGGTGGTCACCTGTTTTTTTCTATTTCTCTCCTTTTATTTATTTCCATGGCTTGTATCTATTCGGCCCCATTCAGCCAACTGTTTCAAGACGTTTATCCCCATCCAGGTGTCGACTTCTTCCTGGCGAGCGATAGCGAGCCAGCATTGTATGGAGAAATCTGGCTTCGCCGGAGACATTTTTCTATCGAAAAATGTACAGATTTAACTTGCTATCAAAACAAAACAACATATATGCTGGCTCGCTACCGCTCGCCAGGAAAATATTGACACCTGGATGGGGGTAAACGTCTTAAAACATTAGGCTGAATGGAGCCGAATGGATACAAGCCAGAGAAATAGACCAACAGGAGATAAACAAAAAAGCAGGTGACCCCCCTTAACTTTATCATTGCGTCATTGTAGAAAACAGTAAATGTATTATGTATGTATAGTCCATTCATATTTAGTAGGTAGACTCTTGACATTTGACTTCGGTAACTCAAAACAGGCTAGAAGAAATGAGCTGTACATTTTAAACACCTGTTCACTGGCTGTTCGATTACTCTATTTACATTGGTTTGACTTATGCATTTAGATTTGTTATATATATATTTATCTTCTAGTTATTGAGGTTAGTGGTCAAAGTTTATGGTCTAAATATGATGAATAGATAGTAGTACTTTCATGGCACAATCCTTTCCACGTACCAGTAGGCACTGTGAGAAATGTTTGTGAAATATGAAGCTAGTCAGGATTCTAACCATCAATTATCTCACCCAAAAAATATATAACCTGACGTTCATTGGGAGTCTGCAATTAAAAAACGAATTAAATGGATGATTAAATATGTTTTTTTTTTCGTGTGTGTATGTGTGTGTGTGTTAGTGTGTGTGTGTGTGTGTGTGTGTGTTAGTGTGTGTGTGTGTGTGTTTGTTTGAAGGTGTCACAATGTTCTTGCTTTTTTCTTCTTGTTTCTTCGTATTTCCTTTTTCTTTTCTAGCACCCATGCAATTACCCTTATGCATTATATTACTCACTCACTCACTCACTCTCACTCACTCACTCACACTCTCTCTCTCTCTCTCCACCGTCCAATATCTCGACCAATCACAGCGGACGGGTCATGCCACAGTGACCGACCGTCCAGAAACACCCGCTCGGTCATGGGTCCCGAGCTGAGTGAGACATAAACTCGGAGGTAAGGCTGAAGACTTGGCCCGGAGACTGTCATGGGAGGGTTTGTCATTGGAAGGGGGGGGGGGGGTTTAGGGGGATGATTTGCCGGTATTTGGGAGAGAGAGAGAGAGAGAGAGAGAGAGGCAGGGATATGTGAGTGAATGAGTAAATATGCGTGTGTGTGTGTGTGTGTAGATGTTATGCGCAAAACATGCATATGTTACTTGATCTGAATTAAATATAAAATTGTTTCTATTTAAGGCTTCGACGTACAGTATAATAAGCTTAGATTAGACATACATATCAAACTAGAGTGATGTATTTCCCTTTGCATTGCTATACTATAATTATTCTCTGCCATCTTTTTATTTGTTCGTATATTTCACACACACAGACACACAAACACAGACACACACACACAGCCCGTAGCCTAGTGGTAGAGCTCTCGTCTCACACACGAGGGGCCAGGGGTTCAATCCCCGGCCGGGCGGAGACAAATTGGGCTTGTCTCCTTTCATGTGTTAGCCTCAGTTCACCTAGCTGTAAATTGGTACCTGGAATAAGTGGACGACGTTGTGACGTCCCATCTGGGGTTGGCAAAAATGGTACAAGGCGAGATGGGTATCATATGGTTCACCTAAGCTGATGGCTACCTAAGCCTTCGGGCGAGACAGTACCGTCTATAGTGAAAATGGTACCATACAGATCCACCCTAAGCCTTCGTTTCCGATGTCGCCAATTGGCTAAAAATACAGACTACACACACATCCACAGCCATTCCAACGATATATATAACACCTACACATATAGGAGGCGGGAAATAACGAGCATGCTCACTCCCGCAATACAACTAGAGTAAGTACAACTAGAGTAAGTACAACTAGAGTAAGTACAACTAGAGTAAGTACACATACACGCACATTTGTATATCCATTTTCACCCAACCTCCCTCACTAACACACACACACAAGCTCTCTCTCTCTCACATACACACACACACACACACACCATAAGTACTTACATTCCTTCACGCGGATGTTATTACAATCTTAATTTATTTTGCGACAGCTGAAATTTCGATTGCCATGACTCGTAATTACACCTCACTTATGAATTTCATGACTTTTATGGGCCTGTCTTTATCGTTCTAGTAGTATCATTTATCTCTCTTTGTATTTATAGTTTTATTTTTATTAAGCTGGGTTTGCGCTTTAACCCCCTTTGGGCCCAGTGTAAATATGTGCACTTTGTTTATAGATAAATGTCCCGTTGCAGACACTTCAGTTACAGACCTGCTATCACTCGCCCAGCACACAAAATCGACACCTGAATGGTGTGATGCGTTTTTATATCGCCATACTAATGGATTGAAAAGTCTAAAACTCTTCGAACTAATGGAGCAAAGCAAGATAGGTCCCAAAAGACGCCCTTCGGATCAAATAAGGTTAAAGGAATACCTCTATGTTTCACTAACACTGCCATAGATCGTCTTGATTCTTTGGCCACATGACTACATCACACATTCTGACTGTGAACCTCCTGCCAATAAAAATAAAGCACTATGCCAATACATACAATGCCAATAACAATAACACAATGCCAGTAACAATAACACAATGCCAAAAACAATAACACAATGCCAATAACAATAACACAATGCCAGTAACAATAACATAATGTCAATAACACAATGCCAATAAGGATAATACAATAACACTAACAATAACACACTGCCAATAACAAAAACACAATGCCAGAAATAAGAACACAATGCCAATAAAAATAACATAATACCAATAACACAATACAAAAACAATAACACAATACTAATAACACAATAACAATAACAAGATGTCAAAAACAATAACACAATGCCAATAACACAATAACAATGCCAATAACAATAACACAATGCCAATAACAATAACATAATGACAACAACAATACCACAATGCCAATAACAATAACACAATGCCAATAACAATAACATAATGACAACAACAATAACACAATGCCAATAACAATAACACAATGACAACAACAATAACACAATGCCAATAACAATAACACAATACCAGTAAGAATAACACAATACCAATAACAATAACACAATGCCAATAACAATAACCCAATACCAATAACCCAATACCAATAACAATAACACAATGCCAATAACAATAACCCAATACCAATAACAATAACACAATGCCAATAACAATAACCCAATACCAATAACAATAACCCAATACCAATAACAATAACACAATGCCAATAACAATAACCCAATACCAATAACAATAACACAATGCCAATAACAATAACCCAATACCAATAACAATAACAATAACCCCATACCAATAACAATAACACAATACCAATAACAATAACACAATGCCAATAACAATAACCCAATACCAATAACAATAACACAATGCCAATAACAATAACCCAATACCAATAACAATAACACAATGCCAATAACAATAACCCAATACCAATAACAATAACCCAATACCAATACCAATAACAATAACCCAATACCAATAACAATAACATAATGCCAATAACAATAGCACAATAACACAATGCCAATAATAAAAACAATACTAATAACACTAACACAATGCTAATAACAATAACACAATGCCAATAACAACAACACGATGCCGATAACAATACAGTAGACGTGCCGTTTTGCCCAAAATCAAAACGGCATACCCAACTCTGCGATGGGATACCATCATCACTACTAATACCATCATCAATCACAATCAACATAATCACTACTACTGCCATCATCACTACAACTGCCATCATCACTACAACTGCCACAATCATCATGAGTACTGTCATGATCACCATTACTATGATCATCATCACTACTACAATTACAATTATGACTACTACTCTCACCATCATCACTGCCCATTGTCACTAGCATCTTAATCACTACTATCATCATTGATACTACAACTATCAACCGTCATTACTAATATCATCACCACTATCTTACAATCATCATTACTACTGTTAACATCATCACTACTACTATAACCATCATCATTACTACTGTCACAAATATTACCATAATTTATTCTACTGTCACCATCATCACTACTACTGCCATCATCACCATTACTATGAACTTCATCACCACAACTATCGTCATAATCACTCAAAATGTCACCATCCTCACTACTACTCACCATCATCACTAATACTCACACCATCGTAACTACCATCATCACTACTGTCATTATTATAACTACAACTATCATCATTACTTGTCACCATCATCACTACTATTATGACCATCATTACTACTACTGTCACCATCATATCTACTACTGTCATCATCATCACTACTGTCATCATCATCAATATAACTACAACCATCATCACTACAATTATCACCATTATCACTACTATCACCATAAATCCAAATAATACTACCATCACTTCTAATGCCAAGTAAACTATCTTAACCTAGCAAATACGTAGCGAGAAAACGCTCCCAGAACGAATGCGTTCTTAGTGTGTGAGCCCCTTGGGGGCTCACACACTAAGAACGCCATCATTGCTGGGTGGGGGGGGGGGGGGGGGGGGGTCCAGGGGGGTGGGGTGGGGTGGGAGGGAATCCGGGAGGTGGGGGGGGGTTCCGGGAAGGGGGGGGGGGGTCCGGTAGAACCTAAAATCATAACTATTGCATGAATTCAAAACATCTTTTTTGACAGACGTTTGCATTCACGCAACAAATGTTCGTGTGAAATTTGGTGAAAATCCGTCCAACGGTCTAGGAGGAGTTCCGAGACAGACGGACGACAACGACGACGACAGACATTTTTTTCGTGTGGTACCCACTATACGGGGGGGGGGGGGGGGGGGGCGATAGCAAACTCTGCTTACGCAGAGTTGATTACACATTGCCAATAACACAATAACAATAACAGAGTCCCAGTAAAACTACACAGTAAAACAGAATGTTTTTACAAAATCACAAAAATGGTGTTTTGAGAAACATTATACGTTTTTGGGGCGTTGCATTTAATACATTTATGTTTATCTTAAAACATGTTGTGTTTAAAAATTAAACAATCTGAAGTTTCATGTGTTTTTGTAAACGCTATCTTGTTTTGTCGTATTGTGAACGAGAAAATATACTTAGATGCAAAATTCGTGGATATATTAAAACTATGATTTCATGTGAATGTTATTTTCCATTTTAAATAACATAAATAATGAATATCTTTACTTTTATAACGACTACAAGTGTTTACAAGAAAACATAAGGTGTTTAGAATAGAACACATGTTTCATTTATAAACGCCTAAATCCGTTTTATAAGTGTAACACACTTTTAAACACATTGTTCTGTTTATACAAAAACACTTGTTTTGTTTTTAAAGAAACACGCGTTCATATAAGAATGCCAATATGTGTTTTAGAAGTGTAACAAACAAACACATTTTTTGTGTTTTTGCAAAAACACCCTCTTTTTACTGTGTAACAGAGTGCCAATAACACTAACACGAATGCAATAACAGTAACACAATGCCAATAACAATAACACGGTGCCAATAACACAATGTCAAAAGCAATAACACATTACTAATTACAACAACACAATACCAATAACAACAACACAATGCCAATAACAATAACACAATGCCAATAGCAATAACACGGTGCCAATAACACAATGACAAAAGCAATAACACAATACCAATAACAATAACACAATACCAAAAAACAATAACACACTACCAATAGCAATAAAACATTCCGCCATAGATAGTCATGACCACACCACACACTCTGACTAAGACCCTCCTACCAATAGCAATAAATACGACAACCAGCAATGACCAAGCCAACAGTAAGTACAAGTCAAGCCACCACTGCATCACGCCACCACCTCAAGCTTCAGGAGGAGTCACAGGGGAGATTTTCTCGGCAATTTTCTATTTATGTAATTCTAGTAACGCATCATGGCTCGTTCGCAGATGTATCTTTAATTAAACCGAGTGCAGCTTCTTGTTGTTAGCTGAGTTTTCCTAGTATTGAGTTAGGAAATGTTAATTGCCTAATGCTAAAATATAAGTTTAATTTTGTAGCGGTAATGTCTGAATGCTTACAAAGCTTGCATCCAGAAGCTGTTTTAGTTAAATACTTGCGAAACTGAACTCAGAAGACGGCATACCAAAGTAACCACGAAAAAGTCGCCGGAAAAGCTATTATTTGTCTCCTTTCTAAGATCCCTATTGCCACCAAACACTGTTCTCCAAGCCAGCAGCATCGCCCCTCTTTCCTCCCGCCGCGTCACTCGGTCAGATCGTGAGGGCTCAAACGGCTATTTAAGACGAGTGGATTACAGCCGAGAGATGTAGAAACTGGCATCACCCTACCATTAGACCGCGCGTAATGAAATGGACACACATAATGGCAAAGTGCGTGGCTGTTTCTCGGATTCCTGAGGGCGACATCGGAACAGGCCACTCGTCTGGTTGAACGAAGATCACTGGATTCCGGGGTTTGGTGAGCAGCTGATTTACCCAATGCCAAGCAATTTCATACCAATGTGTGCGCCAGGAATATATATGATTTGATTGAGAATAAATGTGTGTTTAGTCTGTGATTATCGAATACTTATAGAATTGGTGGCTCAAGAATCGTGGTGGACTGTGTCAAAATGGTTAGTTTACCTGTGATATCTGAGGTCTGAGGGACGTAAGCACTCCTTTCACCCTCGAGCGATAAAAAGATCAGAGACAAGGGTTCCTCCCACGAGATTGATCGCAGACCCAAGTTAAAGAAAAGAAAAAACATATGAAAACAAAAATAAAGAGAGACAAAGAAACGTTCTTAAAATCTTGGAAATCTGCCCCGATATCCGACCGGTCCATCTTGATTTTTGCAGCGCTAAAAATATACAGGAGAGTCAATTTAGCCGAGATAATGACAAGCTTCTTCAAAATCGATTTCGTTCTTGTGCAGGCCAGTTCGCTATCTAGATGAATCCGCGATGAAGTTGATTCCACACTACCACAATAAGTGTCATAAGTATTCGGGAACCTCGCCAGTCCTTACGAGAGAGAGAGAGAGAGAGAGGGAGAGAAAAAAACCCAGTCTTCTAAAGTTGAGTGATCACATATTTGAAACCACAATTAGAGTTTCTCGTTTTTCCCCGATCGAAAATTTATTTCGCAGACCTACGCTCCGTTTCCAAATAGATTCGTTCTCACTTCGCAGCATCTCTCTCTGCAGGCTCCGCGAAGACAAAACTGTATATAATCCCTAGTCTCTCGTTTGCCAATTCCCCCGATAAAATCCTATATGAGATCGTGCACTTAAGGGCAGGCAGACCGTTTTTTGAACCCCCTTCTCACTAGTTTTGAGATTATAAGACGTTCGGCCCATTAGTTTGGCGATTTTAACACCTTTCACCCCATTTCGTTGTCAATTTTAAGACCTTTCGTGTCATTTAGGTGTCGATTATTTCTTGGCGAGCGATAGTGAGCCTGCATTTTTAAGAGGAACCGGCCTTCGGCCGGGAAATTGTTGTACCGAAAAATGTACACATTTATCTTGAAGGGGGATCAAGGGGGTGTTTTTCTAAGTTTGATGGAGGTCTAGGGAGGAAACTAAAAAACATATATGAATAAATGAATTAATAGACTAAACAAACGGCCCATCTTCCCTTAACCCCTGAGTAGCAGCCTCCACATGAGCCCCACGGAGGACAAACTCACAACGAGTGTTTACAAAACCACCGTGAACCGACCGGGTAATCGGCTCTTAGGACTGGCTGGAATTGCATCGGCTCTGACCTTTTACTTGGGGATACCGACTTGCCCGTAGCCTCGTGTTTTGGTGATACTCCGTCAGTCACCGCGATCTGGGCTTTATTGACTTTGTGCAACCTAATTATGACCTTTTGTTCAGTCTCCCACACGTTTGACTATTTAAAAGCTACTTATTGTCTCCTATAGTACCTATATAAACATCCTTAATACGTTCATAAGATTGTTAAATTGTATCTATGTACACGGAGACTAACCTAACGTACCCCAATGTACCATAGTTATATGTTTTCGTGTACCCCTATGTTTTTCTTAAGGGGAGATTTTCACTGGAGGGATTTTTTTCTGGACCCCGTTTTCTCTCATGTTTAGCACCATTGCTTTTGAGATTTTAAGACGTTCACCCCATTAGTTTGGCAATTTTAATAACCTTCGCCCCATTTCTGTCAATTTTAAGACCTTTCGTGCCATTTAGGTGTCGATTTTTTCCTGGCGAGCGGTAGCGAGCCTGTATTTTAAGAGGAACCGGCCTTCGGCCGGGACATTTTCTACCGAAAAATGTATACATTTATCTTGAAAGGAGGTATAGGGGTGTAATTTTAAGCTTAATGGAAATCTAGGGAACAAACTAAACACCTTCCCAATTATAACATAAGAACATAAGAAAATGGGAGTCTTCAGAAAGCCGATTGGCCTACACAAGGCAGATCCCTGATATAACTATCTGTATTATTTGTTGGATGGAACGTAATTAAAGATAAGTGATGTCCACAAATACTTTTGAGTGAGGTAGAGACTATGGCATCCGAGTGTACGTCAACCCCTTCTATATTAATATAATACTTTAAGAATATGGAAGATCAATTGTATGTTTGAAGAGAATCACAAGGGGAGACGAGTTGGTGCTATTTACACGAATGGCCAGAACGAGGTTGCAGAACATTTGCTCCCGGCTCTTACCACTGATATTCCCTCTGACCACTTAATTTGCATCTTGTAGGGGTACACACGGATGACTGAGGGGCGGCCCGCTCAGATTTTGGCGAGACAATGGGAAATTTGTAGATAAGTTACGGGAGTAAAAAAAATGGAACTGGCGGGGCAATCAATATACAGCATGCCAAAACAGTTATAACACCTAAACCGTACCATGTAGAGCAGTATATATATATATATATATATATATATATATATATATATATATATATATATATATATACGAATTCTACGTTCTAAAGTACGGAGCAAATATGTATGTGTTTACTCTAGATTTAAAGCTGTCCAAGCTGTGTTGTGTGTTATTATGTATCGAGCAAACTGTTATATATTTTGGCACCATTGTACCGTATGATATGTTATGTTTGTGTTACGGCCATATGAGGCCCATGAAGATTATTCTTATTCATTAAAATGTATCTGTTATTAACAATAATGTTGAAACACTAATTGGTATAAATTAGGTTGAACACAATTTACATACAGACGTGGCACTGTGCACTATATTTACATAATTATATATGCGTATTTTCATGTCGAGGGACGAATCGTATGTCTCTCAGAGTCCCCTCATAGTTTTTACGGCCCGTGTTTGTACGCTAACTACGCTGTAAAAATGCAAGATTATTTGTAACTGCAATGATACATATAAATTACTACAGTATGTAGGTGAGAACAATTCATTATAACAAGGGCTTTCTGATCAAGTCAATTGATATAGCTTTGGCTTTACATATCATAAGTGCAAATTCTACGTGAGCAAATGTTGCGGTGACAATTTAAGACACAAATAATATAATATATCTTCGTCATCGGATGTATGGGTTACAAGTTTGTATCTACTTTAAGGGGGATGGGCCGTTTTTCTCGACCACTTTCTCCCTCATGTTTAGCCCCATTAGTTTTCAGATGCTAAGATGTTTGCCCCCATTAGTTAGTCGATTTTAAGACCTTTCACCCCATTTCTTCGTCAATATTTAGACCTTTCGTGCTATTTAGGTGTCGATTTTTTCCTTGGCGAACGATAGTGACCTGTAATGTTGGAAGAATCGGCCTTCGGCCAGGACACTTTTCTACCGAAAAATGTACAAATTAATCTAGAAGGGGGATCTAATGGATGTTTCTTTTAATTTGATGGAGGTCTAGGGAGGAAACTAGAAAAATAATGAGTACATGCAAAAATCGCCCAAAAAGTGAACCATCCCCCCTTAAACTGTAACTAGCATAGCATGGAGTTGAGCACTGGCTAGTAAAAGGGAGATGCGAGTAACGTGAGGATGGAAGACGCATTAAATATAGGAAGGAAAAACATTAAACACAATGTATTTATATCACACACATAGATGAACACATAATTATACTAAATGATCACTGATGTTCAAGCTGCGAGTAATATGAATGCAAGAAGAAACGAAAACCAAATGTACAAGTTAACACTCATACAACAGAAACAAATAAAATGACAAATAAACACTAGAACAAGTAAGTAAAAAAAAAAAAAAAAAAAAAAAGTAAGTAAGACAGAAGGGGTACTAATATAATCACGATCTGCACTGTGCAATTTGTCTATGCAACATCGACTGTTACTAAACTGGTATTCAAAATAAATGTGCAACAATTATATCTTGCACATCCGTTGGAACTTTTTATCATTCTTCGTAACATATGTAGTGCATATTATACACGTGCTCTGAGTTAATGCCATTTTATTAAATAAGTCAATAATGTGTAATCAGTGCATGCCTGTTTCAATACAACCTATGTTTTATTAGAGCTCGTACACACGTATTATCTGAGCGAACAACGGGTCGAGAAAATGGGAACTATAAGCCAAAATATATGTGAAGCACTAATGTGAGTTGCTGGCCAAAGTGAGCGAAGTGGACAGGATAGAGAAGCTTAAGAGCGTGTTTATTTTGTGCAACAATTGAAAACCATTGACATAAACGTAAAACAGAGCCAAGTCAACTATTGTTTATTCATTATAAATAGGCCAAACAATCTTGACCACTAACCTCCATAACTGCAAAACGGCTATAATAATCGAGCTAATATGTTCTACCATATGGAAAGAGTCAGCCAGGAGAGAGGTGTGAAAATTAACAGCCCATTTTCTCTAGGGGTTCTTTGAGTTTTAGATGTTAGAGGTCACGTTTTATTGTCTACCAATAATGAATGGACTACAGGTTAGGTGGAACTATGTAATCACTGGTTTCCTTCGCTCTGGTGTAGTTGGCACTGGTTGGGAATTACTGGCTGATATGGTTTTGTGGTTAAATTATGCGGGACAGAGAGGTGATGAAACGGAGGCAAACGTCAACACCAATATTAGTTAACCAATCCTATCCTAACAGTGGTTGAGCTACTCCAATTAATTCCATATCAAAATATATCTAACAAAGTATTATGCCATACATATATCTAACAAAGTATTATGCCATACATATATCTAACAAAGTATTATGCCATACATATATCTAACAAAGTATTATGCCATACATATATCTAACAAAGTATTATGCCATACATATATCTAACAAAGTATTATGCCATACATATATCTAACAAAGTATTATGCCATACATATATCTAACAAAGTATTATGCCATACATATATCTAACAAAGTATTATGCCATACATATATCTAACAAAGTATTATGCCATACATACTGTATGTGTAGACGAATCTGTAACGTAGGCGTTTTTGATGCGCTTGAATTGAGAGTCAGTCTATTTTCCTTTCTATTAACTTAGAACAAAATATATTACCAAGGGGATCTTAGTTAAATACACAGACAATGATCATGTGTGCTAACATATACAGTATATATATATATATATATATATATATATATATATATATATATATATATATATATATATATATATATATATATTATACTGTATATTACTTAAGAGATTACCGATTGGGATATTATGTCAGAGTGTATTGCCTCGGATGAAAATTGGTATCATTGGTGATAATTGGTGACCCTTAATCAATGAGTTCCCATATTACTTAACAGCCATTTATAACAGATTATGATGGTACTGCTTCGCGTGATTTGGGATTCTGGCTCATCGACTATACACTGTTCCAAATACGTAGTCCCAAACCCTTGAATATTAACCTTCATAACTCACAAACAACTAAAGTAATCGAGGTAATAATCCTACCATTTAGGAAGGGTCCAGCCAGGGATAGGTATGGACACTTACCGCCCATTTGCTCGATCAAGCCTTTTTTGAGTTACAGAGGTTAGAGTTCACGATTTCTCCCCTACCTATTTGGAGCAAGGTATTACTTTTGACCTGACTGTACTATTTGCCCAAACCAGGTTGTATATAAAGATTTACCTGCCGCCAGTGGGTCCTTGACAGCGGGCAGTGCAGGTGTATATTTAGCCACAATCACACAAACGACCATCAGGGGTGTAACTGCCAGGCTTTCTTCTCCTTCTATTACTTCTTCTCCTTCTCTTTTACTTCTTCATCCGTGCTTCTGTTATCGTTTCCTCTGTGTTGTCTGATTTGTCTTCTTCTTCTTCTTCTTCTTCTTCTTCTTCTTCTTCTTCTTCTTCTTCTTCGTCTTCATCTTCTTTTTCTTTGTAACTCTGAATAGTTACCTTTTTCGTGGTATGAACGCAATTGAACTTATTGTAAAATCACTACAATTAACTCATGCATGTACTCTCTTTGTTGTTGTTTTACTGGGGTGTTATATATATATTTTTGATATATCTCTTTATATAGTTTGGTTTGTATTTGTGAACAAATGAGGACCCATATGACGCAGGGCATCACATCCTCATTGTCACAAATTTTAAATATAACTATTTGCTGTAAAATTGTCTGTAATATTAATTTGTGACAATTAACTATTTTGAATTGAATTGAATTGAATATTTTCTTCTTCTTCTTCTTCTTTTCCATCTTCTTCTTCCCCCCTGCTGTTGCTCGTCTTATGTTGTGTCCCTGCATGAAAGGAATAGCGGAGGATATAGTCGTTGCAATTCCTTATTATTTAACCCCGCAGGTCCATTCGCACATTAGTATTATTTATGTTTATCTACCATACTGGTGGATCTTTCCTTATACATAGAAGTTGGCAAACATGAATTAAGTGTGACTAACTTAACCCTTTCAAGCTCCAATACGCGTTTCTTATCTGTTTTCTGGCTAATAGTAGACGATTTTATTCAGATTAGTAACGGTATATGGACGTCAGAGGGTTGATTGGGATAGGCTTTACCCTTTTCATTCCCACATATCCTTCCAATCTGTATAAAATCATCTACCGAAAACCACACTAAACTGCTAAAACGCGCCATGACCCTTAAAGGGTTAAGATAAGGGTAGGCTAAGTAGGGTTGGGTTATGATTAAGTTGGGTTAGTTTAGGTAATATAATCTTGAAGTTGGCTTCGGCCAAGTTAAGGGCCGATTGGTAAGGTTAGGTGAAGCCCAATTTCATTGATTTAATTAGTTAGATTTATTTGTAAATTCATTGGTGGGTTGATGAAAACAAATATTTATTTATTTTCATTATTGAGAGTGATAATACTTGCGCTCTTAACCCCGGATATTTTTTTTTTTTTTTTTTTTTTTTTTTTTTTTATCTATGTTCTCAGTCACCGAACAATTGCACATGCCTCTGTTTAACATGTTCTCAGTCACCGAACACTTGCACATGCCTCTGTTTAACATGTTCTCAGTCACCGAACACTTGCACATGCCTCTGTTTAACATGTTCTCAGTCACCGAACACTTGCACATGCCTCTGTTTAACATGTTCTCAGTCACCGAACACTTGCACATGCCTCTGTTTAACATGTTCTCAGTCACCGAACACTTGCACATGCCTCTGTTTAACATGTTCTCAGTCACCGAACACTTGCACATGCCTCTGTTTAACATGTTCTCAGTCACCGAACACTTGCACATGCCTCTGTTTAACATGTTCTCAGTCACCGAACACTTGCACATGCCTCTGTTTAACATGTTCTCAGTCACCGAACACTTGCACATGCCTCTGTTTAACATGTTCTCAGTCACCGAACACTTGCACATGCCTCTGTTTAACATGTTCTCAGTCACCGAACACTTGCACATGCCTCTGTTTAACATGTTCTCAGTCACCGAACAGTTGCACATGCTTCTGTTTAACATGTTCTCAGTCACCGAACACTTGCACATGCCTCTGTTTAACATATTCTCAGTCACCGAACACTTGCACATGCTTCTGTTTAACATGTTTTGTTCGTTGAAGCTGCTCTGTGTTTCAAGGCAGGTAGTAACCCCTTCTGTACCGGCGATGTTTCTTTATATTCTTGCTAATTTTTGAAGACTGTATTCAGTGTCAGAAAGAAACTCCAGCAAGTAACAGGCTTCGAACTATCGCACTTAACCGTTGTCACTACCACAGATCCTTCTTAAACTGCATACAATCGTCACCATATAACTAGAATAATATCGAAAACACGGTAAAAAGAGAGGGGGGGGGGGGGCTAATTAATGTCAATCTTGTCATTCCCGCGTAATTGCTCTATTTTCTCTGCTCATCATTTGTCCGGTCGTGTCTCTTTCCTCACACAGGTTCTCACGATGTTTCTCTCAACCGCAGCTGGTCCTCTGCAATTTGGCGTTTCTTATGTAGAGTTGCGTTTCTTTGTGGGGATTTTAAGCCGCTGTCACACGAGCGCTTTTTCCGTCAATTTTCCATGAGCAAGTTTGTTCTAGTATTATTTTGGGACTTTTTCGCGCTGGTATCAGTAACTAGACTGAAGGTAGATTGTGTTAGGCGGCTGAATTCTGATAAAGTGTAATTTTTGAAGCTTCCAAACCATAATTGCCCGTAAAAATTGCTCGAAAAACGGCTCGTGTGACTCCGGCTTTACTCTCGGGTTCTGTCGTGTATGTCCGATGGTTCGAAGATTGAGCCACATGTTCTTTTTCATTCAAGGGGTATTCTGCTAGATGGAACAGCTGGCTTTAAATGATCTTTAGTTACATTATTATATAAGTTCCTTTAAGGGGTTAGTAGTCGCTTTTTCTGGACCCCCTTCTCCCTCATGCTTACCATATTAGTTTTTATATCTTAAGATGTCCGTTTCATTTGTTTATCGATGCTAAGACCTTTCGCCCAATTTGTTGTCACTATTAAGACCTTTCGTGCTATTTAGGTGTCGATTTTTTCCCCTGGCGAGCGATAGCGAGCCTGTATATTTTAAAGGAACCGGCCTTCGGCCGGTAGGCCTAAATTGATCTACAAAAAAAAATCGGGGTGCTATTTTAAGCTTGAAGGAGGTCTAGCAAGGAAACCCAATCATATATAAATATATAAATACATAGACCAAAAACTAAGCACTACCCCCTTAATCAAAACTAAGCACTACCCCCTTAATCAAAACTAAGCACTACCTCCTTAATCAAAACTAAGCACTACCCCCTTAATCAAAACTAAGCACTACCCCCTTAATCAAAACTAAGCACTACCCCCTTAATCAAAACTAAGCACTACCCCTTTAATCAAAACTAAGCACTACCCCCTTAATCAAAACTAAGCACTACCCCCTTAATCAAATTCATCACACAACATAAACACGACTGCTATTACTTGTTTCCTTTCTTGTAAGTGCTTCCATCTGCATGTCCATAATAATTAGTGAGGGCAATCGGTACTAAATAGGACAAGAATTGCTCACAAGGTGATACAAGCATAAATTTTCCACAATAGTTCACAAAGACCTATTTTACAATTTCAGGGCAGGAGCCACCGAGATTTCAGTGTTGCATAGCAACGGTTGCTAGGCAAATCATTTTCCTTAGCAACCGGCAGCAACAATGCAGTTTCTGGAAAACTGTGAGGTGCTATGGTTTTTTCTCAACTCCTTGTTCTAAAAAACATGTAGCATTACATTTGGAGATCATATACAAGAATGATGTGGCATAAAATCCAATTTAGGGCAAGTCCGGCTATAAAAATGCCACTCCTAAAGCTTCAGACACTGTTGTCACAGTCACTTTTGCATTTGCAGTAGGCTGTGCATTTTAGATGCGCATCAACACATTTGCAGTCTGTGCATCCTCCTCGGCAAGAACACTTCAGTAGTTCTGGGCAGGTTGCACTGGCTTCGGGCAAGTCAGACCACAGAGGCCTCCACTTTTCTGGGCAAGTCCATCCCCACTCACTTGGAGAGGGCAACTGTCGTTCTGGCACCGTGGTGCAGCCCCAGTGGTGCCCACCTTGTAGTACTGCCCTCGTCATGTGTTGCTGTAGAGCAGCCTTGGTTGGAGGTAGACATGATATCTGACGTCCTTTGTGGATGAACAGATTCTTTCTGACTTCATTGATGGAACGAGAAGTTGCTGTCCTGTCATAGAGTCGAATGGTGAAGTACTCCAGAGAAGCCTCAGTCGCTTCACCAATTTGTTCAGGTGCATTGTGCAGCTCATAGAATGTCGCAGTAAATTCATCATGTGCCTCCCACACTTTCCATGCAGTCTTCTTTCCCACCTGGACCAGATGGGACACGGTATCACAACCTGTATAAGCATGGAACACAGGCAGTGCCAAGGATCTTTCTGTGCCAAGTGAAGCACATATTTCATGAGCTGGGATGTACCTAAAGTCCTTTCCACAACCAAAGGCAATCCAGAGTTCTATCTGCTGTCTCTGAGCCAGCTGCTGTACGACTGCCAATGCCAATACTACCACGTCAGTGTCCACAGTTCGAACAAGGATCTTGTGGAAGCCCTGCATAACAGCATCACTGACATGCACCATGATCCTCGAGTCTGCCTCCTCATGGTTGCAGGGAGCAATGTTGCTGGTGTCTCGTGTAGGTAAGCATAGCACATTGGCACCATCAGTAACAATGAGAGTCTGGTCTCCTGATGCATTTTCCAGCAGTTCCTTGTTCAGGAATGTAAACAGGTCTGGCTTTTTGTTGGCCAAGCGAAGGAACTGCTGCCAGTTCTTTGGGGCTAGACGCCCCAACTCGTCTGCGCTGAATAGGACCAGTGACACGTTGTTCTCTTGTCTGTGACTTGAGGCTGTTATCGAAGTACTGGTCCCAGACAACATCCACTCTCAGAGCCTGACTTTGAGCATTGTTTATGTATGGAAGAAAGACCTTGGCAGCATAGTCTCCAAATGTCTTGCAGCCCTCAGGTCTAAGAAAGTGAACAAGTGCCGCACCATCCATGATTCGCACTTCAGTCTCTGGTGTCACATCATTTGATGACCCTACTTTCTTTTCAAGACATTCTATGAGATCAGACTTCTTCCCTGGACGTAGCTGCCCATAGGCAGACAGAGATGGAGGAAATGGGAGGTTTTCATGATTGAAGAAATTGTTCAAGTCACCTTTCCTTGTCTGACATGCAACATACAGACTTGCAAACAGCGAAGATTCACTTTTGAGGAGACTGACTTTGTCCCCTGATTTGTTTGATCGTTTGCCTTGGACATTGAACAGTACCACCTTGTTCCTGGTAATTGTTGCTGTGATTGGCTTAGTATTTGTTCTGAGCCGCTCTTCCACAAATGTTGCATACTGCTCCTGACCCTTTGATGCGAGTGGTTAGACACTCGACTGACTGCTCATCCATGATGTCCTTTGTATGGAGTCTGAGAAGGTCCTGCCCTTCCTCCTCAAATGGGCTCCCCATGTCCTCCATTACACTAACTACCGCCTGAACCTGTCCAGCAAACAACTTCTGGGTTGACCGGGTTTGTTCATGATGGTTTCTTTGCCAAGAACTTTGTTGTTTCCCTACCATGGTCGCTTCAAACTCAGAAATTACTCTGACAAGTTCTGGTCCTGCCACTGCCCATCTCAAGAGGGAGTTTGCATCCTGGGTAAGCCCGATGATTCCGCCTTCATCCTTCATTACTCCATTGTTTTGTTTATGGCAGTGATCGACAGCAATGAGGGAGAATTTTCTCTGGGATTTTGCCACAACAAACTTGCCTTGCTGAAATTCTTAGGCAACATCTGGATGAGTGTGAGATAGACTGCTCATGTCACGCACATGTACGGACATCCAACGTACGTAGTGGGTGTGGTTGAGACTGAAGAACCAAGGTGTCAATTTCTTCAATGTATCCACATACAAATCAAAGTCACCAGTACGTAGTGATCGCACAAATGTGAACAAGAGAAGTTCCAGCTCTAGACTCGTATGCCAGTACATGAACTGAGGACTTTCAGCTTTTCGCCGTTCACACCATGTGCTGAAAGTGTCTGTGGATTCTTCGGAATTGTTTGCAACATATCCATCATAAGCCTTCTTGAAATTTTCATCTTGTAGGTCATGTGTGCATTTCCTCACACGAAAATCTAGTTGAAATGTACAGACTTCGCGGAGGTTCTCCTTTCTTTGCTGCTGGGAACAAAAGAAGCATTTGGGACAATTGCTGCCAACTGTTCCACTTGAGGCATTATCACCACCACTGCTAGTGCTACGTGTGAAAATTCGTTTTGAAGCAGTCCCATCTTCCTCAGACTTGTGCTTTCGTTTTGCGCGTTCCAGTTTGGTATGTGAACACTTCTGATAACAAGATTTGTGCCACTTTGCATTCTGTTCTTTCAATGTTAATTGAATACCATTCCCATGGTCAAGTCGTGCCAGATTGATTTTGATTGGCATTGAGTCAAGGTTACTAAACTGTGTGATGTTGTCTACTATGGTTTCATAGCCTCTGTCAGTTGGTGATATGAGAGACTCTTTGGTGTCCAGTTGACAAAAAACACAGATAGTCCAATCAGTTGCTTGAACAGATGAAGATAAGGCACTGGCCATTTCTGTGAATATTCAGTACGTCTTGACTATCACTGTGCGCAGATCAAATATATCAAACTTGCTGAAACTGGAAACAAAATATGATTAAGGCTGAGGGTTTATCCTTTTACCACCTTTATCAAATACATCTGTTGCACACATTCCTTTATGGGATACAACTAGGTTCAGTTTCCCTACACCTAGCTCGATCGTTCATCCAGTGCCATTTAAGTCCCGTGCGATCTGTACACCTTCCGGGTAATTCTTAAGCCTCGTTACCCTTGGCTCGGCTCTCCCGCGCTGGCACATCCTGTCAATTCAGGCGCGGCTATCTAACTACATCTACCAACTACAAACTACAGTTTAGTAGCTAGTGGATTTGGGGCTGTTAGATAGCATTTGGGACACTGATCTAGATATACTAGTACTTATTAAAGTACTAGTATATCTAGATCAGCTGGCACTGAACCCCATGCTGAGTTACACAGCAGTGATGTCACCAGTGTGCCCTGGTTGTGTGCTGACATTCAATCTATTATATAGATATATATGTTTTTATACATCTTTTGAACCATTTTAGGAGTGAATATAGGAAAATAAATAAAAGTACAAAGTCATAACACTTCATAGTAGTTCAGAAACTGCATCGTTGCTGCCGGTTGCTAAGGAAAATGCTTTGCCTAGCAACCGTTGCTATGCAATACAGAAATCTCGGTGGCTCCTGCTCTGAAATTGTAAAGTAGGTCCTTGTGAACATTTCCGGGAAGTTTCATGCTTGTATCACCTTGTGAGCAATTCTTGCACCCATTTCCTTGACTTATATTTTTCCAGTTAAGTATCGATAAATTAGCTGCTAAGGGATTCAATTTACCGTCAAATTAAATGAAACAGAGTATAGTCAAATGTAGTACACTTCAGTTGTTTGAACCTTTAGCCATGTTCCATGATAGAACACAGTAACATGTTAGACAAATCACCCCTGGTAGGTGGTAGAGTTAATGTGTTATGCGGTATCTTAGCATTGTTTGTATTCCTAACCATTTTAAATAATTGAATTAATTTACATCATAATATGTCATACAACCTTCCTTCTTCCGATTCTACTGTTTTCAACCATTTTCACTTGTTTTTAGAACACAATTCGATATTACATATCACTTGTCGGGTCATTTTCCAGTCGATTATTTTCGGGATTACAAATTAATCTATAAAATGTATATCATGAACAAATTAGTAAACTTATATGTTTCCTCGGGTTTCTGCGAGGGCTTACTATATATATATATATATATATATATATATATATATATATATATATATATATATAGTGTGTATACTGTATTTGCACCCATGTTAACATGAATGTTTGCTCTTGTGATTTACACCTATTTATTTAATAACTTGTATATGTGAGCATTTACAATATAATTATATTTTTTACTAATTAATACATGTAATGCGTATAAATGTCAATATGTTTCCGGGATTTATGTAATCAATTAATCACACACAAACCCAGGTAAGCTGCCTTCAGCTGTAATGTTCCCTAGAGTGTTGAGGTTAGTACTGAAGGGTAAATTATAATCATCAACAAAGGTAAATTATAATCATAAACAAATGTATCACACATAATTATTTCTACACTATATTTCGTATTAATTAATACATGTAAAATATATGAATCTTCAACTATATGATGAACAGGAATCAGACGGTCCTACTCCTAAATGTTCTTAAGGGGGGTCACCGTCTTTTTTTTTATCTTTCTCTCCTTTTCTCTCACTCCTTGGCTTGTATCCATTCGGCCCCATTCAGCCAACTGTTTTAACACGTTTATCCCCATCCAGGTGTCGATTTCTTCCTGGCGAGCGATAGCGAGCCAGCATTGTATGGAGAAATCCGGCTTCGCCGGAGATATTTTCTATCGAAAAATGTACAAATTTAGCTTGCTGTAAAACAAAAAAATTTATATGCTGGCTCGCTACGGCTCGCCAGAAAAATATTGACACGTGGATTGGGGTAAACGTCTTAAAACAGTAGGCTGAATGGGGCCGAATGGATACAAGCCAAAGAGAGAGGGAGAGAAAGAGAAAACAAAGCGAGGTGGGCTCCCTTAAAGTAATCCACGGGTCTTATTTAAATTCATTGCAATCTGAAATGTTTGATAATTCTAATTATGATTGATTGTAAATGGTTTGCAGTATGACTACAGGATAGCCATGGAGTCAATCTTATTATTTATAAGCAACTAACAGTTTAACCCTTTCAGGTCCGGGGATTGTCGTTTAGTATTCAGAAATAGAATGATCTTAATCTCATAATTACCTCTCCAAAATTAGTTTTCTGTCCACAACTCACTCAAAGACAACTGCAGAGGTTGAAGTAATTAAACTAAATGTTTCTAAACACCCCTGTTGGTCACAAAGGTTATAAAGTATCCCTGTAAGGACACAATCGCGTCCTGGTGTGCGAAAGGGTTAAGATACAGATGCACACCCACAGACACATCTACAAATACAAATGCGCCCACACACACAAACACACATGCAACCCATACACAATCTCTCTCTCTCTCTCTCACACCCACACACAAACACACATGCACACCCATACACCATCTCTCTCTCTCTCACACAAACACACATGCACACCCATACACAATCTCTGTCTCACACCCACGCACAAACACACATGCACACTCATACACAATCTCTCTCTCTCTCTCTCTCACACCCACACACAAACACATCATGCACACCCATACACAAGCTCTCTCTCTCTCTCTCTCTCTCTCTCTCTCTCTCTCTCTCTCTCTCTCTCTCTCACAACCACACACAAACACACATGCACAGTTGCATACCCATACACAATCTCTCTCTCTCTCTCTCTCTCTCTCTCTCTCTCACACAAACACATCATGCATACCCATACACAATCTCTCTCTCTCTCACACAAACACACATGCACACCCATACACAATCTATCTCTCTCTCTCTCTCTCTCACACAAACACACATGCACACCCATACACAATCTCTCTCTCTCTCTCTCACACCCATGCAAATGCGAAGGAATTAAATGCTAATCTGTCAAGAACCGCGAATTTGGATAAAGCTCCACCAACACGACCCAAATTCAAAACCGCCAGGGATAACGACCGAGGACCGATGACAGCCATGAATGTAAATGTAGATCCGACCAGAACCAAAAATTTGATTAAAGAACGTTCTGTGAGTTCTAAAACCGCAACTTTAAAAGTTTTCTATGCAAACGCTCGTAGCATACGCAATAAATGTTCAGATTTAGAGGAATTAGTATTTACTGAAAAATATGATGTGATTGGTATAACAGAATCTTGGCTCAATACAGTAGATAGAGACTTTTTAGCAGAGTATTCACTTCCCGGTTATGTAATGTTTGAGAAAAGCCGAATAAATAAAAATGGAGGTGGCGTTTTATTTTATATCAAAGAAAGTCTTAACCCGACCCTCGTGTCAAAACCTCAAATTGTGAACGTCGACACACCTTTTGTGCTAATAAAGAATAATAAAGGTACAAAAATAATACTTGCATTAATATACAGACCTCCAGCTCAATCAGTGCAAACTGACCGAGAAATTTATGAACAAATTGCAGATGTAAGTAACTCACAAGATACCGTATTTTTTGGCGACTTTAATTTACCTGTGACCAAGTGGGGTGATAATCTTACTTCACACTCCGGACATGACTTGTATACGAACTTGCAAGAGAGTTCGCTTTATCAATTTGTTCGAACACCGACCCGTGGTAATAACGTTCTTGACATTGTACTTGCAACAAAAGAAGAATTAATAGAGAATTTGAATGTTGGTGATGAATTCAGTAACAGCGACCATCGTACGATAACTTTCACTTTAAACTTTACTAGTAACGAACCAAATAGTAGCATCGAAAAAGTCCCTAATTTCAAGAAAGCAAACTTTCATAAACTTAGAGCTATGTTTAAAGAAACTGACTGGAGCTTTTTAATTAACAATAACGACATAAATACATCTTGGAAATTATTCGAAACCACTTACCTAAAAGCAGTGCAAGACTGCATACCATCGAAAATACGGCGTCCAGGCCATAATAATAAGCCCAAATGGTGGAGTAAATATATTTCAAACTGCCTGCTTGCTTAAAAATGTGCTAATGATAGATTAAAATCCTTACAAAATGACGAAGAACGGGTGAAATTTGTAGAGCTACGACGCAAAGCCAAAAAAGTTAATTAAGCAAAGTAAAAATACCCTAGAGTTACATATTGCAAATCAAAGTAAAACAAACCCGAAAGATAGTTATATCAGAAAGAAAAAAGTAGTTACTTCAACTGTTGGACCGTTAGTCGATGAAAATGGAGAATACACCAAAGACGAAGTACAAATGAGTAATGCCCTCAATACCTTCTTTGCATCAGTTTTTACAACAGAAGATCTCAGTGATATCCCTACACCATCGCCGATTCTGATTGATAATTCAGATGTTCTAAGCAATATCACCGTTACAGAGAGAGAAATATTGAATTGTTTAGATAAACTCAAGGTAAATAAAACGCCTGGACCTGATACAATCTCGCCTAGAGTTCTAAAGGTAGCTAAGGATGAGCTCTCCAAACCACTGACATTACTATTCAATAAATCCTTGCAGTCTGGAACTATGCCTGATCAGTGGAAGATAGCCAACGTAACACCGATATTAAAAAAAGGCAGCAAATCCCTACCCAGTAACTATCGTCCAATTAGCTTAACCTCAGTTGTATGTAAAATGCTAGAAACGGTCATAAGAGACAGACTCGTAAATCACTTAGAGGAAAATAACATACTTAAAGATACTCAACACGGCTTTCGTGAAAAACGTTCCTGTTTAACAAACCTCTTAGACTTCTTCCACGATATCCTCAACCTCGACGATGAGCGTAAAGCTGTAGATATTATATACCTTGATTTTCAAAAGGCTTTTGACAAAGTTCCCCACAAACGTTTACTGCTAAAACTAAAAGCGCATGGAATACAAGACGGTGTGTTGAAATGGATAGAAAATTGGCTCAGCGACAGAAAGCAAAGAGTAGTCATAAACGGTAAGGCATCTAAATGGACCAATGTAAGTAGCGGGGTACCCCAGGGATCGGTACTAGGACCAATTATCTTTCTAATTTACATCAACGACATAGATGAGGGTCTCACCTGTACAATCTCAAAATTTGCTGACGATACAAAAATTGCAAATGGCGTACTCTCAAAAGATTAAGTTGACGATATGCAACACAATCTAGATAAATTGTCACATTGGGCCCAAATTTGACAAATGAGTTTCAATGCGGATAAATGTAAAGTACTACATATCGGATACCTAAATGAGAAAGCAAACTATTCGATGAATGGCACTCAGCTTAAGAATGTAAACAGAGAAACCGATCTGGGAGTAACAATATCGAGTAACCTAAAACCGAGTCAACAATGTTCAGAAGTTGTTAAGAAGGCAAACAAAATAATTGGCTTTATAGGCAGGTCATTTGAGCATAAATCCAAAGACGTTATCCTAACCCTTTACAATTCCTTAGTCCGCCCTCTTCTGGAATACTGCGTTCAATGCTGGTGCCCTTATTACCAAAAAGACATAAACAAGCTAGAACGAGTTCAACGTAGAGTTACCAAAATGATACCTAGCCTAAAGAACAAACCATACGAAGAGCGTCTTAGAGAATTAAATCTATTTCCTTTAACCCAGCGCAGATTAAGAGGTGACTTAAGTCAAGTGTTCAAAATCATCAAAGGCATCGACAATATGAACTGTAGTAAGTACTTCACTATCGACCAATCTAACTACACACGGGGAAACGGTTGCAAAATTATTGGTAAATCTTTTAACTCACACGAATCGAAGAATTTCTTCTTCAATCGAGTTGTCAACTTGTGGAATGGGCTTCCCCGAGACGTTATAGACTGCAGCACCGTTGATTCATTTAAACTCCGCCTAGACAAATATCTCGCATCAAACCCACGACTGACTGCGTTTGTAAATGAATAACTTTATTTTATCCTCCCCTCAGTTACTAACCCATATGTCCCCTACTAACTTCCTAGACCTGCCACGGACATTAGTTCCAGGGCAGTAGTTCCCTTTCCAATGTTCCCTTACCCACTCTAAACCACTGTTTGGACACTTGATCCTCAGTGTATTGGAGGACAAGCAACCTAGAAGGGTCACTAGACCTGTTGTTGCTTGATTTCCTTTGTACTCCTTTGTACACCCATACACAATCTCTCTCTCTCTCCCTTTTTTTTCTCTCTCTCTCTCTATCTATCTACCTATATATCTATCTATCTATCTATCTATCTCTCTCTCTCTCTCTCTCTTATTTTCTGCGTTGCATTAATATTCTCTTGCTCCTCCTTTACCACTTCCTTTCTGCCAACAACCTCCTCCTCCTCATGCTTGTACTCATTTCCCGTATTCATCATTACCCCTGTTGTCAGTTAAGGGGAGGAAGACCGTTTTTCTGGACCCCCTTCTCCCTAATGTTTAGACCCGCTAGTTTTGAAATTATAAGACGTTTGGCCCATTAGTTTGGCGATTTTGCCACCTTTTGCACCATTTTGTTGTCAATTTTAAGACCTTTCTTGCCATTTAGATGTCGATTATTTCCTGGCGAGTGATAGCGAGCCTGCAATTTTAAGAGGAACCGGCCTTTGGCCGGGAAATTTTTCTACCGAAAAATGTACAAATTTATCTTGAAGGGGGTCTAGGGGGGGGGGGGGTTCTAAGCTTTGATGGAGGTCTAGGGAGGAAACTAAAACAAATATATGAATACATGAATGAATAGACCAAACAAACGGCCAGTCTCCCCATAAGTCTGTACAGCTTCGTCCAGACCCCCCCCCCCCCCCCACGAAGAGGACACAACGGTACTGATACATCCACACTGGCGCTTTTCCGGCAACGTTTTATCAACAATCGAATTTTGGCAACATTTTGAAACGTTTTTTAATTTTGGCAACATTTTGAAACGTTTTTTTTATTTTGGCAACATTTTGAAACATTTTTGTATTGGCGCGATCGACTTGGCTGAGGGTAGATTCCCATTGGTGTGAAAATGCGTAGGTATGATAAATTCGGAGGCGGCGATATCAAAATTACTGCCAATAATTGATGAGAATATACGTTCGTCTAAACCCATTTACCAGGCAACGTTTTCAGGGAGCCCACCTCGCTTTTTTTCTCTTTCTCTCCCTCTCTCTTTGGCTTGTATCCATTCGGCCCCATTCAGCCTACTGTTTTAAGACGTTTACCCCCATCCAGGTGTCAATATTTTCCGGGCGAGCGGTAGTGAGCCAGCATATATATATTTTTGTTTTGGCAGCAAGCTAAATTTGTACATTTTTCGATAGACAAATTTCTCCGGCGAAGCCGGATTTCTCCATACAATGCTGGCTCGCTATCGCTCGCCAGGAAGAAACCGACACCTGGATGGGGTTTAACGTCTTAATAAAACAGTTGGCAGAATGGGGCCGAATGGACACAAGCCAAGGAAAGAGAGAAAAGGAGAGAAAGATAAAACAAAAGCCGGTGACCCCCTTTTACTTGACAGCCTGTAATACCGATTTCTTTCCTCCGCCTTTACACCATTTTCCCTTTTGTTTTTTCCTTTTTTAATGTTTTTTTTCCCCTGAGGATCGTGTGTTGCATGCAGACTGTTGAGGCAGGACCTGAGTAATGCTGGCTCAATGACACATATTATACCACTTGAGAGCTCTGTTGCTGATGGAGTTTGTGCAGGCTAGTCTCTTTCTCGCTCTCTCTCTCTCTCTCTCTCTCTCTCTCTCTCTCTCTCTCTCTCTCTCTCTTTCTTTCTCTATCTCTTTCTCTCTCTCTTTCTCTTTCTCTTTCTCTCTCTCGCTCTCTCTCTCTCGCTCTCTTTCTCTCTCTCTCGCTCTCTTTCTCTCGCTCTCGCTCTCTCTCTCTCTCTCTCTCTCTCTCTCTCTCTCTCGCTCTCTCTCTCTCTCTCTCTCTCTCTCTCTCTCTCTCTCTCTCTTATGCATATTGTGGAGGCCTACAATTTATACCACAGTTGTTGTTGTTAGAAGATAAGTAGCATCATAAAAAGATAAGAATTCTACATGTGACCTAATAAATTGTCTTTTTGATGTTTAACTCGCATAGCCCTGTGATAATGTGTTATAATATTTATTATGATTTTTCCACCAACCAACTTCATCTCTAAACTCAATTAATGAAATCAACAAATACATGTGGCACTCCAAGGACCCGAACCTAGGATGCTCACATCGAAATTCCGCGCACTTATGCAAGACGAGAAAATTATACAAATCTCCGAAAAACAATATCAATAATTATAAGAGGCTAATTCCTTTTATGGGATGTGGTGAATTCACAATGTTGCTTGAAACATTGTGAATTGCCTGTTTAAGGGGGGATGGGCCGGTTTTCTGGACTACTTTCTCCCCCATGTTTAGCCCCATTAGTTTTCAGATGTTAAGATGTTTGCCCCATTAGTTAGTCGATTTTAAGACCATTTGCTCCATTTATTCGTCAATATTTAGACCTTTCGTGCTATTTAGGTGTCAATTTTTTCCCTGGCGAATGATAGTGCTCACTAAGATATCCTGTTCTTTAGAGTCATCACAACACCGATGAAGCAGGCAAGGGAAGTACTACCGCCAAGGTTTCGGGAGACTCAGGGAATAGCCTGAATTCCATTTTCTCTCCCAGGCCTTGGTAGCTGGATACATATCTTTCTGCCGCACACATCAGGGGTATCAGGAAAACCCTCTTTATATAACATACGCATCCAACTTCACGACATTGCCCTACATCGCTATCCTCTATCCATAAAACACTACTCTTCCCACTACATATCATACATGTAACACAATACATTTACCTAATAAATATGGCAGTACAATTGTTAAGAGCAAACCTGGTAGTCCCTCGGATATCCACCCCCGGCAGGATTGGGTCATTGACACAGGGCCCTTCCGGTCGTCATCATGCGACTGTGTCAAGAGCATTGCAACGTCCCAAAGCTGCTCGTCGGTGCAACTTTGTCTTTAGTAATATAAGGGGACTTCACTCTAACATCAGTTCTGTACATCAATTTCTTCAAGCAGAATCCCATACTCTCCTTTTTATGACAGAGACTCAAGTAACATCCACACCTGACACGTCTAGATTTAATTTTCCAGGTTATCAACTGCTCCAAAATTTCAGACCTAAAGGAGGTGTATGTTGCTTCGCAAAATCAGAAATTGCCCTGGAGGAGGTTACTAGTTTCAATTGTCCCTATTTTGATTATTCTATATACAAATTAATTTCTGCTGGTAAATTTAAATACATATGTTGCATCTACCGTTCCCCAAATACTCCTCCAGAGCAAAGTCTTTTTGATTCTCTGTCCTCACAACTCAGTGTCCTCAACTTAAATGCTTCTTCTGAAATCACTCTGTTGGGTGATTTTAATGTCCATAATGTTGAATGGCTCACTCATTTAGCCAGGACTGATGATGCTGGTCTTGAATGTGAGCTATTTGCAGAGTCATTTAATCTCACTCAACTAGTCAACCAACCCACCCGTGTACCAGATATTCCTAATCATAATTCCCACCTACTTGACTTATTTTTAACAACCAATTCAGAAAATTATGATGTTACAGTGAGGTCCCCGCTTGGATCTTCTGATCACTGTCTGATACAGGCCACCTATCACCTACCACACCTTCCCACTCTGAACCTGTTTTGGTGACTAAATGGCATTACGATAGGGCAGACTGGGAGGGTCTTCAAGGTTTCTTTATTGATATTCCCTGGACCTCTTTCTTTTCTAATGATGCACCCTCCACCTTGAGCCACATACAAGATTTTGTAAAAATTGGAATGGAAACTTTTATTCCTCATCAAAAGTACAGTAAAAGATCTAATTCACCTAAATGGTTTGACCATAATTGTGCTATAGTAACTGAACAAAAAGCAATAGCTTATAATGCATACACAAGATCAAAAACACATGAAGCCTTTAATTACTTTAGAAACATCAGAAATCATGCCAAAACTGTATTAAACCTAACTAAATCAAACTTTCTCCACAAGCAGGCAAATAAACTTCTAAAAAATCCAAATGATAACAAAATATTTTGGTCTACTCTTAACTCATTCAAATCCAACTTCACTACTGCTTCATCCATTCCACCATTAAAATCTCCGACTGGCAATCTTGTAAGTGACCCACGAGGTAAAGCTAACCTTCTTGCGGATATTTTCTCCACCAACTCAACCTTAGATGAAATAAATCAAGATGTCCCTGTACTTAATTTTAATTCGCCTGAAATTCCCTCACTTAAGATCCACACCAGACATGTCAAAACTATTTTGCAGAATCTCTCAGTAGATAAGGCTCCTGGTCCAGATGAAATTCCTCCAATGGTACTTAAGAATTGCTCCTTGGTGCTCACTCTTGTAATGGCAAAACATTTCCGTCTGTGTACTCATACCTCATGCTTCCCAGTACCCTGGAAAGAAGCAAACATCCATCCAGTTCCTAAAAAAGGTGCCTCTTCAGATCCATCAAACTACAGACCAATAGCTATAACTTCCACTCTTGGTAAAGTCTTTGAAATTATATTAAATAATCACATAATTAAGCATGTTGAGAATAATAAATTAATCAGTGATAGGCAATATGGTTTTAGACGATGTCGATCAACTGCAGACATTCTTTGCCTTCTTACGCATCAAATCAACCAAGCTACAGACCAACATGGTGAAACACATACAATAACACTGGATATATCAAAGGCATTTGATAGAGTCTGGCATCAATCCTTATTGTCGAAGATGTCACACTACGGCCTTGCATCATTAGTTCCACTAATTTCTTCTTATCTTCATAACAGGAAAGTATGTGTAATGGTAGATGGCCTTTATTCTCAATTTAACTCAATAAATGCTGGTGTTCCCCAGGGATCAGTTTTGGCCCTAACTCTGTTCCTCATTCATATCAATGATCTCATATCTACCACTCATAATCCAATACATTCCTACGCAGATGACTCAACACTCCACAGTTCCTTCACATTTACCAATTCTTTCACCCAACCCGATCTTATAAATTCAAAAATAAGCACTGCAATTTCTCTGAACCAGGACCTTTCTAGAATTAATGAATGGGGACAAAAGAATCTAGTTTCCTTTAATGCACAGAAAACCACAATTTTCGAACCGACAGAATCTCACTGACTCCCATATATTTTTTAATGATGTAAATATTCCCACTTCCCCTAGTATTGACATTCTCGGTGTAACATTAACTACTAACTTGAGCTGGACACATTATGTTAGAAGCATTGCTAAGAATGCCTCTAAAAAACTGGGACTCCTGTACAGAGTTCGAGAATTCTTCACTGACGAGCAGTTGGCCGTAATATATAAAAGTCATGTGCGTTCTCAGATGGATTACTGTTCACCTCGGGGGGGTGGAAGTGGAGTGGTTGCATTGAGGCAGTTGGACAACATTCAGAATAAAGCTATTAGATTAATCAATAACCCTGCAATCACAGAGGACCTTCCTACATTATCCATACGAAGAAACGTTGCATCCCTTGCATTATTCTACAGATATTTTCACAGCAATTGTTCCGAGGAACTTACTTCAATTGTGTCGCCTCTCCACATCTTTCCCCGTAGAACTAGGGCAGCTGAGAGCGCCCATGCATTTACACTTTCTCCTCCACAATGCAGAACTTCTGCTTATCAGAATTCATTTATCCCCAGAGCTACTACTCTTTGGAATTCACTTCCCTCGAATTGCTTTCCACAAACTTACAATCTACAAATGTTTAAATCCAGTTGTTACAAACATTTTATGAATGGAGGATGCCTTTAGGCACATGGACCTTTTTGTTTGATCTGTGTTTTTCCTTCCTCCGTTCATTGTCTCTTAAAAAAAAAAAAAAAAAAAATGAAGATGCAAGCAACTCGTAACTTGAACCAGGCGCACAAAAGGTTGGAGCGCATTAGAGATGTGTACGGAAGAGGCATTTCGCACCACAGCCGAATGCTGTGGACTGCTGGACACCAGTACTAAGTGGTGGGGCAGCACCTCTATTCGCCATTGTTCTGAAGTGACCAAGGTTGGTGGGTAGACTATACCTTTCGCGGGGATTTTTAAGACAGTCCGTTTCTGTCGCCGTCCGGAAAGATAGTAGGCCGATGGTCAGGCCAGCCCCTTGTTGTCTTCTCTTATGACACGCAGGGAAACATTTCTGCTCTAGATCTTGTGTAGTCCCCTCACACCCAAAGAGCATGGCACAGCTGTAGACAAATGAAGCAGACACGTGTGATGGAGGATTTGTCTTAATTTTTCCACCACCAAGGTTTATTATATTACATAATACTCAATAGATGGCTTACCCCTTTCCAACAACTTAAATTTTCGATCTCTATATAAATCCCCAAGAACATTATATATTCAGCCACACATCCACAATTAACATATGTAGGTGCTTCATCTGGCTACAACTGTACACTGGAATGATGCAGACATCTTAAGTAGTACTCTCGAGGTTATATACTGTATATATAGCATACGCCTGTGTAGCGAATACGTAATGAGCGTTTATAAAGACATTCGAACGTTGAAATTTAATTATGTATATTAGGGTAGGCTTTGGCCTCCGTGCCGTCATGCTTGAGAGGAGGGTCCGCTCAAAACGGCCACATTCATAAATTATACGGCCGCACTCCAAAATGGTCTAGGGGTTCGATTAGGCTAGATTTACGTAGATTACGATAGATGTGTTTATGCTAGATCTTATTAGATTATTTTGGGTTTGGTCTGGCTAAAGGTCTAGATAAGCTTGGTTAGATTAGGAGGAATTTGATCTTGGCCGTTAGGGCTGTGACCGGTTAGGACATTAAAATCTGAGTCACACAATCATTATTCGAAGCGAACCAGTATCTGAATATGGCATCATTTACGATATATTATCATGACATTTTGAAGGTTCAATATGATAGCATTATGGTTTTAAGGAGTTGGGTTATTTTTCTGGACCTTTTTTCCATCATGTTTTGCCTCATTAGTTTTGAGATTTAATGACGCTCGGCCTTTTAGTTTGCCTATTTTAAGACCATTCGCTCCATTGTTTGGTCAAATTAAGATTTTTCGTGCTATTTAGGTGTCTTTTGTTTTCCTGGCGAACGATAGCGAGCCTGCAATTTAGGTGGAACCGACCTTCGGCCAAGCATTTAAATTTAATCAAATGTATCTCAGACTAAATCGAGTCCTCCTATTATATCATAATCGAGTCCTCCTATTATATCATAATCGAGTCCTCCTATTATATCTTAATCGAGTCCTCCTATTATATCTTAATCGAGTCCTCCTATTATATCTTAATCGAGTCCTCCTATTATATCATAATCGAGTCCTCCTATTATATCATAATCTATATCATAATCGAGTCCTCCTATTATATCATAATCGAGTCCTCCTATTATATCATAATCGAGTCCTCCTATTATATCATAATCGAGTCCTATTATATCATAATCGAGTCCTCCTATTATATCATAATCGAGTCCTCCTATTATATCATAATCGAGTCCTCCTATTATATCATAATCGAGTCCTCCTATTATATCATAATCGAGTCCTCCTATTATATCATAATCGAGTCCTCCTATTATATCATAATCGAGTCCTCCTATTATATCATAATCGAGTCCTTCTATTATATCATAATCGAGTCCTCCTATTATATCATAATCGAGTCCTTCTATTATATCATAATCGAGTCCTCCTATTATATCATAATCGAGTCCTCCTATTATATCATAATCGAGTCCTCCTATTATATCTTAATCGAGTCCTCCTATTATATCTTAATCGAGTCCTTCTATTATATCTTAATCGAGTCCTCCTATTATATCTTAATCGAGTCCTCCTATTATATCATAATCGAGTCCTTCTATTATATCTTAATCGAGTCCTCCTATTATATCTTAATCGAGTCCTTCTATTATATCTTAATCGAGTCCTCCTATTATATCTTAATCGAGTCCTTCTATTATATCTTAATCGAATATTTACAGTTCGGAGGTTCGTTTTACCATTCAAGGGTTCATAATAAGCAATGATTTAGGTGTTAGTGTTCATTCTCCGACATAAATTGTGGTCTTAAGTTTTCGAAGATATTCCGAACGTTATCGAACCTTCTCATTTACCCTTTACCTAGTATATATATTTCGAGGGTTCGTTTTGCTGATCTAGGTTTCATATTGGGCCAGGATTTAATTATTAGAGTGTACACTCCAAGACATAAATTGCGACCCTTAGCTTTCGACTCTCTCCCGCAATTATTGTAATATTCGTATTTATTATTTACCTATAATTTACAATTCGGAGTTTCGTTTATGCTGTCCAGAGATTCACATTTGGCCAGGAGTGTAGCAAGTCACTTCGATCGCTAGTTATTTTGGTCCTGAACACTTCACTCAGTTCGGAAGATTAAGTTAGCAAAGTTGTTTTGGGATAAAGGGCCGAATGATATAGCCTGTATATTCGATCATTAGACACGACGGAATCTGTAACTCTTCTAAATGACGATTTCGTAGCCGGAACGACGCTCTTTGACCTCCACAAACTAGTGGCGCCTCAATGACTCGTCCTTTTTTGTTGCCCAGTTGACAGAAAATTCATTGCATATCAGCTGATTTATTGAACATTACTTAATACCTGTGAAACTACTATATATCTGCATGCATCACTGTTATGCCAAGTGTCATCATTAATAGCATATTCCGGTACAGAGCCTTCGTAATAACCGAGTAACCAACATGAAGACATGGCAATTTACCGTCAACTGAAACGAAGCTTGCCTATAGATGCAATAAATTCGGTTTTTCGTTAGGTTCCCCAAACCAGCAACGGTACTTCCTTTCCATGTCAGGCTCATTCAGTCTCCAGGACATCTAGTGGGTTTTTCACTCGGTACTGACACCTACTGTATACTTTGTAGGTAAAGGTCAACAACATGCACAACTAAATCACATTATCGGAAAGAAGCTGAAAAAAACTAAGTGCTTGTTTTTATAATCTAGGACATCAGTCATGGCCATTTCCGAATCATCAACCTGCTTCCATGAAACCACGAAATGCATATACTAGGTAGTCGAGATTCGATTACGTTCGAACTACTACGAACATTTAACCCCTTCTGTACCGGAAACGTCCTTTTAACTCTATTCTGGCTACTATTAAACGCTTTTATTCAGTTTCAAAAGAGGCTCCAGCTACTGAAAGGCTTCGAACTATCTCACTTAACCATTTTGACTACCACAGATCCTTCTTAAGCTGAACAAAATCCTCTAAATATAGCTAGAAGAATATGAAAAAGACGTCGCGGTACAGAAGGGGTTAAGGCCACATATTATATCCCACAGTGTACAGCCGTGAACAAGAATACTTGAACACATCCTCATGTTAAGACCAAAACAATAATCTTTAACAAGGGTATATTATAGCAATTCAAAGACTACCAAATGGCCAGCTGTGTGTCCTAATATCAAGAAGAATCTAGTAAGGAGAAAGCTCTTAAACGAGCTCCCAATTGATCCCTAGTCTTGACCAAGCACCCCTGAAGATGGCTCTGCCATCGGTGGTACATCGTCTGCACACTTACAAATGTCACTGGGAGCTGCCAGATGGCGTGGCGGCAGATCCAAACATGGCATCAAAACAACACGGTCACAGCTGTGTTGTTTGTGGAAAATGCAAGCGAAAGTAAAAGCATTTCACTTCTTTCCCAAAGGTAAGGTGAAGCGCTTAGTCATAAGTAGGGTGTATCTACGAGTATACAGTATATAGTATACTCACATACGAGTATACAGTATATAGTATACTCACATACGAGTATACAGTACATAGTATACTCACATACGAGTATACAGTATATAGTATACTCACATACGAGTATACAGTATATAGTATACTCACATACGAGTATACAGTATATAGTATACTCACATACGAGTATACAGTATATAGTATACTCACATACCAGTATAATATATCATGGCTGACTGAATCAAGATTCCAGAGACATCATCTCGGTAAATAGCTGACTCATGAATGCTGGCATTTGTGTCATTACAGATGTTTGTTATGGCTCAAAAACCTTGACATCAATCTGAAGACGAAAACACCTGATCAGCTGAACAAGTCCCGTGTTGTGTGAAGCAGCCACTTTTAAGATGACCAGTATAGCGGGGTTGGCCGTCTGACGTCTGATGCTCAACAATTTACAGATGTTATAAATAATATAAATAAATAGCGTAATCTACTCACGTTGTATTATATGCCATCCACCTGATCGGTTATCTTTAATGTAAGACATAACCTCAATGTTATGTTCTTAGTTTTTGTTGAGTGTGAGGTTGGAATTACTTGCTTATAGAATATTATTCATGAATACACAGGAAGGCAATAAACGGTAGTGGAGCAATTCCCCCTAGCATTGTATTGTGGTGCAGCGGTCGACCTGAATAGTAAACACGTAACATCGAGAGAAAATATATTTATAAACACGTACAACATGAGACAAAAGATGTGTTCCACACTTTCGGTAATGTTGTTGAAGGGATGTGTATTTATTAGTGTATGACGTGTATGGGTAGAGCTGCAGAAACATATCCTATTCGAGAGACAGTCACTGGGATGATTGCTGTGGTTGTCTCGCATATTCCTTCGTGAGAGATAATTGCGTACCAGTATGTCTTTATTTATTTATTTATTTATTTTTTGATTAAGGTGACAGTTACAAAGTGGTGTACAATCTATCTTATTCTAGTTACATTGTAGTTTATCTTATTGTACCAGTACCTCCCTACAATCAACCTAGTTGTTCCCCAATTCGTCCCTCCGCCACGACCATTTCAAAGTCCAAGTCTCTCACTCTTGTCCTCTGTAGCGGGGAGGACCTTGTACCCCTGAGACATAGGAGTGCAGACCTGAGAAGAGAGAAAGAGAGCCGGCATCTCATCCAAGTTATGACTCGGCTTCTATGCTGGCGCTTTTTCTCCGATATTTGTTCAGCTAATCTGGCATAGAAGACACTTGCAGAAGGTCCCATACCTCCCGACGATGAGAAGACCAGAGGAGTAAAGCTTCCTTGATCCCTGTTCAAAATTCTTTCTTCATAAGCGCGTTTTTTCTCACTTTCGTTTCTCAAGTATGCCGCCTTGTGTCCTCGCTCACGATATGTTTGTGCTCTGGGGTTGAAGATTCTGATGTCGAAAAAAGCCCGTTGTCCCCTCGTCCAAAAACCTTGAGCACTTACGTCCACTCTTGCTTCATTTGAAGTATTTGCAGTATTGTGGGCCAAGCGCTGTCCGTCCATAGGCAGAAGTTCCGGTTCGATTCTGACATCATGGCGCACCTCGTCCAGCATTTGTGCAGTGATGTCTCGCACTTCATCATGCCGGATACAGATGAATCCTCCTTTCTTACAGGTCATACAGTGGTCTGGGTTGTTTATTTCACCGCATGCACATTTCAGCGGCAGGTTCGAAACTGGCCACCCATACCTCAAGGCTACGGCATCATTGAATTCTTGTTTATTTAAGCTGAAGCCTTTCTCCTTTATTGGTAATGATGTGAGCCAATTTGAAGCCCCGTGTCTTGTGCCATCTCAACTCTCATTTTCAGTTCTTCCCTACATCTGGTCTTAATTTGTTCTAGGCTATGTTTCTGTCTCTCTTCTCTGCTCTTTGTAATTTCCTGTCTTGCATTTCGTTGTTCCTCTTCGTCCACCTCATCATTTTCATTTTGCTCCCGTATTTTTTCTGTCAGAGACGTAGTAAGTTTAAGGGAATTTTGGTACTCATGTAGTGCCGCCTCCACTGAGTTTATGATCCCCATACCTCCGAACCTTGGCGGAAGAGCTAATAGATCTCTTAGCTCTTGCGTGACGCCTTCCATCTCTGTTAAGGCCGGTATGAATGTTCCTCTGATTGCTTCTTCCAACGGTTGGAGCATCTGTCTAATGCCAGGCACTGTTCTCATAAGAAAGGTCCATCTGTGCTTAACACCATATGTGAAGGCAGTATATGCAGCATGTGGTTCAGATTTCGCAATGTCTGCCAGGGTTTTCACTTCCTTTACCCACTCCGCTACCTTTTTTCGCACATAGTCTCTCTTGCATTCTTCTGTGCCTATTACTGCTCCCAAATGGCATTGACCCTCCTTTGTAATCTTCACTCCTGTCCCATCAAAAGTCCGCACCGCTTCTTCATACTTGTTTTCTTTCACTATTAGTACAGATTTACTAGCATTCGGATGGTACCCAATTACTTCGCCTACCGATTTTACTCTCCGCCACCATTCTTTGAGATCCCTTATTTTTCCTGCACCTGTGAGATCATCTGCATACGCCACTTGTTTCACTCGGGTTACCTCATGTTTTATTTTCTGCTGCAGAATTGATAGTGCCAGTGCGTACATTGCCATTGCCACTGGATCTCCTTGCGTTGTTCCTTCATTTGATTTGAGAATGTTCATTTCTTCCTTCTTTGTGCTTCCAACTATATACAGGTTAGCTGGCTCCTTATAAGTATTTTCTATGTACTTTACGATGCTCGGGCATTTGATCTTGATGTTGTGAATAGCTGCCTCCCTATTAATGGTGTTAAAGGCATTTGTTGCATCCACTAGCAGTACCGCTTCACAATCTTCCTCATGATACACCTTCCCCATTGCATGTATTGCTGCTTCTCCTCCGGCTTGCTGTCCTGCACATACTTGTAAGTTGCCCACTGCTCTTTGTACATCTTTTCCAAATACGGACATGATTGCTTTTCCTATAATCCTTCTAAGAACTTCCCCAATGCCGACTGGTCTAACTCCTGGATTCTTATTTAAAAGTATCAGGCGACATGCTGTCAGAGCTTCTATGTTCACGCATGGTGATGATGCAAGTTTCTTTGCCAGCATTGCTATTGCTTCACAAAGGTCACCCGCGGCTGAACCAAACTTGTTTTGACTTAGGAAGATCCTCCAAGTCTTAGCATCTACTCCTGATGGACCTGCTCCTCCCTGTGTTTTCAGCGCCTTTCTCCATATGAGGTCTCCAGTTATATTCTCATATATCACCGGGTCTGGAGGAACATATTCCCCGTCTAGTTTGGCCTCATCACTTGCTGGTTTTGCTTCTGGGTGTTTCTCCTTCAGCTGGTCCAAGATGCGTTGATTCACTTCGTGCACCCCACTTGAGGCTTCCCAAGTGACCATTCTGACTGCCTGTGCCACTTTACCAATCCTCATGCTATTTCCCACTGATCGTGCCATATCATCTGGCTTCCACTTTCTTCGTTGTTTTGTTTTCAGTCTTTGCTGGATTGCTCGTACTTGGCTAAGAATTTTGTCTAACTCCCCATTTTTCCACCACTCCATTCTCTGTTTCAGCGCTTTCATGTTCTCATTCAGTTTTCCCTTTGGTCTTTTTCTTTGAAGGAACAACTGAGGAATGAAAGAAGCTATCTTGATTGCCACCTGCGCCAAAGGGGCATCCTGAACATACTTTTGGATCATACGTCTGAGTTCCCCCAGCAAGTCTTTTGCGGCTTCACAAATCGGTAGTTCAAACTTATTATGCTGCCATTGTATCACTTCTGTATAGATTTAATTCACTAATGTTGTGAGTCCGTCACCAGAATGTCCCATCCATTCTCCACCATTCATGTTTACGTTACGAGGTCGTTCGTTCTGTTCACGATTTTCGATTATTTCTCTCTCATTATCTTCGTTTAGGCCTACACTATTTTCATTATTTTGTTCCACACCTCTGTTGTCTTGCGAATTATTGATTCCTGCGTTTTCTTCTGCGGGCTGCAGTTGTTGATTGTTATTTTCTGCATTTTCTCTAACAGGGTTTGCTTGTACATCTCCATTAACTTCATTGTCTGTTTCACGGTTCATTTGTACTGCATCTCTCACTGCGTTTTGTCTGTCATCAGGATTATTCCTCGACTGGGACCGAGTTAATATCATCTTGTCTTATTATCATAATTTCCTACCTATTCCCTAATACTGAGTCTATCTATCATTTCTTCCTAAGGGACGAGCCTCTGCCCGATAAAGGTGAAAATGTAAACATCCTATGAGTAGCGTTAGAGATAGAAAGAGTAAGATAAGTTATTTAACTCACCTAGTATGATGCAAGGCTACAGAAGATCAGGCTATATTACAAGACAGTGAGTGCAAACGAAAATAGAAAAATAAAGTAAAATAAAAGTAGTGTTTAAAAATACGCACAAAGAATAAACACGGGAAAAAAAAAATATATATATATATATAATACAAAAACGATTTTTGTAGTGAGAAAGGAAATACACTAATTAAGAGAGTAAAATGATTAAAAAGACAAGTGTCAAAATAGTGCTAAGGATTAAAGAAGGATGTTAGAAATCTACTATTAGTTTGAGAAAAAGGTCCTGGTTATCAGTATGCACATAATATATCAGCGAATTATACCTTATTTTAAATAGTATACTTAGTTACTAGTTCGTTAGAGATAACTCTCACATGAAATATACCACTTCAAGTCTGATTTCCTGACTCGGCCATAAATCATATATAACCTTACCTAATATAATCGGCCTGTTTCCTCAAAGCTAAATGACTCTATACAAAGCTAAAGAAACCTTGGCAATTTGAGCCGCTTTACATTCTAAATATGCCTAACTTTAAATGGAAACCAGCCAATTATGTCCTAAGATTTAATTATTTTCAAGTCAAAAATATGTACAAAATATTACATCATGTTACTCATGCATGAGGGACATTGAGGAAAGTGGAAGGAAGAGGGAAGAGGGAAGGAGAGGGGAGGGAAGTGAATGTGTGGGTAAGGATGGGGGGGCCCCCCATTGAGAGGGGGGAGGGTTGAATACTTGTTGTCACTGTGTTTCTCTCTCTCTATTATACAGTAGCTACTACTACTCTTACATAAACACACATTTATTTTTAAGCTGCATTGCATCAAAAACTACCACTGACATTTTGTTTTCAATACAAATCTCCCCCATGGATTAAATAAAAACCATACTTAAATACACTTTTGTTTTGCCTTTATACTGTCAGGTATCATATTAATTTAAGCGAGGGGAAGAGAGGTAGAGAGGGGGGGGGGGAGTGTTGTGGTCAGCGAGGTTTATGGCTCCTTCCTCTATTCCCTTACTCCGCCTTTTCGCCTCTGCTGTACTTCGCTGTCTCTCTCCTGCATACTTCCCCCTGCTGCAGTCGTCCTCTCAGCATTAGCGCCATGCAGAATATTTCGGTCCACTTTCAAACGACCAGCTTCTCCATGCACTGGCGCGATGACAGATGGGATGTGGGTGGGGAAGGGGGGGGGGGGGGGAGGGGCACACCCTAGGGTGAGTGGTGTTGGCTGGAGACAGTCAAGGAGGGTGGGTATTTTGCCTGGCATCGGCTTGCCCCTCGTCCGTACGCCTCCCTCGCTGCCTGGCACAGCACTCTTCAATTTTCCGTCTCTTCTTTCACATGTTGTTTGATTTTGGTTAGATAGAACTCCAGAGTTTCACCCAATATCAAATCACCGTAATTTCCCACTCACCCTGTTGTATATTTCACAATTCCATCACCACCCCTTCCCTCACTAACTTGCTGTTCACCACGGAGAGAAAAATCCATACGTCCTCTCCCTTCAAAGGCTCACATATTAAGCTCACCAATTAAGCAGTGCAAGAAGTAATTATTATGTTCCTTCCAACAACCAACTATACTCCTAAAATCGATTAATGAAATTTACAAACATATGTGGCAGTCCGTGGATTCGAACCCAGGACGCTCACACCGAAAATGAACACCTTATGCATCGCACCACGAAGACAGTTAAAGGATGGTGGACACTGCCTACGATTTATTATGCAACTTCGAATCCTGCATATCAATCTAAGCACACATCCCACATCCCAACTGCAACTCACGTAGATAGCGCTATGCATATGTGAATGGAAAGAGCAATTAATGGGGCCTTAACCACTAGGGAAGTCCTCTCGATAAATTACCCCTGAACCAATATCAATTATTATGTTCCTTCCAACAACCAACTAAACTCCTAAAATCGATTAATGAAATTTACAAAAATATGTGGCAGTCCGTGGATTCGAACCCAGGACGCTCACACCGAAAATGAACACCATATGCATCGCACCACGAAGACAGTTAAAGGATGGTGGACACTGCCTACGATTTATTATGCAACTTATGAGGAACTGTATGATTCACAGTGTGTGTGTGTGTGTGTGTGTTTGATTATTTACTTTTCAGTAAACGTGCGAACACTATGGGGAACATATGGCTGAAATCCATACAGGTACTGATACAAATTTAAATGTAAGGAATAAAACCAATACAAGATATAGACATTGTGTAACCTAAACATATAACAAAGGTATTATATTAGATAGAGTATTTTATACAGAAAAAGGAAAGGTTGGTGCACAAATACTAGATAGTATACATGGAATGTAGCACAATATATTTTAGTTGTAGTAACATATGGATTATCAGGTAGAACAATAATGATAATGATAAAATGGGGATCACAGTTAAAACATCAGGAGTGACAACAGTAGCCTACTATTTAGATATAGGCCTATACGAGCTATTATGAAATGTGAAAGATGATGGGATATTGAGTACTGCAAGCGGTAGCCTATAGATATTAGAAACTATATAGTTATAGATCGAATATAACCGTTTTCTAAAGAAGGGTACATTCTCTAGTGAGGGGTATAAACTGTATAGTTACTGTTCGAAATTAACCATTCTCCATTAGTGGGTGCTTGTCGTTAGCCGGGCCGGGTAAGTATCAGGGGCCTACAACCAAAAGCAGAGAGTCGCTTCTTCTTATTAGATTATTCTTGCCTAAAATATACCGCTCAGTTACGTACACTCTTGGACATAAATTCATATATTCTGGTCTTTCTGGCTCCTTGAACTGTTAATCCGCAAACTGGATTTACTAACTAAAGAGTTAAGAAGTTTCTATTTAGTTCGTGATTGATTCGTGAAACTTGAGGCAACCTTTGAAGTGAACATTCAATCACACTAAACCTATTCTACATTTTCGAAGTTTTCCCAGGCGAATTCGAATCTCCTACATAAATACATTATATTATTAATATTAGCATTAGGTTACAAAGTACACGAGCATTAGTGTTTTACTATTTACATCTAAAGCCACAAATTCTGGCATGCGAGTGACTTGAGTGATCCCGCAAAATACAAATACTAGGTAAATGATTACCAGGAAGATTCGATGCAGTCATAGATCGCTTCAAAAGGTTCCATTCATTATGGTCGACCTTGTGGCTTAAAGTGTATGTTACACTCATTTATCCAGACACCATCAAGCGACCTTTCAGCCCAGAGAAAGGTTATCAGAAATTGACAGTAACATATTGTTCTAAATAATGTATATACTGTATATTATTAATTGACAGTAACATATTGTTCTAAATAATGTATATACTGTATATTATTAATTGACAGTAACATATTGTTCTAAATAATGTATATACTGTATATTATTAATTGACAGTAACATACTGTTCTAAATAATGTATATACTGTATATTATTAATTGACAGTAACATATTGTTCTAAATAATGTATATACTGTATATTATTAATTGACAGTAACATATTGTTCTAAAACATGTATATACTGTATATTATTAATTGACAGTAACATATTGTTCTAAATAATGTATATACTGTATATTATTTATTTTAACAATCTAAACTGTTGCGTAATAAGATTTGTATTGTGTTCGAATTGTTTCTCAACGCTACAGATTATTGTGATGCTGCTTCGATGCAGTTGCGAGCCACATACTCGATTGTTTATCTCACTGACATTAGATGACGCCATCTATCGGTGGCGAGAATATGTGCTCAATGAAAGGCTGAAGTTTGCATTCTAAGTATTGAGGCAGTAAGTTACTTGCTTTAGTAAAATACTTTACTCCAGCCATTTGCTGCGTATTCGCCCGGATGCTAAGAAGCTCCTCAGTGTGGAGGTATTGAACACTGCACCAGCAGTTATTGTGGTGTGTGAATAGTGAACGTAATTAGCTTATGGGAAACCAACAGGAATATTGAGCTTGGAAAATAATTTGCTGAACACGATTGCGGTTGAGAACTAAATGACGCTTATTATATTTTCAATCAGCAAGATACTGCGTAATTAACGCTCATTGCGCACAGTAGCAAGCGAGACACTGTTCTTAGCCTGTGTTTAACATATTCCTTTTTTCTGAGACCCTACTGTTAATAATGCAAAGTAAAAGCTTTGCATTGCACGCAAGTCCATACAAACTGACCAGCCAGTTTAGACAATAAACCTGGTAGACAAAGACTATACGTGGCGGAATTATCACGAACTACACTCCTACAGGCGCCTCTAACACGAACCATTGTGCTCATACAGGTAGGTGATAGACTAGTGCCAAGGACGTATATTGTATGATCACGGTTAGGAGTACCGGATATTGCGTAAACGGCAAAAATAAGGTGGTGATCAAAAACATTCCATTGTGATCGGTGGGCGAATGCAGACAAATTTAAACCATTTGATTAATTATATATTTGCAGTGCAGTCATTGAAAATAATAAAGGATGCAATAGACGTGCTGTGTAGAAATAAATAGGCATACTATGCATACACAAAGACAAATTAAATCAGTTACTTTTACATACACATCTTCGGTTAAGGGGAAACTGGCCGTTTGTTTGGTCTATTAATTCATGTATTCATATTTTTTTTTAGTTTCCTCCCTAGACCTCCATCAAGCTTAAAAAAACACTCCCTAGACCGCCCTTCAAAATAAATGTGTAAATTTTTCTGTACACAAATTTCCCGGCCAAAGGCCGGTTCCCCTTAAAATTGCAGGCTCGCTCTCCAGAAAATAATCGACACCTAAATGGCACGAAAGGTTTAAAATTGACAAGTAAATGGGGCGAAAGGTGTTTATATCGCCAAACAAATGGGCCGAACGTCTTATAATTTCAAAACTACAGGGGCTAAACATTAGGGAGAAGGGGGCCCAGAAAAACGGTCTGCCTCCCCTTAAAACTTGAACAGTTTACTGGAATAACAGTCGAGCTTGGATTTCGACCATTTCTCCTCTTTGCTACGAAAGAAGGAACCAGAGGACGATCCAGGACTAGGTGACCACTTTGATAGGGTAAGCATATAGGCCGAATTGGTAGTTATCTATACTATTTTCTGACTGTGTTGATCCAGAATGTTTCCACTCAAAATTTACTTATGCATTTTTGTTTTGCTTGGATACAGCAGCCAGTAGGGAAAACAAGGTCAATATAAAGGAGCCGGACAACAGCTCGGATCTCATTTCTAATGGTAGTTTTGAGTTCCTATCATTGTATGCTTCATTGCTATATACTTTTAATCCACCGAAACATATATATATATATATATACCGGTATATATATATATTTTTTTTCAGCATTAACCTAACAAAACAAAAAAACTAACCTAACCTAAATGTATTTGGGGGCTATTAACCCTTTCACGCTCATATGACGCAGAGGTTGCCAGATTAGCAATCAAAAATATAGTTCTCTCACTCTTATAATTACCTCTCCAAAATTAGTTTTCTGCCCACAGCTAACTCAAAGACAACTGCAGAGGTTGAAGTAACTAAAATATAGGTTTCTAAATAGCCCTGATGGTAACAAAGGCTTTAAAGTATCCCTAATAGGCTCAAAATCGCGTCATATGTCGAAAAGGGTTAAGGGTAAACCTGACTTTTTGGACCGACAGCGATTTCAGTAAGTTTTATTTTGTTTTTTGTATTTTTTCTTTCAGATATAGTGTTGTTTTATACTGAAGAGGAGCGGAAATGAGTATTTACCCATTATCCAACAATCTAAAAACACACCCCTAGGCCCTATTAGACTATTTTTTTGTTTCCTAGGCTATTAGCCTAACCTAACAACCTTACCTAACCTAACCTAGTATATGGGTGGGTGCTGCCGCCCCCACACCCCTGCTGGTTAGGTTTTTTTTTTTTTTTTTTTTTTTTTTTGTGCCATTAGCCTAACTTAACAACCTAACCTAATCTAACCTAGTATATGGGTGGGGGCTGCCACCCCCACACCCCCGCTGGTTGGGTACTGGCTGAAAAACTTATTGTTTTACAGTAGCGTAGGCCTATACATGTATTTTAGCGTTTTTTTGTTTTCTCCCTTGTAATACATTTCCGCTCTTAATGCCATATATAGCAATGATGTATAATTATGCTCTACCGGACCTATTAGGCCTAAACAGATCGATGAGCTAACTGTCGGTCCAAAACATCAGTATAACCCTATTAAGTTAGGTTAGGTTAGGTTTTTGGCTAGGTTAATGCTAAAAACATTTTATGAATGGAGGATGCCTTTAGGCACATGGACCTTTTTGTTTTATCTGTGTTTTTCCTTCCTCCGTTCATTGTCTCTTAAAAAAAAAAAAAAAAAAAAAAATAAATAAATAAAAAAAAAATCCGGTGGATAAAAAGTATACAGGGTGTTTTAAAACAACACTGCCAGACCTCATCTGCTAATTAGTAAATACAAAAACGAAGAAGATTATCTAAGGACAAAATGCAAAATAATAAACCATTAATTATTTAAACCGCATAGAGTAAAATAATTAGTGACACCCAGGTATGAGCTATAATCCGAACACGGGCTAGTGTCCCACCAAATAGCCTACCTCTTGCCTCCCATCCCCGTTCGAGTTTTTCTTCGAAGCTTTGGAGTCATAACGAATCTTCTCATGTGTTTAATCATCTGCTCGGCCATGGTGCTATCTTCTTCTGTCATAGTGATTTTATTTACCTTATAATATCACATAAATATGGATTGTCGTTATTTAGGTGTGTCTCTGCCTTTGTTATGTTATACTCGTTAAGTCCAAGTGACGTAAATTGTTTGTTTTGGGTACCATTAGATGATTTTAAATATTCATTAGTGAACACCGTATACTTGTATGTCTACAGCTACGTAAAATCGTCAAATTTCAACCATAAAACTGATACATATTTCGTTAGTACTCTGTGATAATAGTAACGTAATGAGGTATTTGTATTGAAACAGTAAATTGCGCAGGATTTTTTTTTCCCATTCAAAGAGTTTCACGAACGATTAAATTACCTATAGCAGTGTTCGGATACCTGACCCAACCTTGAGATTCATTATTTTACCTCTTGGTCATCGTTACAAATGGTGCATATCTTTTTACGCTACTTGGATTATAATACTTAGCAGTGTTCTTCTAATTGCAAAATATCATTACCAATTTTATGTTACTTTGATTTTGTAATTATTCATATGTGATTAGGTCATTAGATATCTCCTCTTTACCTTTTTTACTTGGTAATCATTCATATTATGTATCATATGTTTTGTGCTGAGCTCAGAACCCTGTTTTGCTACATTTCTAAATAACCATTTATCTCCGTTACAATATATTTTTAGTAAAAATAGAATAGAAATATGTGTATTATATATTTATATCAATGTGGTCGTCATACTCTGGCAGTGTTGTTTTAAAACACCCTGTATAGCAATGAAGCATAAAATGATAGGAACCCAAAACTACCATTATAAATGAGATCCCAGCTGTGGTCCGGCTCCTTTATATTCACCGAAAAAAAAGTCAACCCACAACAAGCATCGCCAATCTTAAAACTAAACCTTTGCTACAAACATACACACTAATCAACCAAATTCAACCAAATTTAATACATATAAATTTGAAAAAATGTCTAAGTTATATACGGTAATGCAATGTTTTCCTTGATATATTTTAACTAACCCACCAACTACATTTCCTAATTTGTACGGTAATTCTGCATTTTATTTACTCTTGTTATTTTATGTTTAATTTATTTTATTTGTGTATGTTAATGCTTTGTAAGTGTGTATTTTCGGTACGATTTTAGTTACTGGACACCTATTTGACAGGTGCCGCCAACGATTTAATACATATTTGTTTTCGGGAAAAATGTTTACCTATGGTCCCGTTAAAATATCCTCAAGTAACATATTAAAACCTGTTCAGGGGACTGGTTAGAACTTGTAGGATGTTTAATTGAATGTCGGAAACCAGTATTTACTGAGCAATAACAGTCTTAAAATGCGCTATGGGTTACCCAGGGTCCCTGCCCTCTCTTTCCCAGGTAATGTTATGTTATGTTATATTATATTATATTAGGGTTAGGTTAGGTTAATCTAATATAATATTTGTACATTATGGGCAGTGGGCGGGGCCGCGCGTATGTGGCGGCGTACAGACCCTCCCGTAAAACATAGCGCATATTAAGACTTTTATTTCTCAGTAAATACTGATTCCCGACCTTCAATTAAACATCCTACAAGTTCTAACCAGTCCCCTGACCAGGTTTTAATAGGTTACTTGAGGATATTTTAACGGGACCATAGGTAAATTTTTACCGTGCGACGTTATGAGAAACAATTTATTAGGGAAAATAGGCACCAATAGATTCTCCATATTTTTCTCTATATAGTCCGCATGGAGGATTTTCGTTATCAACAAATTGAAAAATACCCTCTTCAAAGACAAATACACCAAAAATCTAAGTCAAAGCGGGGGTGTGGGGGCGGCAGCCCCCACCTATAATACTAGGATAGGTTAGGTAAGGTTGTTAGGTTAGGCTACTGTCCTTTCAAAGGGATATAGGCTAGTAAACACTAGGATAGCCTATACCCGGTCAGAGGTAAGAAGAAGAAGAAGAAGAGTCCTGCAGTAGTCTCCTTGAATGTTACCAATCATATAACCAGTTGTTGGGTCAATTTTTTTTTATAAAGACTTGCGTTATATGCCGTGGGATACAGGACAGGGTTGAGGGGGGGAGCCCCTCAATTTATTAGCATTTGTATTATTAATTGTGGACAAACTGGATTTTAGGTCACGTATGGGATATAATGTTCTAAATGTGTACTATAGCTTTGTCATAGAGTATTAGTCACCGCAATATGTCTTTACCGCGGAATGTTAAATTATTTTTCCTTAGACTTTGTGAGTTAAATAAGGGTGATGGCGGCCATCTTGGATCAGCTGAGAACTAATATTTTTCATTTTTTTACCGTAGTTTTAGTATTTTGTCATATTCTATATCAATACTAACCCTGCGGGGGTCTGGGGGAGGCAGCCCCCAGGTTAGGTTAGGTTGTTAGGTTAAGGTAATGACAAAATATGGTTTTAGGGGGCATGTTTTAATATTGCAAAATAATGGGTAAATGTGAATTTCCAGAAGGAAAAACACCTTAAAACACACAAATCAATGAAGGAACTGATGAGAAAAAGGATTATAATACAAAAAACACATACGTGACCGAAAATCCAATTTGACCGAAATCCGAGCCAAGTTTTGGCAACAGTTGGCTCGGATTTGGCCAATTTTCAGAGTCCAAAAAGGGCAAAACCCATAATACTAGGTTAGGTTAGGTTAGGCTAATGTTAACCCCATAATACTAGGTTAGGTTAGGTTAGGTTATTTGGTTAGGTTAAAGACAAAACTTGGCTTGGATTTCATGGATTTAGCGGGGGTGTCAGGGGCGGCAGCCCCCACCCATAATACTAGGTTAGGTTAAGTTAGGGTAGGTTAGGTTAGGCTAATGTTAACCACATTCTTACTGAGTTTTTCAACAGTGAAAAACAAGAAAACCCCAGCCAACTTTCAAAATAAGGTTTAGGTCAAGAATGTGGTTAACATTAGCCTAACCTAACCTAACTTAACTTAACCTAACCTAACCTAGTATTATGGGTGGGGGCTGCCGCCCCCACACCCCCGCTAAATCCATGAAATCCGAGCCAATTTTATCATTAACCTAACCAAATAACCTATCCTAACCTAACCTAGTATTATGGGGTTAACATTAGCCTAACCTAACCTAACCTAACCTAACCTAGTATTATGGGTTTTGCCCTTTTTGGACTCTGAAAATTGGCCAAATCCGAGCCAACTTTTGCCAAAACTTGGCTCAGATTTCAAAATTTTGGGATTTTTTCAATTGTATTTATTACATGTTTAGAGTTATTCCCATAATACCCCTATTTTTACCCCACCCAAAACCCCGCATTCCCAAACTCTCCCCTAGATTGTTGAGGTATCGGAATTACAATTAATAATACAAATGCTAATACATAGGGCTTTCCTCACTTTCTAAATAGAAAATATACACTTACAAAGCATTAACATACGTGAGTGTGGGGGGGGGGGCCTGAGGATATATCCCTATATAATTGGCGAAATTGGCCTTTTTGACATGGAAAAGACCCTGTAATACAAGCCCTAAGGGTCTATTTACGGTTATATATTGAAGAAAGATAGCCATACTCGAGAAATACCGCCAAAAATATCCCTAAATATGAGGAAAACTAACCTTGCATGGGGCCTTCCAGGAGGTTGTGTTTGAAACTGACGTCACAGGCGAAGTGCATTGTGGGTACAAGTTAAAATGTATTGTTACAAATCGATATCCCAAAAACTATATGTAGAGAAATGAGAAAGTAATACATTCAGACAGTATGTAAAACACTGGAAGAGACAATTGTAAAAGATAATAATAATGTGTTGGGAAAATAAATCACTAGGTGAAGCTCCACTCTGATTGGCTAATGAACATCCGGGAACTTCTGGAAGGAGCCTAGCATGTAAACAAAGTGTTATGGACTCAGTGAACTGGCTGGACAAAACTAGGGCCTAAATCTGAAAATTTTATAGGGGGGTGACAATCAAATTGACAAAATGAGAAAAGTATCCCTTATCCGCGCATCTGTAGGGTCCCTTGAGTAAGGTAAGATCAACAACAAATAATTACCTATGACAGGAATCCCGTTATCGAGGAGTAGTAGTGGTGCAGTTAACCCTATAAGTATTTTAGTGATTTTTAATTGTACGGTGTTTTGAACATTTGAGGTGAAAAAGAGGAAGGGCATTGCTACGATTATCGGAATGAGTTGTGTTTAGATTTTATGACTCTGACACAAATCTAACTACTTCTATTTCTTGATAGAATGATTGCAAAATCATATATACTGTATATGTTTTTATTTTTTTCGTTTGTTATCTTCTCTCACTGTGTCTGTGTATCACCTACAGAGGTAACTCTAGCAATACCTATTCCTTTACATTTCACTACACTTAACAAGCACAACACACTTCGGATTTGTTTTGATTTTAATACCACGAATATTCCGAGTGTTTTTTTATAAAACAACAAATCATTTGCACCAATATGTAGTGTTTGCAATTAATTAGAAATCTCGGGAAAACCTATTCTCCCCATTAGGCCTATCGATCGATCGATGTTGATGCACGGGGCCCCGATAGTGATTTGAAAAGACATTAGCCTAACCTAACAACCTTACCTAACCTAACCTAGTATTATGGGTGGGGGCTGCCGCCCCCACACCCCTGCTGGTTGTATACCCATTCCTTAGTAAATAAAACAAAAATTGGCTGTAGATTATACGAAGGTTAAAGAAAATTCGATGAAGTCTACGGTATTTACTCTGCAATCTTCAGCTTTGATTGTACATTGATCATGAGAAAGTACCGTATTGACAACCTTGTTACTTACAAAAATTTAATATTAGTACCATACTTTTATATTAGGTTTTTCCGAGGGTTTAACACATTTTCATATGATCTTTAAAGTTATCGATAACTGGAAGTACCGTATTGACAACCTTGTTACGAAAAAGACATTTTAGTAACATACTTTTTTATTTGGTTTTGCCGAGGGTTAAAACAAATTTTCTTATGATCTTTAGAGCATATAGATTCAATTTTTATCTTCAAATATATCAACAAAATTTGTGGTATTAAAATAACATTGAACCCACACTTCTTTAGAATACAAATAAATTTTGTACCTTAAATTTAGATCTGTCACTCTTTCAAATTTGAAGGAGACACTAGTTACAGGTAGCTTTGCCTTTTGTCTCCTTACACATAGGAAAACAAATTATATATAAAATACACTGTATATATACTACACACATAATATCCTTTAGTTCCATTATTTCATGAAGTAAAGCAGGAGTATGTCTAGCTCCCAGATTTTACACCTGCACTTCCAGTCTTTGTTTTATTTTTTACTCTGACATTCTTAAGCCGGAATCACACGAGCCCTATTTCGAGCAATTTTTATGGGCAATTGTGGTCTGGGAGCTTAAAAAATAACACTATATTAAAATTCAGCCGTCTAACATAATCTACCTTCAGTTTACTTGCCGATACCAATGCGAAAAAGTCCTGAAATAATACAAGAAAAAACTTGCTCATGGAAAATTGACGGAAAAAGCGCTCGTGTGACAGCGGCTTTATCTTCCGTTTCTCATCTTGATACGATCAGTTAATTGCCTTCACACTCAATTCTTCACCTCCTTATTAAAGCTTGTATCATGATCACACTAACACACTCCACTCTTTTTCCAGGGTTCTGTTCCCTTCCTCACCAGGCCTTCGTTTTATCAGTCGCTCTTTATCAAAAAATCTATTTCTTCATTTATCTCGTCCCTCTCCTCACCTTTCCCCTCACAATCTGTTCGGCTTCTCTCTCTCTCTCTCTCTCTCTCTCTCTCTCCTCCTCTCCTCTCCTCTCCTCTCCTCTCCTCTCCTCTCTCTCTCTCTCTCTCTCTCTCTCTCTCTCCTCTCCTCTCCTCTCCTCTCCTCTCCTCTCCTCTCCTCTCCTCTCTCTCTCTCTCTCTCTCTCTCTCTCTCTCTCTCTCTCAACATGTTTTGTTTCGTAATTGCTTCCTTATCTTTTCCCTCTACTAGTAATAAGTTCGTACTGTTTTGCATCCTGTCTTGCTACAAACATAATCCCGTTTAAGATATTGCAATTTGGCTTTTCAGTGACTCGAAATTATAGATCCATCTTATTTAATAGAGCTTGCATTCCTGGTTAAAAGCAATATGTCAACATTTCTATCTCAATCAAACCATAATCATCGTCATCCAACTGCATTAAAAAGGCCACTACATGCAGTTCCTGTCACCTGTGCATAAATCATATATAATAAGAAATCATTAGCACCTTGATCTTACACTAATTTAGAGTGCACAATCGTTAAAGATTTCCTTTGGTAAAGACTGTCGAAAATATTGAATTATTACTGCGTAATTGATCTGACTCTGCCATTGTTTACCTTCTCCCATTACACTCGACCAGATCTCTATGCGTTTTTTATCACAAATCATATACATTCAATTTAAACCAACTTAACTCACCACCCTAGTTTGATACGGTAGGTTCTTGTACAGTTTTGGGGTCATAAACGCATAGAAATGTTTCATAACTTGAAATATTTGGTGAACATAGTGAAGCATGTTTAAGTGCTGTATCTTACGCTGTTTCACTGTATACTATACAGTGTAATAGGTTCAATTACATATGTCTATTTCAATTAAAAGGGAAAGTAAAACAAAATCGCGGAATCGGGTCACACGATTTTTCAGAAAGACCTCTTTTCACTTTAATGGAGTAGTTAGCAGCTAATCTATTCCCTTCCAACCTGGTAAACTTTATTTCACTCCCCCAATTAGTGTTTGGGTTACTTCTTCTGGATCGAGCAGTAGGCTGTATTTTATTTTATTTTTTATTTTGTTTTGCAATAGCTGTGTAAATCGATATAATGTTAACACGATTAACTGACAACTCTCAAAAATCACGATTATGAATAGCTGCTGAGTAAAATAAAACACATATATTATTAAATCTAAAAAATGGCTGAAATTAGCAAGGTTCGCGTCCCTAGGAGCCTCCTAGGGAGGCTTTGTTTTCAGTAGAGTCTCTGCGCTGGTAGTTTCCATTTCGTGGAGATTCAACCATCCGTTAAGTTGAGGTGAGACTGTCCGAGCTCAGGTTGGGTCACAGTTATAACAATTACCTGGCAGGGAGGAACTACTGGCCGGATTTTCCTCTTTATCTAATAAAATCAAAATTAAGTTAATCTCATTATGCTTTTCTCTTAAGCTTTCAAGATTTTCAAACATATAAAGGTGGCAATGTCCATATACTTAAACCTTACCATATGTATTGGTGAGTAAATATAAACTGCCATGTAGAAGCAACTGGGCGATACATTATTTTGTGGCATTTGTTGCATATATATTTATTTGTATATATATTTATTTATGTATTTATTTATTTATTTATTGTTGGTAAATTATAACTCTCTCATAGTCTATGTTCACCATGATATAGACAACGCCCTTCGCATATGCTTAAGAATACGATACCAAGACAATAGCTGACGTAAATCATAATTATACCTTTACCGCAATAAATTAGGCAATTTACAATTATGCAATATGCTATTTCGTTTTTAGTATCCATAGGAAGCTGATAATGATACTAAAAAAATCTTATTTCCAAATGCCTGGGATGCTCATACTTTTGACGAAACTAATAATTAGATCGTTATTAATATGACACTAGTGACATTGTTGCAATAAGTTTTATTAGTCCACACTATTGTATACACTTACAGTATATATCAATATGATACTTAACAATTGCTGTGGGAAACAAATTTGTTTGATATAGATTATCAAATTGCAAAGTTTGCATTTTTAGCTCTAGAATGGTAGTGCACTTGTGGACGTATGTGTGGGGAGGAGGCTGTGGATAGCCATCACCTTCTTCCGACACAGAATGATCCACAGGTACACGTGGAAACGGATGTTGACGATGAAGGATAAGACAGTGGTGGAACGAAAGTCATTGATTGATTATGTATGTGTGGATGAACGAATGAAGAAATCTGTGATGGATGGTAGGGTGTACATGGGTATTGGAGGGGGTCTGTCTGATCATTATGTAGTGGTAGCTAAGGTTAGGATACAAAAGAAGTGGGTGAGGAGAGCTGGAGGGAGGCGAGAGGAGGGTGGAATGGTGAGGAGGGTGGAGAGGTTGCAGGAGGAGGAAGTCAGGGAGGAGTACAGGAGAGCAGTGGAAAGACGACTAGGTGGGTTCGACCTGGAAGTTATGGAGGAAGTGGAGGAGATGAGCAAGGTGTTTAAGGATGAGATCTGTGCAGCATGTGAGGAGGTGTGTGGAGTGAGGAGAAGAGGGAGGGGAGTGAAAGGTACAGCATGGTGGACAGAAGAGGTAAGAATAGCTGTGGAAGAAAAGAAGAAAGCATATAGAGAGTGGTTGGGTAGTAGAGGGAATGAAGATTCCGAGAGACAGAAACGAGCGAGGTACGTGGAGAGTAAGAGGGTGGTGATGAGAGTAGTGAAGGAAAGTAAGAGAAGAGTAGATGAGGAATTTGGAAGGAATCTGAGTGTAAAATGGAGGGAGAGTAAGAAACTGTTCTGGAAAGAAGTCAAGAAAGTTAGGGAAGGTAGCAAGGGAAACAGTAAGGGTGTGAAAGATAAGAATGGGAGATTGCTAGCCGAGAAGCAAGAGAGAGTCGAAAGATGGAGGGAGTACTTCAGTGAGTTGCTAAATGTAAGGAATGAAGAGCCAGCAAACATAGTTGGATATGGTATGGGAGGGAGAAGAAGAGAAGTAGTGGAGGAGGAGGTGGGGATCAGGAGGTCAGAAGTGTGGGAAGCCATGAAAACAGTGAAGTTGGGGAAAGCACCAGGAACAGATGGAGTGTGTGGGGAAATGTTGAGGTATGGTGGTGAGAGAGTGATAGAATGGGTATGTAAATGTGCAAACTAGCATGGGAAAAGGGGAGTGCACCCGATGACTGGAAGACTGGCATAATAGTCCCCCTATATAAGGGCAAAGGGGAAAGGGAAGTGTGTGGTAACCACCGAGGATTATGTCTTCTAAGCGTAGTAGGGAAGGTATACAGTATGGTAGTGATTGAGAGAGTGAGAGTGAGAATGGAGAAATGGATAGGCGACGAGCAGGGAGGTTTTTAGGAAGGGAAGAGGATGTGTAGATCAGATTTTTACCCTGAATTGTGTTGTGGAGAAGTATCTGGAGAAGAAACAAAAGGTGTATGTTGCCTTTATGGACTTGGAGAAGGCCTATGACAGAGTGGATAGAGAAGGTTTTGTGGAAAGTACTTAGAATATACGGAATAGAGGGTAAGTTGCTGAAAGCAGTGAAGAGCATGTATGAGGGTGCAAAGGCGGCAGTACGTGTGGAAAGTGAGCAGAGCGAGTTCTTTGATCTGAATGTTGGTTTGAAACAGGGGTGTGTGATGTCCCCGTGGTTGTTTACTGTATTATATGGATGGAGTCATGAAAGAAATACTATCAAGAGCAGTGGATGTTGGTGTATCACTGAAAAGGGAGGGAATTGAGTGGAAGCTACCTATACTGCTGTTTGCGGATGATACAGTTCTGATGAGTGATAATGAATGGGAGTTACAGGGTCTGGTAAATGAGTTTGGAACAGTGTGCGAAAAACGGAATTTGAAGGTAAATGCGGGGAAGAGCAAGGTTATGGTCTTCGAAAGGGGTGAAGTCACAGTTTGTGAGGTGAAGCTGAACGGTCAGGCTATGGAGATCGTCAACTCTTTTAAGTATCTGGGCAGTGTGTTGAGTAAAGATGGGAATATGAATGAAGAAGTGCGGGAGAGGGTACAACAGGGGAAGAGGGTTGTAGGAACGCTAAAAGCAGTAACAAGAAATAGGGTGGTCAGTATGGAAGTGAAGAAGTCCTTGCATGACAGTGTGGTAATCCCGACACTGACTTACGGAAGCGAAGCATGGACGTTGGTTGAGAGACTCAGACCAAGAGTGAGAGCAGTGGAAATTAATTACTTAAGGAGTGCGTGCAGAGTTACATGGAGGGATAGACAGACTAATGAGGAAGTAAGGAGGTGTGGTGTGGAGGTAGATGTGCTGGAAAGTGTGAAAAGGAACAACTTGAGATGGTTCGGCCATATGGAACGTATGGAAAGTGAGAGAATGACTAAGTGGGTGTACGAGAGCGAGGTGGAGGTAGACCGAATGAGAGGTGGAAGGATGGAGTGAGCAAGTACATGGACGAAGGCGGTGCTGGTTGTGGGGAGGGGCGTCGACTGACTGGGGACAGAGGTGCATGGGGGCGGTTTGTTCGTGTCCACCCCTTCGAGGATAACGGCGTCAGGTAATAGATAGATAGATAGATTAACCCAAAACCTAACCTAACAAAACCTCTCCCATTTCTAAAACACATTGCTCGAAAATCTATAAACAATCAAAATCCTCAATGATAATTAAACACAATAACATGATAACCTACAAACCCTAACAAACCAAGGTGGTTGGTTAAGGGGGTTACCGGCTTTTTCTTTATCTTGTTCTGATTTTCTCTCTTTCCCTGGCTTGTATCCATTCGGCCCCATTAAGCCAACTGTTTTAAGACGTTTATCCCCATCCAGGTGTCGATTTCTTCCTGGCGAACGATAGCGAGCCAGCATTGTATGAAGAAATCCGGCTTAGCCGGAGACATTTTTCTATCGAAAAAAGTACAAATTTAGCTTGCTGTCAAAACAAAAATATATATATGCTGGCTCGCTACCACTCTCCAGGAACATTCTCCTCCTCTTAATTAGATCCCCCAATCGCTAATTACCGAGCGCCCCAAAAGATTCGTTGTGCTCTTGTTCTCTTTCTCTCCCTCTCTCTTTGGCTTGTATCCATTTGGCCCCATTCAGCCTACTGCTTTAAGACGTTTACCCCCATCCAGGTGTCAATATTTTCCTGGCAAGTGGTAGCGAGCCAGCATATATATATATTTCTGTTTTGACAGCAAGCTAAATTTGTACATTTTTCGATGGAAAAATGTCTCCGGCGAAGCCGGATTTCTCCATACAATGCTGGCTAGCTATTGCTCGCCAGGAAGAAATCTATACCTGGATGGGGATAAACGTCTTAAAACAGTTGGCTGAATGGAGCCGAATGTATACAAGCCAGGGAAAGAGAGAAAAGGAGAAAGAAAAAAAAACCGGTGACCTTCCTTAATGATGATAGCGCCCTGTTTGCAATCTCAGAAAATCGCGCGATTATCTAAGCTGGATTTATAATGGGTGTAATTCCGTGTCGCAATCGGCGCGGCAAAAGAATCGGTGGGTGAATGATGATAATGTTGATGGAAATGTGGGGGCGTCGCGTTATTGTTGGTGGTAAGAACTCTGTGACAGGCTTGGTGTAGGTTAGAACGATGCCAGTGAGTGTGTGTGTGTGTGTGTGAGAGAGAGAGAGAGAGAGAGAGAGAGAGGGGCGGGGGCATACGAGATATTATTATAATGTGGGGGCGTCGTGTTATTGTTGTTGGTAAACACTGAACAGGCTTGGTGTAGGTTAGAACGATGCCAGTGTGTGTGTGTGTGTGAGAGAGAGAGAGAGAGAGAGAGAGAGAGGGGGGAGGGGGGGGGGGGGGCATACACTAGATATTATTATAATGTGGGGGCGTCGTGTTATTGTTGGTAAAAACGCTGAGCAGGCTTGGGATGTAATGGTGTAGGTTAGAACGATGTCAGTGGGAGAGAGAGAGATATGTGGGTATGTGGCGTGGGGGGGGGGGGGGGGAACGATGAGCATACACTAGATTTTGTATTATTATATTAAAATAATGGTTTCTCCAATTTACCCGGACTGCCACATGTGTCTGTAAATTTCATTAATCGAGTTTAGGAGTAAAGTTGGTTAGCGAAGAGAAATTACTATATATTATAATAAAGTAGAGAGAGAGAGAGAGAGAGAGAGAGAGAGAGAGAGAGAATGAGAGAGAAAGAGAGAGAGAGAGAGAGAGAGAGAGAGGAGCGAGCATTTGTATATAATTTTATGAATGATATGAACGATGTCTGAGATAGGAGCAATTGTACGAATATAGTTATATATGTCCAGCTGGTTAAATAAGCCGTGCAAACACAGCATTAACCCATCCAGTACCAGCGACGAAGTGTTATATTATATTCTAGCTATATTTAGACGATATTATGCAGTTTTGGAAGGATGTGGTAGTTAAAAGGGTTGGTGAGATAGTTTGAAGCCTTATTATTGCTAGAGATTCTTCCTAAGCTGAATATAATCGTCTAATCATTGCCAGAATAAAATTAAATGGATGTCACCGGTACTGAACGGGTTAAGTGCTAGACCCTCAAAAAAGAACAGGCAAGACATTTCCATTCAACAGTTTAGTGTGAGGATGTTTACTTTTTACACAATATTTCCCCATTCCTATTTTAGTCAGTAGTTTTGCTATTTTTCTATTTTATTATTATTATTATTATTAGTAGTAGTAGTAGTAGTAGTAGTAATAGTAATAGTGTTATTATTATTATTATTATTATTAGTAGTAGTAATAGTAATAGTGTTATTATTATTATTATTATTATTATTATTATTATCAACTCTGCGAAGCAGAGTGGTATCGTATGCACAGGTCCCGCCCATATACTGTGCACCACAATTCAGCTTGTCCGTCGTCGTCGTCGTCGTCCGTCCGGAAACTCCTCCTAGACCGTTCAATGGATTTTCATCATATTTCACAGGTATATTTATTTGGTCAATGCGAAGGTCAGTCGAAAAGAAATTCTCAATTTAACTTAAAGGTTAAGGTCAAAGGTCAAGGTTAAAAATAAGGTCAATATTTCATGTGTCTTAGTTTTTACTCAAATTTCTTAATTTTCACTATACAAGTTACTATTAACCTCGATATCCTATTGACCAAATTTTAGATAAATATTCTGAAGGGTAAGATCAAAGGTCAAGGTCAAAGGTCAAAATATTTGTTTACTAGTATTTCTTATATTAAATGTTAGATTCTCACTAAACTTACCATGTATATTCGGAATACTTAGGGCAAGGTCATACAAGAAACTAAACTATTCCATATGAAAGGTCAAGTTCACAGGTCTAGGGCAAATAAGAGGTCAATATGCTAATTTCATTACTTTTCATGCAAACTGCACAAAATTTGGCAATATAGTTGCACTTTAAATGAAAAGGAAAATAATAAATTTTGAGACACATATCTTGAAGGTCAAAGGTCAAGGTCAAAGGTCAAGGTCAACTACTCTATATATACATATGAAACTAACTCATGGGTTTTAATGAAATTAGTCATGATAATTTGATTTTCCTGGGCAATGTCAATGAAAACTATGCTTTACTCTTACATAAAGATCAAGGTCACAGGTCATGGTGAAAGGTCAACTTATACAATTTATTTTTAGTTTTTATTCAAATGTCTTCATTTTCAGTTTACAAGTTACTGGTAACATTGACATCGTATTTCACAAATTTTAGATAATTATTCTAAAGGGTAAGGTCAAATTTCAAGGTCAAAGGTCAAAATAGTATTTTTACTAGTATTTCTCATACTAACTGTTAGATTATCACTAGGCATACCATGTATATTCGGAATACCTAGGCCATGGTCATACAATAAACTATTCTTTTCCATATGAAAGGTCAAGGTCACAGGTCAAGGTCAAATAAAAGGTCAATATGCTATTGTCTTTACTTTTCATGCAAACTTCACAAAATTTGGTGAGATAGCTATACTTTAAGTGAAAAGGAAATTAATAAATGATGAGACATATAAAGGTCAAGATAAAGGTCAATGGTCAAGGTCAACTATTCTCTTAGTATATGAAACTAACTGATGTGTTTTAATGAAATAAGGCATGCGTACTTGATGTGCATAGGCAATGTCAATGCAAACAAAAATGAACTACATAAAGGTCACAGGTAAAGGTCAATGGTCAACTTTTATTATTTATTAAAAAAGATTACTCAAATATTAGAAAACTGGCTGTGTTATGGCTTATTACTTAAATATGGCCTAATATATATCAAATTTCATATACATATTGTAATAGTTAAGGTCAGAGGTCAAGGTCAAGATAAGAGTATTTGTCATTTTGCCTAAACTCCTCCTTGACTGTTTAATGTATTGTCATAAAATTATACAGGCAAATTCAGTTGGTCAATGCGACGACCATCCAAATGTATGTATTTTACTTTTAGTCAAAGGTCAAAGGTCAAGGTCACAGTATATGATCACTATTTGTAATCAATAAGTTTTTATGCGAATTAGGCTACACCATATTCATAATGCTAGTTAATACGAACATTGCTGTTAAGCTAACTAAATCCTTGATAAGAAATTCTAATGTCGAAGGTCAAAGGTCAAGGTTAAAGGTCGATATATGATTTTTACTAGTATTTCTTATTTAATGTAGGATTCTCATTAGGCATATCATGCATATTCGGAATGCCTAGAGCAAGGTCATACAAGAATAAGCATAATTCCATTTGATAGGTCAAGTTCACAGGTCAACGTCATATATAAAGTCAATATGCTAATTTCTTTACTATTCATGTAAACTTCACAACATTCGTTGAGACAGTTGTGCATTAAGGGAAAATTAAAATTTTAAATTTTCAGACATCATGAAGGTCAAGATGAATGTCAAAGGTCAAGATCAACTATTCCTTTAATACCTCTGAAACTAACTGATGATTTTAATGAAATTTGACACACTTATTTGATATTCTAGTTACATCGAAGCAAACAAAAATATGATTCTACATAAAGGTGAAGGTCACAGGCCAAGGTCATAAGTTAACCTTCATCATAAAATAAATCAATTTTCGATAAGCTGATGACTGTTAGTTGCATTTTACTTAAATCACATATAATTCAATCATATATATATATATATATATATATATATATATATATTATAATACTTAAGGTTAAAGGCCAAGGTAAAAGAACAAAAGAAGAGTGTTGATAATTGTCTTTAAACTCTTCCTAGACTGTTTAACCCGTTGTGTACCAGTGCCGTTTTTGTCATTGTATCCTAGCTATAATTAGACGATTTTGTGGAGCTTATGAAGGATCTGTGTATGTAAAAAGGGTTAAGATAGTTGAAAGCCTGCTACATTTATGGAGGTCCTTCATAAACTAAATAAAATCGTCTTAGTATCCAGTATGAAATGAAACCGACAGAACTGTACTGAACGGGTTACGTATCGTCACCAAATTTTGCTGGCAAATTTGGTTGGTCAATGCAACGATTGTCCATTTTGTTTTCTTTGTTATTCAAAGGTCAAGGTGAATGGTAAAGGTCACAGATTATGGTCACTATTTCTTTCTTATATATATTTTATATATATACGGTATATAAACCTATTTTACCTAAGAGATTCAATACTACTTGCAGAATTATAGGTCGCAGAGTTGCGTATGCATTTTTTTTTTAATTATATATATATTTTTTGGTAATGCGAAAACTGCACACCTACTTTATTATTAAATCGAACAGAAGGACCAAACCCTTATGAAAGCTGCTTTTTGCATTTACTGTTGTTATATATATATATATATATATATATACATATATATATTTTATTTACCTGTACTTATTTGCCATTTTTAATAAACTATAAACGACAGTGTTCTGTTGATAAGAGAGTAACAATTTTTTTTTTTTGAGTGAAGATAGGAAAGTTTGTGGACGTCCACTGACCTGCATTGTGGGTAGACTTAAACAAATAAATGGGCTCAGATTCTAAAGCCTGATCTCAAATTTGAAAAAAAAAATACAAAATTAAGTAACTCTGGGCTGAATTTCCTGGAATGCCGTAATTAAGGCACAGGACAATTGTGACTCCTAGGAGGTTCTAGCATTTCTTGGGTTAAGAGATGAAGGGTGGATATGAGTGTTGTTGAAGAATAAGGGATAGTCGTGTGGAGGAATGTGATGGGTAGATAGATGGAGAAATTGAGTTTTGAAAGAATTGGAAGTACCAAGATTTGATCTGCCCCAATCAGAATGTATTAAAAGATCAGAGGATAGGCATGCTGTGGCCTCCTCATGTGACTTTTGGAGTAAGTGGAAGGAGGGAGGTTGCTTCCTACTGCGTCCTCCTCCAAAACCTTATTTATATTTAATTTGATTTCGGAGAGAGCAGCCATAATTATGTTGCCTCTGCTTCTTCGAATATGGCTGGCCATGAACGTTGGAACGAGTTGGTTACGATAGATGGGTGGGGGATGAGGATGCAATTATTTTAAGTGTTATTGTAACAACGGTCAACCAAGTTGGTAGATCGTGGGTTTAACCAGGATATTGTCGAACTATGTAAACGTGCTCATCGCCTAAAAAAATAAAATAAACAAATACAAAAAAAAAAACACAAAATAAAAGAAGAAAAAAAAAACTATAAATATATATTGTATATGAATAAATGCTAAACACAAATAATTAATATAATAATAATAATTATTATTATTATTTATATATATATATTTATATATATAATTATATATCCTGATAAAAAATTTAATAACGAAGGCTTTAACTGGCAATGTTCTGCTTCACAGTCGGCCATACTGCGGCTACCAGCAAGCCTCACTAGTGGGCGAACTAAACTACCGGTGAAGTGACCGGTATCTACTCCACTACCAGGCGTGTCATTTGACGGCCATTAAACCAGAACGTAATGTTAGTCTTTCATCTGGTATTCCGGCCAGGTAATGGGGGAAATCTCTTGAATATTTTGGTTATTTATGAGACAGGATGGTGGCCACGAGCAGGCCTTGAAACTGTCCTCTTGTCTCAGGGTTCCGATCAGGTATTTTTGGTCATGCTCCTAAACAAACAATTGCAAGTGCCACACATAGTATATTGATGGTACATTTATGCTTTACGTGTAATCTAATGAATTTATCTCATTCCCAACACCAAACACCTCCCAATGAAATTAATGACAGCACGTAATCTTCCCGGGATTCATTTATAAATATCACTACATGATTTTTGTGGATATTCAAGGTACACTCGAGGAAAAGCACAATCTTCACATTAACGCTCTAAACATTCTGGAAGTGGGTCGAAATCTTATTATAATAATTCCTCACAGACGTATGTTTCATCAGATTAATTCCGTTCACACAAGATTATATACTGCTCACCAGTGTAAACAAAATAAATCCTCGTGTGTACATTACATATCTACATATTATTCCCCCTATACAGAAAAAAAGAACAATATACAATTGTTTAAATAACAACAAACGAATATCTTTAAACAAATACCAGCACAAAATTAATAAAGACCAAGTCAATCGAGTCATTTTAAGTTATGTATTGGACTTACAGCATAGGATTCAAAATATAATGCCTTGAAAATTTAGTATAGGATCAATTTCATAATGACTGTAATTTGAATTGTGTACAGTCGTCTTCAATATTTCCCGAACGCCTAAGACTTCGAAGCATGATGACCAACCACGTAAAGTATTAACCCCTTCTGTACCGGCGACGTCTTTTCTATATTATGCTAGCTATATTTAGAGGATTATTTGCAGCTTGAGAAGGATCGGTGGTAGTAAAGATGGTCAAGTGAGATAGTTTGAAGCCTGTTCATTGCTGGAGGCTCTTTTAATTGGAATTTAATCGTCTAATTGCCAAAGTATAGTTAAAATTATGACACCGGTACGTGCACGTGTACGTACAAGATTTTGTAAAAATTGGAATGGAAACTTTTATTCCTCATCAAAAGTACAGTCAAAGATCTAATTCACCTAAATGGTTTGACCATAATTGTGCTAGAGTAACTGAACAAAAAGCAATGGCCTACAATGCATACACAAAATAAAAAACACATGAAGCCTTTAATTACTTTAGAAACATCAGAAATCATGCCAAAACTGTATTAAACCTAACTAAATCAAACTTTCTCCATAAGCAGGCAAATAAACTTCTAAATAATCCAAATGATAACAAAATATTTTGGTCTACTCTTAACTCATTCAAATCCAACTTCACTACTGCTTCATCCATTCCACCATTAAAATCTCCGACTGGCAATCTTGTAAGTGACCCACGAGGTAAAGCTAACCTTCTTGCGGATATTTTCTCCACCAACTCAACCTTAGATTAAATAAATCAAGATGTCCCTGTACTTAATTTTAATTCGCCTGAAATATCCTCACTTAAGATCCACACCAGACATGTCAAAACTATTTTGCAGAATCTCTCCGTAGATAAGGATCCTGGTCCAGATGAAATTCCTTCAATAGTACTTAAGAATTGCTCCTTGGTGCTCGCTCCTGTATTGGCAACATTTTTCCGTCTGTGTACTCATACCTCATGCTTCCCAGTACCCTGGAAAGAAGCAAACATCCATCCAGTTCCTTAAAAAGGAGCCTCTTCAGATCCATCAAAATACAGACCAATAGCTATAACTTCCACTCTTGGCAAAGTATTTGAAATTATATTAAATAATCACATAATTAAGCATCTTGAGAATAATAAATTAATCAGTGATAGGCAATATGGTTTTAGACGATGTCGATCAACTGCAGACATTCTTTGCCTTCTTACGCATCAAATCAACGAAGCTACAGACCAACATGGTGAAACACATACAATAGCACTGGATATATCAAAGGCATTTGATAGAGTCTGGCATCAATCCTTATTGTCGAAGATGTCACACTACGGCCTTGCATCATTAGTTCCACTAATTTCTTCTTATCTTCATAACCGAAACATACGTGTAATGGTAGATGGCCTTTATTCTCAATTTCACTCAATAAATGCTGGTGTTCCCCAGGGATCAGTTTTGGCCCCAACTCTGTTCCTCATTCATATCAATGATCTCATATCTACCACTCATAATCCAATACATTCCTACGCAGATGACTCAACACTCCACAGTTCCTTCACATTTACCAATTCTTTCACCAAACCCGATCTTATAAATTCAAAAATAAACACTGCAATTTCTCTGAACCAGGACCTTTCTAGAATTAATGAATGGGGACAAGAGAATCTAGTTTCCTTTAATGCACAGAAAACCAAGTACATTCAATTTTCTAACCGACAGAATCTCACTGACTCCCATATATTTTTTAATGATGTAAATATTCCCACTTCCCCTAGTATTGACATTCTCGGTGTAACATTAACTACTAACTTGAGCTGGACACATTATGTTAGAAGCATTGCTAAGAATGCCTCTCAAAAACTGGGACTCCTGTACAGAGTTCGAGAATTCTTCACCGACGAGCAGTTGGCCGTAATATATAAAAGTCATGTGCGTTCTCAGATGGATTACTGTTCACCTCTGTGGGGTGGAAGTGGAATGGTTGCATTGAGGCAGTTGGACAAAATTCAAAATAAAGCTATTAGATTAATCAATAACCCTGCAATCACACAGGACCTTCCTACATTATCCATACGAAGAAACGTTGCATCCCTTGCATTATTCTACAGATATTTTCACAGCAAATGTTCCGAGGAACTTGCTTCAATTGTGCCGCCTCTCCACATCTTTCCCCGTAGAACTAGGGCAGCTGAGAGCGCCCATGAATTTACATTTTCTCCTCCACAATGCAGAACTTCTGCTTATCAGAATTCATTTATCCCCAGAGCTACTACTCTTTGGAATTCACTTCCCTCGATTTGCTTTCCACAAACTTACAATCTACAAATGTTTAAATCCAGTTGTTACAAACATTTTATGAATGGAGGATGCCTTTAGGCACATGAACCTTTTTGTTTTATCTGTGTTTCCTTCCTCCGTTCATTGTCTCTTAAAAAAAAAAAAAAAAAAAAAGTTAAGTGAGTAATTTTGCATTGGTGTGTCTCGTTTGTTATCGACGCAATTGACCACTTGCGAGTTTTAGGCTATAAGGAAGTTGGAGCTGTAAACATCGATAGTAAACCGAAATACAGTAATAATGTAATTTTCTGATGGCTAAAGAGTATGTTGAATTGGGTTTTATGTATTTATATATGAACTACAACCGTATTTTAACTGGTAGTTCTGTTCAATATTAATGTCTACAACTCCCAACTTCCTTACAGAACGAAACTCGCAAGTGGTCAATTTCAAACCGGTGTCCAGGGAATACCTAAGGCAATTATGTCTCTTAATATTATTATAAAGTAATATTCAATAATATATACCGGGTAAAATACTCGAATCACTTTTAAGGGGACATGGGCCGGTTTTCTGGACCACTTTCTCCCTCATGTTTAGCCCCATTAGTTTTCAGATGTTAAAGAGCATAGCTCATGCAATATCCCTTTCCATTTTATCACTGTCTAAAACATTTTAAAGAATTATTGATACTTCACAGTTATCTTGGTTTACCATAAATATTAATCTAAAATAGTAAACAAAGCCATGTAAGATATTTTAAGCTTAGAAGTTGATGGCAGCCCCTGTTGCCTTCTTTCGTGGTTGTGGTAGACCGCGGATTTCGAATCTGTTTTGATATTGCCTTGATATAGCTTGCCCTAATTCATTTCATACATTATGAAATAATGTGAAGGCAGTATTTGATATTTATATGACATGAGTGTCAAATTTGATTTTCACTTTCATAGTGCATTATTCATTAGCTTGCCCTAATTTCTACATGTCATTATTAAGTTTATGCTGCTCATACAATTTCTCATACCCCTCTTATAAATATCTGTCCATCCTTGTAACTGCTTTCACAGCCTGAAGTACTTAACAGAGATACTGAGAATCAATATGGTGGCCAGTGATCTGACCCCTGAAACTCTTTGACCGATTGTGTTATTATTCTATGGGTACCCAATGCCTTATTCTACGTCACGAAAGGTCGGAAATGCCTCTCGCCACCACCGTCCAAAGCACTAATTCATTTATATTTACATTTATAAGAAACTCCGACGACTATTATTGCGCAAAAGAGGTATACTGTACACTAACATTTATGATAATGAAGATAGCTAACCATAGCTGACCACATACGCTATGCCCTTTAAGATGTTTGTCCCATTAGTTAGTCCATGTTAAGACCTTTTGCTCCATTTCTACTCAATATTTAGACCTTTCGTGCTATTTAGGTGTCGATTTTTTCCCTGGTGAACGATAGTGAGCCTGTAATGTTGGAAGAACCGGCCTTCGGCAGGGAAATTTTTCTACCGAAAAATGTACAAATTAATCTAGAAGGGGGATCTAATAGATGTTTTTTATAAATTTGAAGGAGGCTTAGGGAGGAAACTAGAAAAATAATGAATACATGCAAAAATCGCCCAAAAAGCGAACCCTCCCCCCTGAAGTTGATATCCGACTCCTATAAAATCGACCCCTAGTATTGTTCGTGTGAAATCTGCCTAAATTTCATGAACATTTGGTAATTTATAACATTGAAAGTCGGCTTAATTAACCCTTTCACGCTCATATGACGCAGAGGTTGCCAGATTAGCAATAACAAATAGAGTTCTCTCACTCTTTTTGTTTTCGGTTAGGCTATCACCCCTGATAACCTATTGTGTGTAATTCAACATATTTGTTTTCGGTTGAAGTGATTGAAGTGTTTCTAAAGTGATTGAAGTGTTTCTAAAGTGAGTGAAGTGTTTTAAAGTGAGTTAAGTGTTTTAAAGTGAGTGAAGTGATCTGAAGAAACTGACTGTTACCATGCCTCGCACTTGTACGAACTGCGCCGGTAAGTTTGGTGAGTCCATGTTTGTTACTGTCGATCTTCAAGTCTGCCGTCTCTGCCAGCAACGAGAGAATTTGACAGTGAAATTAGATGAAGCCTACAACAAGATCAACGTCCTCACCATGAAGCTGGAATCACTCCAAGAGTTTGTAACACTCAACGTTGGAGTACCACAAACTTCAATTGTCACCGCAACTCCAGCAGCCACCAACGCCCCAACGTCAACTGCCAACAATTCAACGCCTGCAGTAGCCATTTCATCTGATGGTTCCGATACTCAAAAAAGAAATAGTAACTCTCTTCCCCCACAAGACAACTTCCGTGTCGTGAGGAACAACGTTTGCCCCAAGACCAGGAAACCCATACCGATTACCGAGTGTCAAAACCGCTTCCAGATACTCGCAGACTCAGATGACGAAGCGGAAATAGAAGAAGTCCGGCTCGTGGGAGACTCGATGATACGTGGTCAGCTCACAGAGTTTTGCGCCAGAGCACCTAAGACCAGGAAGCGTTTTTGTATCCCTGGTGGTGGTGTGGACGACGTAGTTGCTGCAGTTGCCGAAGTATCTAAGCTGGCCCTGCTAATACAATGTACGTCATCCACGTTGGATCCAACGATGTACAGCGAACCCGGTCGGAAGATTTGCTTTTAAAGTACCAGCAGCTGATCAAGTCGTTTAAGGAGAAGTCATCAAGGATCATCGTCTCAGGAATCGTCCCCCGGCTTGGTGTAGAGAGCCGATTTTACAACATAGCCACCAGCACAAATCGTTGTCTAGCAAACCTCTGCAGGAAGGAAAACGTGGGATTCGTCGACACCTGGGACAATTTCTACTACGATGACTATTTGTTTTCGGACGATGGAGTTCATCTGAACCAGGTGGAAGCAGTACGTTTTGGGCGTCTTCTCAACGATGCGGTGAAGGATTTTCGGAGAAGAAATCGACTCAGCACAGGACAACCAGGAAGGAGGACCGAAGACAGCGAGAGCGGCAACCTGCGAAGGAATTAAATGCTAATCTGTCAAGAACCGCGAATTTGGATAAAGCTCCACCAACACGACCCAAATTCAAAACCGCCAGGGATAACGACCGAGGACCGATGTCAGCCATGAATGTAAATGTAGATCCGACCAGAACCAAAAATTTGATTAAAGAACGTTCTGTGAGTTCTAAAACCGCAACTTTAAAGGTTTTCTATGCAAACGCTCGTAGCATACGCAATAAATTTTCAGATTTAGAGGAACTAGTGTTTACTGAAAATTATGATGTGATTGGTATAACAGAATCTTGGCTCAATACAGTAGATAGAGACTTTTTAGCAGAGTATTCACTTCCCGGTTATGTAATGTTTGAGAAAAGCCGAATAAATAAAAATGGAGGTGGCGTTTTATTTTATATCAAAGAAAGTCTTAACCCGACCCTCTTGTCAAAACCTCAAATTGTGAACGTCGACACATCTTTTGTGCTAATAAAGAATAATAAAGGTACAAAAATAATACTTGCATTAATATACAGACCTCCAGCTCAATCAGTGCAAACTGACCGAGAAATTTATGAACAAATTGCAGATGTAAGTAACTCACAAGATACCGTATTTATTGGCGACTTTAATTTACCTGTGACCAAGTGGGGCGATACTCTTACTTCACACTCCGGACATGACTTGTATACGAACTTGCAAGAGAGTTCGCTTTATCAATTTGTTCGAACACCGACCCGTGGTAATAACGTTCTTGACATTGTACTTGCAACAAAAGAAGAATTAATAGAGAATTTGAATGTTGGTGATGAATTCAGTAACAGCGACCATCGTACGATAACTTTCACTTTAAACTTTACTAGTAACGAACCAAATAGTAGCATCGAAAAAGTCCCTAATTTCAAGAAAGCAAACTTTCATAAACTTAGAGCTATGTTTAAAGAAACTGACTGGAGCTTTTTAATTAACAATAACGACATAAATACATCTTGGAAGTTATTCGAAACCACTTACCTAAAAGCAGTGCAAGACTGCATACCATCGAAAATACGGCGTCCAGGCCATAATAATAAGCCCAAATGGTGGAATAAAGATATTTCAAACTGCCTGCTTGCTAAAAAATTTGCTAATGATAGATTAAAATCCTCACAAAATGACGAAGAACGGGTGAAATTTGTAGAGCTACGACGCAAAGCCAAAAAGTTAATTAAGCAAAGTAAAAAGACCCTAGAGTTACATATTGCGAATCAAAGTAAAACAAACCCGAAAGAATTCTATAGTTATATCAGAAAGAAAAAAGTAGTTACTTCAACTGTTGGACCGTTAGTTGATGAAAATGGAGAATACACCAAAGACGAAGTACAAATGAGTAATGCTCTCAATACCTTCTTTGCATCAGTTTTTACAACAGAAGACCTCAGTGATATCCCTACACCATCGCCGATTCAGATTGATAATTCAGATGTTCTAAGCAATATCACCGTTACAGAGAGAGAAGTATTGAATTGTTTAGATAAACTCAAGGTAAATAAAACGCCTGGACCTGATACAATCTCGCCTAGAGTTCTAAAGGAAGCTAAGGATGAGCTCTCCAAACCACTGACATTACTATTCAATAAATCCTTGCAGTCTGGAACTATGCCTGATCAGTGGAAGATAGCCAACGTAACACCGATATTAAAAAAAGGCAGCAAATCCCTACCCAGTAACTATCGTCCAATTAGCTTAACCTCAGTTGTATGTAAAATGCTAGAAACGGTCATAAGAGACAGACTCGTAAATCACTTAGAGGAAAATAACATACTTAAAGATACTCAACACGGCTTTCGTAAAAAACGTTCCTGTTTAACAAACCTCTTAGACTTCTTCCACGATATCCTCAACCTCTACGATGAGAGTAAAGCTGTAGATATTATATACCTTGATTTTCAAAAGGCCTTTGACAAAGTTCCCCACAAACGTTTACTGCTAAAACTAAAAGCGCATGGAATACAAGACGGTGTGTTGAAATGGATAGAAAATTGGCTCAGCGACATAAAGCAAAGAGTAGTCATAAACGGTAAGGCATCTAAATGGACCAATGTAAGTAGCGGGGTACCCCAGGGATCGGTACTAGGACCAATTCTCTTTCTAATTTACATCAACGACATAGATGAGGGTCTCACCTGTACAATCTCAAAATTTGCTGACGATACAAAAATTGCAAATAGCGTACTCTCAAAAGATCAAGTTGACGATATGCAACACAATCTAGATAAATTGTCACATTGGGCCCAAATTTGGCAAATGAGTTTCAATGCGGATAAATGTAAAGTACTACATATCGGATACCTAAATGAGAAAGCAAACTATTCGATGAATGGCATTCAGCTTAAGAATGTAAACAGAGAAACCGATCTGGGAGTAACAATATCGAGTAACCTAAAACCGAGTCAACAATGTTCAGAAGTTGTTAAGAAGGCAAACAAAATAATTGACTTTATAGGCAGGTCATTTGAGCATAAATCCAAAGACGTTATCCTAACCCTTTACAATTCCTTAGTCCGCCCTCTTCTGGAATACTGCGTTCAATGCTGGTGCCCTTATTACCAAAAAGATATAAACAAGCTAGAACGAGTTCAACGTAGAGTTACCAAAATGATACCTAGCCTAAAGAACAAACCATACGAAGAGCGTCTTAGAGAATTAAATCTATTTCCTTTAACCCAGCGCAGATTAAGAGGTGACTTAATTCAAGTGTTCAAAATCATCAGAGGCATCGACAATATGAACTGTAGTAAGTACTTCACTATCGACAAATCTAATTACACGCGGGGAAACGGTTGCAAAATTATTGGTAAATCTTTTAACTCGCACGAATCTAAGAATTTCTTCTTCAATCGAGTTGTCAACTTGTGGAATGGGCTTCCCCGAGACGTTATGGACTGCAGCACCGTTGATTCATTTAAACTCCGCCTAGACAAATATCTCGCATCAAACCCGCGACTGACTGAGTTTGTAAATGAATAACTTTATTTTATCCTCCCCTCAGTTACTAACCCATATGTCCCCTACTAACTTCCTAGCACTGCCACGGACATTAGTTCCAGGGCAGTAGTTCCCTTTCCAATGTTCCCTTACCCTCTCTAAACCACTGTTTGGACACTTGATCCTCAGTGTTTTGGAGGACAAGCAGCCTAGAAGGGTCACTAGATCTGTTGTTGCTTGATTTCCTTTGTACTCCTTTGTACTCTTATAATTACCTCTCCAAAATTAGTTTTCTGCCCACGGCTAACTCAAAGACAATTGCAGAGGTTGAAGTAACTAAACTAAAGGTTTCTAAATACCCCTGATGGTAACAAAGGCTTTAAAGTATCCCCAATAGGCTCAAAATCCGTTATATGTCGGAGAGGGTTAAATTAGACTGAGACACGTGTGCGGGACTTCAAACTATGCCCTTCAACAATGAACTGCAGTATTTGAGTTTTATTGAACACTTATGACTGTAACAAATCTTGCACGTGAGACCAGCGTGTAATAATACTCGGTGAAATTTGAACGTTTTTTTTTTGTCTGGGTTTTTTATTACTTCCTGTGTATATTTTGAATGTGTTTGGTAATGATGGCTGAAATTGTTAAGCATAATAAATTGTTAAGCATAATAAATTGTTAAGCATAATAAATTGTTAAGCATAATAAATTGTTAAGCATAATAAATTGTTAACCCGTGGAGCCCCGGCTAGTATTGTAATGTTTGCGCACCAGAACCCGGCCGGTTTTCAAAAAATTGTTTTATTCCAGAAACAATAGCGAATGGGTTAGGAATGAAGGAAAAACCACGAAAAAACGCTCAAAAAGCTTAAAAAATGGTCCTACAGAGCCCCCGAAAACGGATTTTACAAGAGTAAAAAATTGAAGGCAATTATCCCAAAAAAACAGGTTATTGCGCGCTCGCGCGCACGCACGTGGACTTTGAGAGTTTTCAACCATCGGCACGGTTGCGTGGGATACGTATACAGTTCCCATACAAATCTGAGCCCTCTTGAGTGGCTACACCTGAGGTTATGGTCGGCGCAATTAGGGTGATGCGTCAGGCGCGTCTCTGGGGCTGTGCGTTACATACATCGCCGACGCGTCAGACGCGTCGCTGGGGCTGGACGGATTAAGCATAATAAATTGTGTTCAAATTAATGTTCTTAAAATGTGTATCAGATTTGTGACAGAATGTGTTGTATATTGCACGCACATATTTTACAGTGTTAATGCCGCTGTCACACGAGCGTTTTTTCCGTCAATTTTCCATGAGCAAGTTTTTTCTCGTATTATTTCGGGACTTTTTCACACTTATATCGGCAACTAAACTGAAGGTAGATTATGTTATGCGGCTGAATTCTGATAAAGTGTCATTTTTGAAGCTTCCAGACCATAATTGCCCGTAAAAATTGCTCGTGTGACTCTGGCTTTATGGTTACAGCAGGAGCTAACCCCCTATGTCCCGGTGACGTCCTTTAAACTTTTTTCGGTTTAATTCTAGTTTCGCTTTCACAGCATACTCATAAATTTCTATGGCTACTTTAGAGTTGTCATATACCATACTTAATTCCTATATATGTCCAAAGCGGCAGAAATGCATTATAAGGAATTATACCTACTGTAAAACAAAATAATATTTTCTCCCCATATGCGGCACCATAGCTATTACATAATACTAGGTTAGGTTAGGTAAGGTTGTTTGGTTAGGCTAATGTCGTTAATGTAGTTTATTATCGTTTATTACGTCTTTTACCCAGCAATTTCCCTGATCTTCATAGTTGGTCGGGAAGCTATGCCTTTACAACGGCGCCTCCCTTTTGTCGCTGTGTACGTGAAACTAGAATTTTACCCTTTTTTCTGGCTACTATTAGACGATATTATTCAGTTTAAAAAGGGCCTCCAGCAAATAACCGGCTTCAAACTATCTCACTATTAACCATTTTTACGACCACAGACCCTTCTTAAACAGCACACAATCGTCTAATTATAGCTAGAACAATAATAAAAAGTCGGCATCGGAACAGCAGGGGTTATTCTACATCTGGAAGTCGACTGTGGTCTTTTGTCTTGAGCTTAAGGGGGGGGGGGGGTTAAGTGGGTTTTTTCTACGTGTAGTTCCATTGAAGTAACTAAACTAAAGGTTTCTAAACACCCCTGATGGTCACAATGGTTTTTAAATATCCCAAAAAGAGCATACAATGCGTCCTGTGCGTGAAAGGGTTAAGGGGAGGGGGGGAATTGCTTCTTAGACCTCTATCAAACTATAAAATACACTCTCAAGACGAAAACAATATGTAAATAATTCGGTGGAAAAATGTCGTCGCCGAACGCCGCGGTTCCTTCTGAAGTACAGGCTCGCTATCGCACGTCTGGGAATTAAAATCGACACTTAAATGGCACCTCTTGTCAAAGAGATGAGGTGAAAGGTCTTAAAATCGCCGAACTAATGAGGTAAACGTTTCTTAATTATATTTAAGCTTTGGGAGATTGTAGACACCAATCAATACCCAGGTGCGGCTTGATAGGCATGTGATAAGGAGTTGCTGGAACTCCTGCTTCATTTATCTGATCTCACTTACTGTTTATGTTTGTGCCTCACCAACACAAAGAGTAATCCAGTTAGCTCTCACAAACATCTCCTCCTCCTATTCATGTCACTACACTAAACAAGCACACCACACTTCTTTCCAATAACCCTCCCCCCTCAAAAAATAACAATAAACATAAAATAAATTAAAAATATTGTATTTGTTTTGTTTTGATATAGCAACTATAACTTTCAACTTTGGGGAAAACACTTGTTACAGGCAGCTTTGCCTTTTGTCTCATTCATACACATGTGAACAAAATGTTTTGTTGTATTCGATTTTCACTTATAGAAGAGTTTCAAAAGCCGAAAAGAAATACTACTTCGTGTCGGAAGGAAATATCGTTGCCTGGCGTTGCAGGACAAGGACATACAGTATGTCGTTTCTCTTGTTGGGCGTGATGAGAACTATCTTTCCTTTCCTTCTTCTGTGTGTGCTGTTAATTCCTCTTGCTTTCCTTCGTCTTCTTCGTCCTATATTCATTGGGTAATGCAATATCTGCGATAGGCGTGCTATAGGTGACAAAAGTGACTGTGACGGGCGTGACAGTGGGGGAGGGTTTTACAGCGATGGGGGTGTCAAGGGGGAGGGGGACGTGACTGCGAAGGGCGTGGTACTAGAGGGGTTTTCGGCCGCGAGGGGTGTGCCGGGATAAGAGGTGACTGCAGAGGGCGTGTCACTTGTAGAGGGTTTGGCTGTGGTGGGCGGGTCAACAGTATATATATATATATTTTTTTTTTTATTTAAGAGACAATGAACGGAGGAAGGAAAAACACAGATAAAACAAAAAGGTCCATGTGCCTAAAGGCATCCTCCATTCATAAAATGTTTGTAACAACTGGATTTAAACATTTGTAGATTGTAAGTTTGTGGAAAGCAATTCGAGGGAAGTGAATTCCAAAGAGTAGTAGCTCTGGGGATAAATAAATTCTGATAAGCAGAAGTTCTGCATTGTGGAGGAGAAAGTGTAAATTCATGGGCGCTCTCAGCTGCCCTAGTTCTACGGGGAAAGATGTGGAGAGGCGGCACAATTGAAGCAAGTTCCTCGGAACAATTGCTGTGAAAATATCTGTAGAATAATGCAAGGGATGTAACGTTTCTTCGTATGGATAATGTAGGAAGGTCCTGTGTGATTGCAGGGTTATTGATTAATCTAATAGCTTTATTTTGAATTTTGTCCAACTGCCTCAATGCAACCACTCCACTTCCACCCCACAGAGGTGAACAGTAATCCATCTGAGAACGCACATGACTTTTATATATCACGGCCAACTGCTCGTCAGTGAAGAATTCTCGAACTCTGTACAGGAGTCCCAGTTTTTTAGAGGCATTCTTAGCAATGCTTCTAACATAATGTGTCCAGCTCAAGTTAGTAGTTAATGTTACACCGAGAATGTCAATACTAGGGGAAGTGGGAATATTTACATCATTAAAAAATATATGGGAGTCAGTGAGATTCTGTCGGTTAGAAAATTGAATGTACTTGGTTTTCTGTGCATTAAAGGAAACTAGATTCTTTTGTCCCCATCCATTAATTCTAGAAAGGTCCTGGTTCAGAGAAATTGCAGTGTTTATTTTTGAATTTATAAGATCGGGTTGGGTGAAAGAATTGGTAAATGTGAAGGAACTGTGGAGTGTTGAGTCATCTGCGTAGGAATGTATTGGATTATGAGTGGTAGATATGAGATCATTGATATGAATGAGGAACAGAATTGGGGCCAAAACTGATCCCTGGGGAACACCAGCATTTATTGAGTGAAATTGAGAATAAAGGCCATCTACCATTACACGTATTTTTCGGTTATGAAGATAAGAAGAAATTAGTGGAACTAATGATGCAAGGCCGTAGTGTGACATCTTCGACAATAAGGATTGATGCCAGACTCTATCAAATGCCTTTGATATATCCAGTGCTATTGTATGTGTTTCACCATGTTGGTCTGTAGCTTGGTTGATTTGATGCGTAAGAAGGCAAAGCATGTCTGCAGTTGATCGACATCGTCTAAAACCATATTGCCTATCACTGATTAATTTATTATTCTCAAGATGCTTAATTATGTGATTATTTAATATAATTTCAAAGACTTTACCAAGAGTGGAAGTTATAGCTATTGGTCTGTAGTTTGATGGATCTGAAGAGGCACCTTTTTAGGAACTGGATGGATGTTTGCTTCTTTCCAGGGTACTTGGAAGCATGAGGTATGAGTACACAGACGGAAATTTTTTGCCAATACAGGAGCGAGCACCAAGGAGCAATTCTTAAGTACTATTGGAGGAATTTCATCTGGACCAGGAGCCTTATCTACCGAGAGATTCTGCAAAATAGTTTTGACATGTCTGGTGTGGATCTTAAGTGAGGGAATTTCAGGCGAATTAAAATTAAGTACAGGGACATCTTGATTTATTTCATCTAAGGTTGAGTTGGTGGAGAAAATATCCGCAAGAAGGTTAGCTTTACCTCGTGGGTCACTTACAAGATTGCCAGTCGGAGATTTTAATGGTGGAATGGATGAAGCAGTAGTGAAGTTGGATTTAAATGAGTTAAGAGTAGACTAAAATATTTTGTTATCATTTGGATTATTTAGAAGTTTATTTGCCTGCTTGTGGAGAAAGTTTGATTTAGTTAGGTTTAATACAGTTTTGGCATGATTTCTGATGTTTCTAAAGTAATTAAAGGCTTCATGTGTTTTTGATCTTGTGTATGCATTGTAGGCTATTGCTTTTTGTTCAGTTACTCTAGCACAATTATGGTCAAACCATTTAGGTGAATTAGATCTTTTACTGTACTTTTGATGAGGAATAAAAGTTTCCATTCCAATTTTTACAAAATCTTGTATGTGGCTCAAGGTGGAGTGTGCATCATTAGAAAAGAAAGAGGTCCAGGGAATATCAATAAAGAAACCTTGAAGACCCTCCCAGTCTGCCCTATCGTAATGCCATTTAGTCACCAAAACAGGTTCAGAGTGGGAAGGTGTGGTAGGTGATAGACAGGTGGCCTGTATCAGACAGTGATCAGAATTATTATTATTGTTTTATTTCTGTTCTCACCCTCGGGACTGTAGGCTGCCAGTAGCTCTTGCAAGTCCCCGAGAATATCAATTGAAGCTTCGAAATGTTTGGTGCTTCATTTCTGCCACACTAGATATTACACGTCACTTTATACACGTCACTTGTTTTGGCTCTATAAACATAGTTTATTTGTTTCTAGCTGATAGTAGATTGCAAAGTTCCCATCATTTTTTTTTTTATTATTTTGAATTTTCCTTAGGGAATTCTGGTGTTAATAAATAAAACTTGGCGTTATTAAGATATAGATACATAGTAGTGTCATATGTATGCATTAAGTATCGATAAATCAGCTGCTAAGGGATTCAATTTACCATCAGTTGAAATAAAACCAATTATAGTTGTTGTTGTTACCGTGCCATACCCAGGTGAGTGTGGCCGTAATATCGTCTGGGTGTCGTAAACCCCACTAATACCAGGGTCCAGGCCCGAGTTATAGCGGCGTATTATCCAACCATGATTTAAGGGGGCTAAGTTTTCTGAACCCCCTTCTACCTCATGTTTAGCCCGGTTAGTTTTGATATATTAGACGGTCACACTTCCAAGCGATCATACTTCAAATAACGGTCACACTCTCAAACGGTTACACTCCCAAACGTTCACACTCACAAACGTTCACACTCCCAAACGTTCACACTCCCAAACGTTCACACTCCCAAACGATCACACTTCCAAACAGTCACACTACCAAACGATCACACTTTCAACCAGTCACACTCCCAATAAGTCACCCTTCCAAACAGTCACACTACCAAACGATCACACTTTCAACCAGTCACACTCCCAATAAGTCACCCTCCCAAACAGTCACCCTCCCAAACAGTCACCCTTCCAAACAGTCACCCTTCCAAACAGTCACCCTTCCAAACGGTCACCCTCCCAAACGGTCACCCTTCCCAACAGTCACCCTTCCCAACAGTCACCCTTCCAAACAGTCACCCTTCCAAACAGTCACCCTTCTAAACAGTCACCCTTCCAAACGGTCATACAGTACAATCATATACTGTATATTAAGGGACATACAAACGGTCATACAGTACAATCATATACTGTATATTAAGGGACATATAAACGGTCATACAGTACAATCATATACTGTACAATCATATACTGTATATTAAGGGACATACAAACGGTCATACAGTACAATCATATACTGTATATTAAGGGACATACAAACGGTCATACAGTACAATCATATACTGTATATTAAGGGACATACAAACGGTCATACAGTACAATCATATACTGTATATTAAGGGACATACAAACAGTCATACAGTACAATCATATACTGTATATTAAGGGACATACACACGGTCATATACTGTATATTAAGGGACATACAAACGGTCATACAGTACAATCATATACTGTATATTAAGGGACATACAAACGGTCATACAGTACAATCATATACTGTATATTAAGGGACATACAAACGGTCATACAGTACAATCATATACTGTATATTAAGGGACATACAAACGGTCATACAGTACAATCATATACTGTATATTAAGGGACATACACACTGTATAAGGGACATACAAACGGTCATACAGTACAATCATATACTGTATATTAAGGGACATACAAACGGTCATACAGTACAATCATATACTGTACAATCATATACTGTATATTAAGGGACATACAAACGGTCATACAGTACAATCATATACTGTATATTAAGGGACATACAAACGGTCATACAGTACAATCATATACTGTATATTAAGGGACATACAAACGGTCATACAGTACAATCATATACTGTATATTAAGGGACATACAAACGGTCATACAGTACAATCATATACTGTATATTAAGGGACATACAAACGGTCATACAGTACAATCATATACTGTATATTAAGGGACATACAAACGGTCATACAGTACAATCATATACTGTATATTAAGGGACATACACACGGTCATACAGTACAATCATATACTGTACAATCATATACTGTATATTAAGGGACATACAAACGGTCATACAGTACAATCATATACTGTATATTAAGGGACATACAAACGGTCATACAGTACAATCATATACTGTACAATCATATACTGTATATTAAGGGACATACAAACGGTCATACAGTACAATCATATACTGTATATTAAGGGACATACAAACGGTCATACAGTACAATCATATACTGTATATTAAGGGACATACAAACGGTCATACAGTACAATCATATACTGTACAATCATATACTGTATATTAAGGGACATACAAACGGTCATACAGTACAATCATATACTGTATATTAAGGGACATACAAACGGTCATACAGTACAATCATATACTGTATATTAAGGGACATACAAACGGTCATACAGTACAATCATATACTGTATATTAAGGGACATACAAACGGTCATACAGTACAATCATATACTGTATATAAGGGACATACAAACGGTCATACAGTACAATCATATACTGTATATTAAGGGACATACAAACGGTCATACAGTACAATCATATACTCTATATTAAGGGACATACAAACTTATATTTACTAAGTCTACGGGAGTCACACATCATTTCCGGTGAAGCAAATCTTAATAATAATGGAAGGCTGGCTAAAATATATATTTTTGTTTTAATGCATTACCACAGATTGAATAAAATCATATGGTATGGATTAATGTATGGTATGTTTAAAAATAGCTTGTTTGAACAATTTAATGGTTCACGTTTTGGGCGAGTTTTGCATGTATTCATTATTGTTCTAGTTTCCTCCCTAGACCTCCATCAAATTAAAAAAAAAAAAAAATCCATTAGATCCCCCGTCTAGATAAATTTGTAATTTTTTTGTTAGAAACATTTTCCGGCCGAAGGCCGATTCTTCCAACATTACAGGCTCACTTTCGTTCGCCAGGGAAACAATCGACACCTAAATAGCACGAAAGGTCTAAATATTTACGAAAAAATGAGGCGAAAGGTCTTTATATTGACTAACTAATGGGGCAAACATCTTAACATCTGACAACTAATGGGGCTAAACATGAGGGAGAAAGTGGTCCAGAACACCGGCCCATGTCCCCTTAATCGTACATGAATGCGGCATAGTTATTATAGATAATTAAGTAATGGAAAGCTTAATAGACCTCAGATTATTTTCCAATACTTACCTCACCAGGGGTCCCTGGCTTTTATCCATTCGGCCCCATTCAGCCAACTGTTTTAAGACGTTTATCCCCATCCAGGTGTCGATTTCTTCCTGGCAAGCGATAGCGAGCCAGCATTTTTGGGAGAAATCCGGCTTCGTCGGAGGCATTTTTCTATCGAAAAATTTACAAATTTAGCTTGCTGTCAAAACAAAGATATATGTATATGCTGGCTCGCGGGAAAATATTGACACCTGGATGGGGGTAAACGTCTTAAAACAGTAGGCTGAATGGGGCCTAATGGATACAAGCCAAAGAGAGAGGGAGAGAAAGAGAACACAAGCGAGGTTGGCCCCCTTAACGAGAAACGTGCTCTTGTATAAAATAGTGAAGTTGGTATATACGTCTACTACCCCACACTAATAGTGAAGTTGGTATATACGTCTACTACCCCACACTAATAGTGAAGTTGGTATATACGTCTACTACCCCACACTAATAGTGAAGTTGGTATATACGTCTACTACCCCACACTAATAGTGAAGTTGGTATATACGTCTACTACCCCACACTAATAGTGAAGTTGGTATATACGTCTACTACCCCACACTAATCATCAAACACTCAACACTTTCTCTCCTATAATTCCCAACTTGCGAGTTTCGTTCTATAAGGAAGTTGGAGCTGTAGCCATCAATATTTAGCAGAATGATCAGCTAAAATACGGTCATAATACATCTATAAATACATGTAACCAAATTAACAACATACTTTGTATTCATCAAAAACTCACATCATTATTGCATTTATCTTTAATATCGATGCTTATGGTTCCTACTTCCTTATAACCTGAAACACGCAAGGGGTCAATTATTGAGGCTGTCAGGGTGATTTTATTGAGTGTTGATTAACTTCAGTTGCGTGTAAATAGTTGTCTGTAAGATAGTATTAACCCCTTCTGTACCGGCTACGTGTTTTTAATTATATTCTAGCCATATTCACACGATTTTATGCAGTTTAAGAAGGCTCTGTGGTGGTAAAAATGTTTTAGCGAGATAGTTCGAAGCCTGTTAATTGCTGGAGCCCCTTTATAAACTGAATATAATCGTGTAATAGCAACCAGACAAAAAATAAAAGACGTCGTCGGTACGAAAGGGGTTAACCCATTCAGTACCAGGGACGTCATTATCATCATGTTATGGCAACTATTAGACGATTTTATTCAGCTTAGGAAGGACCTCTAGCAATAACAAGGCTTCAAACTGTTTCAACCAGCCCTTTTAACTACCACAGATCCTTCGTAAACTGCTCAACATCATCTAAATATATATAATTAGAATATAATATAACACACGTCGCTGGTATTGAAAGGGTTAACGTTTGCAATATACATAGACAGATTTCTTGATTTTTTTCTGGTTACATTTTGGGGATCGTACTCCCTGCATCATATTAAGACAAAACTTATATGATTAGCACCATATTTCACTACAACATTGTCAAAATAACGGAGAAATCTTGATGGGAACATTGCAATTTACCGTCAGTTGAAAAGAAACGGGGTATAGTCACAGGCTTCTCGTGACACACGCACTGTCGAGGAAATGAGATAGACACTAACAAATATCACAGTTTATGAACAAGGTTGTCAACAAACTTTAGATATCGAATGTGCAGTCATGGACATATGTTTGTATCCACCCTGCAAGTATTACAGATGGAAGCGACCAGTGTATGCATATTAGTTAACCCCTTCTGTACCGGCGACGTCTATTTAATTTTACTCTAGGTATATTTAGACAATGTTTTGCATTTTAAGAACGATCTGTGGTAGTAAATGAGATATTTCGAAGCCTGTATTTTCTTGAGGGCCTTTTTAAACTGAATAAACTCGTTTGTTAGTAGCAACAATACAAAGTTAAAAGAACGGCTCCGGTACTGAATGGGTTACAAAATACTGCCATTATCGATTTGTAAATTTATGCAAAAGAAAGTTTAATAGTAAATTGATTATATAAGTTTGAATTATGTAATGCAAATCGTAGGGTGGTTAAGAACATATGTCCACGACTGTACACCCGCTAGGAGTACTACCTGTTACAGCTCTGGTTTTAAGAATTGTATATCGAGTGTTCAATCTGGAGTCCTATCAATAACGTATTCAATTGCATACATTGTAGTTTTTCACCTATTCAATATATTTAGTACGAATCAATGTATCTTGTTATATCTATCTATGTATGGTTCCATCAATTTATTAACATGTACAGTTGTACATGCCAAGCTGTTTTTATCAAGCTTAAGTTTTTTCTTAAATTTGTGAAGCTCGAGGAGACCCAAGCTTTTACGATCAGAATGTCCATCTCGTAAATCACAAATAAGAGGTGGGTGGGTTGTTTTTCCTAGTCCACCTTCTCTCTCATGTTTAGCATATTTGTTTTGAAATTATAAGACGATTTTGGCGATTTTAACATCTTTCACACCATATAATTGTCAATTTTAAGATCTTTCGTGCCATTTAGCGATAGCGAGCCTGAAATTTTAAGAGGAACCAGCCTTCGGCCAGGACATTCTAGCGAAAAATTTACAAATTTATCTTTAAGGAGAGTCTAGTTTTTTTTGTTAAGCTTGATGAAGGTCTAGGGAGAAAACTAGAAAAATAATAAATATATAAACAAATCGACTAAAAGGTTAACCATCTCCATTTCAGTTTCTTCTTAAATTTGTGAAGCTCGAGGAAACCCAAGCTTTTACGATCAGACTTTCCATCTCGTAAATCGCAATGAAGGACTCCCCATGCATTCGTCGGTCGTAGATTAATGACCACGGCAATTATGATGGTAAACACGCTGGCCCTATGCTATCAGATCCTTCTATTACACCCAAACATTGCTGGAAAATTGATGAAGATTGCAGGGGGAATGGTAGTAAACTGTTCAAATGCATAAAGCCGGTATCACACGAGAGCTTTTACAGTCAACATTCGGTGATCAACATTTTTCTGGCAACATGTCTGGACTATTTTGCACTGGTATCGGAAACTAGACTGATGGTAGATGCATTTAGGTAACCGAAATATTTTAAATGTTGACCTCCTAAGCTGCCAGACCAGTGTTGAGGATAAATGATGAGGGAAAAAGCGCTCGTGTGATACCGGCTTAAGCAACAAACAATCGACTCTCGTGTTGGATTGTTAATTAGAGAGGTAAAGGCCACAGGTAAAGCAGTCACGTGGGAGGTATTGTCTGGCCAAGGTCGATTTTTCTGGACACACTTCTCCCTCATGCTTAGCCCCTTTAATCAGATTTTAAGACGTTCAGCCCAGTAGTTTTCGATCTTTAAACCTTTCGCCCCTTTTTTGTTGTTAATATTAAGACTGTTCGTGTCAATTAGGTGTCGATGTATTCCTGGCGAGCGATAACGAGCCTTTAATTCAGGAGGAACCGGCCTCCGGCCGGGGCACTTCTCTATCGTAAAATGTAAAAATATATCTTGAAAGGGGATCCTAGGGTTATATATTTAAAGATTGCTGGAGGTCTACGGAGGAAACTAGAAAAATAATGAATACATGAAAACAAACAAAAATCGACCACAAACTAAACCATCTCCCCTCTTTTTTGTTAACCATTCATGTCGACATAATTATTTGGCTATATTACTGCCACAGAATATAGCTTTTCATATTTGTTCTACTAGGAATTAAGGGGGACATCGGTTTTGTTTTTATCTTAAAACGCTTACCCCCATCTAGGTGTCAATATTTTCCTGGCGAGCGACAGCGAGCCAGCATTGTATGGAGAAATCCGGCTTCTCCGGAGACATTTTTTCTATCGAAAAATGTACAAACTTGTCTTGCTGTCAAAACAAAAATATATACAGTATATGCTGGCTCGCTACCGCTCGCCAGGAAAATATTAACACCTGGATGTGGGTAAACGTCTTAAAACAGTAGGCTGAATGGGGCCGAATGCATACAAGCCAAAGAAAGGGAGAGAGAGATAAAAAAAAAAGCGAGGTGGCCTCTCTTAAGAAAAGGCCATCTTGTAAATCAGTGATCCACATAGTTCACAGAATTCGTGATAATTGCCTGTGTCAGCAGTTGTATGATATGTGTGTGTGATATGATTGGATTATATGTGTGATATCCTATATTTAAATGAAGTGTTATGATAAAAAAAGAAAGTAGCAAATGTTAAATCCCCAACAAATACTCAATCAGTTTATTCTAAACATGTCACCGAACTTGAGGTTATATTTACATTTAGTTTTTCGTAATACCGAGATATAAATACCGGGGAGTTTGCCATGAGACGAATATGAATTGTTGTTGTTGTTTTTCCCCAAGCTGCCTGGCCGAACAGCCCCAAGGCCCCGAGCAAGGCCATAACCAAGCGCCCCCACAGAACCCTCCCTGCCGACCACAATAAAGCCTGGGTGACCGAAGCCACTCCATGGTGGGGAGCTGAGGAGGGTGCGGAAACGCCCGGGAAACCAAAGCCCCACCCAGGGCCCTGTGCCCCTCAGCAATTATGAAGAGAAAGTTGAGGGGCAAAGGAAAGATGTGACGCTTTGGCTTCCAATCTTGGTAGATTAGGAGGTCAATCCACGCAAGAGACGCCGTCACTTGAGATCTAGAAAATATATAAGAAAAAGGAACAGTCAGAGTAAGCTATGGGTATGGCAGAGATCGCTCAGTTCTCACTCTGATAGACCAGCCCATCACCACATGACTAGAACCCATTCCTCTCAGCATCAGCTAGGAAAGGCCCTAGAAAGCCACCTTTGGCGGGGGGATAGCTCCCCTATTTCAACCCTTTTCGGGGTTGGGCACCCGCCCCGAATATGAATTGTTATTTGTAGTGGCAACTCCATAATCAGGTAATATTATTTTTATTAATCTCACCACCACACCCTCAATGAAATTAATTAAAGTATATGAGACAGAGAGAATGTGCCGTTTTTATTTGCAAGATTAATGCTTCTGTTGAACCATTATAACGAGAAAACTTAATTGCTCTCTCTTTCTTTCTTTCTGTCTTTCTTTCTTTCTTTCTTTCTTTCTATCTATCTATCTCTATCTCTATCTCTATCTCTCTCGATCTCGATCTCGATCTCGATCTCGATCTCTCTCTCTCGATCTCGATCTCGATCTCTCTATCCATCTATCTATCTATCGATGTGAGATTGTGGACGATTGTGAGAGCGCCCATTGATTGGATGGCTATTACTGCTCCATAGTCAGTTTCGTCAAGCAGAGCTATGTGCTTCAGGAAAAACATTTAGTGTGAGTCACTGTGTGACTAGGTAATAACAGACTTTGTGTGGAAAGTGAAGTCAAACCAACGCCCGGTGGTGGAGTCATTGGTATGTAAACAAACCCGCGGTAACAGGTTTGAAGCTTCAAGGATCAATACATGGACAACTGGTGAGTCGTTTCATACGGTTTATTACTCCAAAATGGCGAGCGACGTTGTGTACATTGAGAATTCTGTGTTGGCTTATGTGGCTTCAGTGAGACATTCCAAGACGAAACAAGACATAATAAGTACATGTACCATGTTCTATGATGAGTCATTGATTAAAAGTGCAAAAGAAATTTTGTTTGAAGCTGCCAAAATGAAAATTATATGGAGAAGATCTGAAAATAAATTAAAAGAGAACTTTGCAGATATTGTAGATATGTTTCAGAAATGTGACGACGAATCAATTGAACTACCAAGGTTTGTGACAGCTAACCATGAAGCATTTCCTCCGTCATATGGTTATGAAATGATTGGTGGATATATTGCGAAGCTAACTGATCAAATTGATGAACTGAAAAGCGAAGTACAGGGAATAAAGGATACAAGACTGAACAGTATTAGCATGTTGGATGATCAGTTCGTTATTAAGGAGGAATTATTATAAATTAAAGGTATGCTGAAGCAAATGAAGCAAAAAGACATGTGGGAATCAGTGAAGCGAGACAGTATCATAGTTGAAAATGTTAACAAACTTTTTAAGGATGCCAACAAGAAATCGGTGAATAATTGTAACCTTAGTGATGAGATACATGAACTTTTATCTACTGTAGGAAATCCATCTGCGCCTACCTTGTCACAAATATCGAATAATGACCATGTGAATTTTGAAAAGAGCGATGATTATGAACAAGACAATAGTGTTTCTCCTCTTGTATTACCGAGCTACAGTGAAATTTTGTGTAAGGAGAGTGAACCAAGTGATGCAGTCTCATGTACCGGCTTCACTGCAAGACCCAGAGCATTGACACAATTATCTGCTGAACCAATATTAGAGACGAGAGTAACCAAGCCAAAACGTGGAGCAATGAATAAACAAAATCGAGACACCCCAAACAAGAAAATGTCAAGACCTGGATATATTCCTTCGGAGGAGATGGTTAAGGAAGCTGGCACCACCAATACTGAGGAAGGAGGATCAAGAATTGGCATCACTGATGGAGATGATAAAGGTTCAAGAGCTGGCACCAGTGTTACCGGCAGTGGCGTGACAGGGTTTGGCACCACTGTCATGGAGGATGGAAGATCGGAACATCACACCACCATTGTGGATAAAGAAGGATACACCTTGGTAGGAAGAAAACGACATTATCAGGAAATTAAGGCCGCTTCGGAACCAAGACAACGTAAACCTATTGGTGTAAGAGGTACAAAGACATTCAGCAACACAAAGTTTAAAGGCAATCGTAGAACTGTAGATATATATACATAGGAAATGTTGATCTAGAATCTGATAGTGATGACATTCTCGACTTCACAAAAAATGAACTAAAAGTTGAGGCCATTAAATGCATTGAGTTAGAATCTTTACAAGCTAAAAAAGATTGGAAGTCTTTCAAACTGACAGTCACACTAGAAGATAGGGAACAATTACTTCAACCGGAATGCTGGCCAAAACATGTTAATGTGAGAAAGTTTTATATGGCTAAATCAAAGACTTCTGTATAAATTGTAGTTAATTTCAAAATATGGTTAGTATTGCTTCTTATAATTGTAACTCTGTAAGAAATAATATAGAAACAGTACGCAAGTTAACCTTAGAATATGATATGATTTTATTACAAGAATTAATGTTGCTCAAGGATGATATTCCATTAATGAACACTATAAACGAATCTTTTGACTGCATAGCCAGCGTTGAAGATCGAACTAATGAGGGAATAATAGAGGGTAGGCCGTCGAAAGGGGTGGCGATAATGTGGAACAAAAAATTAAGTAATAAGATTGAGTCAGTGTTTTGTGATGACAGAATTGTAGGTGTAACATTGAAGACAAAAATACGAACATATTTAATTATTAATGTGTATCTGCCTTGCGATAAACAGAATGATGATAGCATAGATGAATATAGACAGTCACTTGCTGTTTTAGAAAATTTCATTGATGAACAAAATATTAACAATATTATTATTAGTGGTGATTTT
>CM064525.1:50623363-50628363 GCA_032716605.1 Paralithodes platypus | reverse complement strand
TTTCATCTGACGTCCAATTGACCACTTGCGAGTTTCAAGCTATAAGGAAGTTGGAGTCGTAAACATATATATTACCTGAATTTATATAATATTGTAGGTTTATGATGGATAGGAAGTATGTTGACAATGATTGTATGTACTTATAAATGCATTCCAACCGTATTTTAGCTGTTAATTCTGCTAAATATCGATGTTTACAGCTCCCAACTTCCTTATAGCTGAAACTCGCAAGTGGACAATTGAATCTCCTCCCAACTGTGTTCTCGATAATTATTGGAACCATGTGCAACTAATATATCCTGCATCCTAGACATACTAAGTTTTCATAATTATCTCCATACTTCTTTTTAAATTGTTCGTATTAGTTGAGTAATATAAGAACATTGTAATTTAGCGTCAGATGAAATGAAACCGAGTATAGTGAGTTATTAACATCCATAATTCCGACGGCGATTTCTTGACTTTAATATTGCTCTCATATCCTTTTACTCGACTTAAGGGAAGGGATACCGTTTTTCTGGACCCCCTTCTCCCTAATGTTTAGCCCCACTAGTTTTGAGATTATAAGACGTTCGGCCCATTAGTTTGGCGATTTTAACACCTTTCGCCCCATTTCGTTGTAAATGTTAAGACTTTTCGTGCCATTATATCCTGGCGAGCGAAAGCGAGCCTGCAAATTTAAGAGGAACCGGCCTTCGGCCGGGAAATTTTTCTACCGAAAAAATTTACAAATTTATCTTGAAGGGGGTCTATGGGGTGTTTTTCTAAGCCTGATGGAGGTCTATGGAGGGAACTAAAAAAAATATATGAATAAATGAATTAATAGACCAAACAAACGGTCTGCCTTCCCTTAAGGAATGAATGGGGTAAATTCTATTGAGTAGGCTGACACCGACAATCCCTTCCTAAGTTGTTGTTGTTGTTGTTCCCTGAGCTGCCTGGCCGAACAGCCCCGAGTCCCTGAGAAAGGCCATGGCCACGATCGGGCTTTCCCACAGAGCTCTCATTGAGTGTAGATTGTGTTGTTGGCGTAAGTGGTTGTGTGAAATGCAGTCTTCTATGATGTGTTTAATGGTATGGGGTGCTGTGTTACATCCCGGGCAGGCGTCGACAACGGAGTCATCCAGTCTCTTCTGATAGCTCAGGAGAGCTGGATGGTGTCCGCATCTCAGCCTGGCCAGGTGGACTCTGTCCTCGCGAGGAAGGGAGGATTCGGAAGGATGGATTTCGGGAGGTCGTGCATGCAGCTGCGTGTTGTCTGTGAGTGAGTGGATGGATCGGTGAGAGATATGAGTATGGATGTGCTTCTGGAAGTTGGTTCGGGGTGGGCAGGGAGGGAGAGAGGACAATAATTGTGTGATACCGTGTGCTGGGTGTTGTTTTGATATTTCTTGGTGTCTGTGGGTGTGTTGCCATGTAGTTTAGTGGGTGGTCTTGGTTCGTGGAGGCTGCTGCCAGGAATTGAGTGCCTCTCATGTCCAGATGGTCTTTGACTTTGAGGATTTTGGTTTCTTGATGTAGGTGATCTCTGGGTGCAGTAGCTGTGCAGCCTGTAATGATCTTCAGGGCTTTGTTTTGAATAGTCTGTAAGGTCTTATGCTGTGTTTCAGCTAGGTTAGAAGCCCAGGCTGGGCTTGCGTATTCCATCACTGATCTTATGTATTGTTTATATACTGTGGTGGTAGTTTCTTTGTTGTGTCCAAATTTTGTGTGAGCAAGTGACCTGAGGGCGTTAAGTCTCGGTGTCAGTTTCTTTTTAATGTTTGTGGTGTGCTGTTTGAATGTCATATGAGTATCATATGTTACTCCTAGGATTTTGGGTGTGTGTGTATGTGTTAGGGGTGTGTTGTTTATGGTGAGTTGAGGGATGTATTCGTGTTCTCCTGTCCAACTTGTGAGTAGGGTTGCGGTGGATTTGGCTGGGGCTAGATTAAGTCTGTTTGTAGTGCACCAGCCATGTAGTGTGTTGAGATAGGGTTGAAGGAGATCTGTTGCTCTTTTTGGGTCATGGTGTGTGCATGTGAGTGTTATGTCATCTGCATAGGAGGCTAAGTTTATTTGGGGCGTATTGGGTGTAGTTATATCGTGCATGTACAGATTGAAGAGTGCAGGCGATAGGACGGATCCTTGTGGGACTCAGTTTGGAAAGTTTCTGATTTTAGATGACTGACCGGTAAAAGATACGTGTGCACATCTGCCTGCTAGGAAGTTGGCCAGCCACCTTTTTGTGTTGTTGTGCATGTTTGTGTTGTAGATTTTGTTTGTTAGGTTGTGGCGGGGGATGGCATCGAAGGCTTTACTAATGTCGAGTGTGGCTAATAGTGATCTGTGTGAGAGAGGGGCTGGGGGTTGGGATGGGTGAGGTGGGGGTGGGGATTGGGGAGCAGGAGATGGGGGTTGGAATGGATTATGATGGGGTGTGGTGTGTTGAGTTGAGGATGTGGATGGTATGGGAAGCTTAGTTGGGTTAGGGAGGAGAGGTGGACGGGTTTTAGGGGGGGGAGTGGATGATATGGGAAGGTTAGGTGGGTTGGGGAGGAGAGGTGGACGGGTTTTAGGTGAGGGATTTGACTGGGAGAGGGAGGGGCATGAGGAACAGGTCCAGGTGTTTGTGTAGTGTTTCTTGGAGGCAAGTGTTGTGCAGGTGAAGTGGGTCCAATTCCCGCATGAATTGCAGAGAACTGAACCCTTAATATGGCGACTCGAAGTGATGGGTTTTGAGCAAGTTGGACATATGTACGTGTACGTGGGTCCTGGGTTGCTCTCAATGTCTCCGGCTAGAAGAAGTCTTCGAGAAATGACAGCCGGAGAGTCATTTCTCGGTGTAGGAAAAACTGTGTGATGTGTGTGTGTGGTGTGAGAGGTGTGAAAATTCCCGGCGCGACCGAAGCCGCTCCAAGGACCCTTCCTAAGTTGAATATAATTGTCTGCATGTCGGTAGAAAACTACCAATATTAGTCATTTGATTGAGAAGGGTGAAGAACCAAACTGAAATTTCTACTATTATTAAGGGGGCCCACCTCGCTTTTTTTCTCCTTCTCTCATCTCTTTGTCTTGTATCCATTCAATATTTTCCTGGCGAGCGGCAGCGAGCCAGCATTTATATATATATATATATATATATATATATACCGGTATATTTGTATTGACAGCAAGTTAATTTGTACATTTTTCGATAGAAAAATGTCTCCGGCGAAGCCGGATTTCTCCATACAATACTGGCTCGCTATCGCTCGCCAGGAAGAAATCGACACCTAATGGGGATACACGTTTTAAAACAGTTGACTGAATGGGGCCGAATGGATACAATCCAGGAAAAGAGAGAAAAGGAGAGAAAGATAAAAGAAAACCGGTGACCCCCCTTAATATCACTCAAACACCATACACCTTCCAATTAAGTTAATGAAAGCAAGCATATGATCCACCGGGATTCGAACTTGGGTTACCACATACAGATTATAAACCATCGAAAAATGTACATATTACACCATCAATGCAGTTATAATCTAGTTTTTATTAATTTCACCACAACACCACACACCTCCAATGATATTGATGAAAGCATATATGTGATCCACCAGGATTCGAACCCGGGTTATCACACACAGATTTTTAGACACCTTAACCATTACACCACCAAGACGGTTAAGGGGAGATATCCACTTGAGGGATTTTTTTCTTGACTCCTTTCTCCCTCATGTTTAGCCCCATTTATTTTCTAATTTTAAGACGTTCGCCCCATTATTTTGACGATTTTAAGAACTTTCGACCCATTTCTGTCAGTTTGTAGGACCTTTCGTGCTATTTAGGTGTCGATTTTATCCTGGCGAGCGATAGCGAGCCTGTAATTTAAGAGGAACCGGCTTTCAGCCGGGAAATTATTCTACCGAAAAATGTACAAATTTATCTTGAAAGGGGGTCAAGGGGGTGAAATTTTAAGATTGCTGGTGGAGTAGGAAACAGACTAGAAACCTCCCCTTAAAGATAATACAGGAAGTTCATGATACTCAAAAGCTCTTCCCTCCAAACCTTATCTTGATGGGAAGCGATTTATCTTTACAACCTTCCTATGAGACACTTTCATAATCATGTTATTGCAGTTTGACTATTATTTAAGGGGGGTGACCTGTTTTTGTTCTGTCCTTTTCTATCTTTCTCTGGCTTGTATCCATTTGGCCCCATTCAGCCTACTGTTTTAAGACGTTTATCCCCATCCAGGTGTCAATTTCTTACTGGTGAGCGGTAGCGAGCCAGCACATTTTAAATTTGTGTTAGACAGGAGGCTAAATTTGTACATTTTTCGATAGAAAAATGTCTCCGGCGAAGCCGGATTTCTTCATATAATGCTGACTCGCTACCACTCGCCAGGAAAAAATCGACACCTAGATGGGGATAAACGTCTTAACATAGTTGGCTGAATTGGGCCGAATGAATAAAACCCAGAGAGAGAGAGAGAGGAAGAGAGATAAAAAAAAAAAAAAAAAAAAAAAACTAAGTGGGCCCCTTAATAATAATATTATCAACAATATATTCTCGCCTTAAAAATTGCATATTAATCGTGAGGACAGGAAGTTGCAAAACGTGCCTTGAAAACTGCAATGTTACCTGTTTATGCAAATGGACCTACTTGGGTTGCAAACCGTGTTCTTAAACTAATTCCTTCCCCGATGATAAGATGCTTCCTGTCAAATATTGTAATCCGGGCGTCCCTTCTAACACGTCTTTGTTCGACCAACCGTGTTACTATTCCCTGTAATGAATGTTATTTTTGCACTGTGAAATATAATCCAGACATGAACTTCTCAGAACTTGTGCAGGGAAGAAAGCGTTTGGATCTACTGGTATGTGGTGATGGGCTGGTCTATCAGAGTGAGAACTGAGCGATCTCTGCCATACCCATAGCTTACTCTGACTGTCCCTTTTACTTATATATTTCCTCTTCTGTGGATTGACCTCCCAATCTACCATGATTGGAAGCCAAAGCGTCACATTTTTCCTTT
>CM064525.1:50215863-50618363 GCA_032716605.1 Paralithodes platypus | reverse complement strand
ACATTAATTACAGTAAGGAAGTACATTAATTACAGTAAGGAAGTACATTAATTACAGTAAGGAAGTACATTAATTACAGTAAGGAAGGACATTAATTACAGTAAGGAAGGACATTAATTACAGTAAGGAAGTACATTAATTACAGTAAGGAAGTACATTAATTACAGTAAGGAAGTACATTAATTACAGTAAGGAAGGACATTAATTACAGTAAGGAAGGACATTAATTACAGTAAGGAAGTACATTAATTACAGTAAGGAAGTACATTAATTACAGTAAGGAAGTACATTAATTACAGTAAGGAAGGACATTAATTACAGTAAGGAAGTACATTAATTACAGTAAGGAAGTACATTAATTACAGTAAGGAAGTACATTAATTACAGTAAGGAAGGACATTAATTACAGTAAGGAAGGACATTAATTACAGTAAGGAAGGACATTAATTACAGTAAGGAAGTACATTAATTACAGTAAGGAAGGACATTAATTACAGTAAGGAAGGACATTAATTACAGTAAGGAAGGACATTAATTACAGTAAGGAAGGACATTAATTACAGTAAGGAAGGACATTAATTACAGTAAGGAAGGACATTAATTACAGTAAGGAAGGACATTAATTACAGTAAGGAAGGACATTTCATTGTCTTGTGATTAAAAACTGCCTCCAGTATCTCCTCGAGCTCAATAATACGTTGTTTTCGAATATCATGGCTATGCCAAACCAATTACATTAACCTGATCAGTAATATCCTTCCTTTTTTCGTTTGCTTAAATTATTATTAGTAGAAACGGCCGTATGTTACTCGCCCTATGAAGTATCTGAAAATCAAAATGACAACAGCAAGATCCTTTAAGCTTCTTTAATGTGAACTTAATAATAATAATAATAATAATAATATACATATATATACAGTATATAGGGCATCAATAAAATTAAATTAATCGCTTAGAGTTCGCCTGGATATAATAATATTGCCATCGAGCGAAAGAGATTAATGATTCATATAAATTTACTGTTGTGACTCAGGAAATGGCTGGTTCCCTCACCGATCGTTAATGATGATGATAATAATGCAAAAAGGTGTAAGCACTAATATATATAATAACGTGGTCAGGAAATTGCGAATCGCTTTTGTATAACTTGTGAGGCGAGAGAAGCGATCATGCAAGTGTATTATATATAACCCACCGGAATTTATCGCTACCACTTAAGGGGGGTCACCTGTTTTGTTTTTCTCTTTCTCTCCTTTTCTCTCTTTCTCTAGCTTGTATCCATTCAGCCAACTGTTTTAAGACGTTTATCCCCATCCAGGTGTCAATTTCTTCCTGGCGAGCGATAGCGAGCCAGCATTGTATGGTGAAATCCGGCTGCGCCGGAGAAATTTTTCTATCGAAAAATATACAAATTTAGCTTGCTGTCAAAAGACAAATATATATGTGCTGGCTCACTACCGCTCGCCAGGAAAATATTGACTCCTGGATGGGGGTAAACGTCTTAAAACAGAAGGCTGAATGGGGCCGAATGAATACAGGCCAAACAGAAAGGGATAAAAGGAGAAAACAAAAAGCGACGTGGGCTCCCTTAACTGTACAGCCAAAATGAAACCCTGTTGAGAGGAATATTGCAATATATGATGGCTTACAGAGATAATTTCCTTAAGGGAGCCCACTTCGCTTTTTTTTCCTCTTTCTCTCCCTCTCTCTTAGGTTGTTATCCATTCGGCCGCATCCAGCCTAATGTTTTAAGACGTTTACCCCCGTTCAGGTGTTAATATTTTCCTGGCGAGCGGTAGCGAGCCAGCATATATATATTTTTGTTCTGACGGCAAGCTAAATATGTACATTTTTCGATAGAAAAATGTCTTCGGCGAAGCCGGATTTCTCCATTTAATGCTGGCTCGCTATCGGTCGCCAGGAAGAAATCGACACCTGGATGGAGATAAACGTCTTAAAACAATAGGCTGAATGGGGCCGAATGGAGACAAGCATGAGAAAGAGAGAAAAGGAGAGACACAAATAAAGCAGTGGACCCCCCCCCCCCTCCCCCTTTTAAGGTGGATTATAATAGTCAATGCTCTCAGTGTGTTGACTTGGGTTTTACAGTGTTAAGGGGCTGTCACACGAGCACATTTTCAGGCAATTTTCGATGAGTAAGTGCTTTTTTTTCGTACTATTTTGAGGCTCTTTGGCATTGGAATCGGAAGCTAGATTGTAAGTAGATTATGTTAGGCAGTTTAACCCTTTCAAGATCCAATACGCGTTTCTGTTCTGTTTTCTAGTTACTATTAGACGATTTTATTCAGATTAGTAACGATATATGGAAGTCAAAGGGTTGATTGAGATAGTATTTACCCTTTTAATACCCACAGATCCTTCCTAAGCTGCAGACATTCGTCTAATGATAACACAAAATAAACTGCTAAACTGCGTCAGAGCTTCAAGGTGTTAATTCTTATGGAACCTATATTTTGAATCTGCCAGACAACAATTGCCCGTAAAAAATTGACGGAAAAGTCGCTCGTGTGACACCGCCTTTATTTTCTGGAACGAGCCTCAGCAGTCAATAGTTTAACCCTATTTGTTCCGAAGAAAGTCATTGTGGACCTCCCTTGTTTCGCATTAGTAGCATTAAAGATGATTTAAAACTTTTTAAGACGTTTCACCCTTTTAGTTTGACGATAATAAACCTCTCGATCCCATTCAGGTACTATTTTTTTTCTGAGCGAGCGATAGCGAGCCTGCATTTTTGTGTGCTATCGACAAATGTACACAATTAGCTTGAAAGGGGTATGGATGGGCCTTTGTTTAGTTTGGAGTCTAGGAAGGCATTTGTTTAGCCTTGGGGGAAACTAAAATATATTGCTCATAAATGGCAAAAGCAAGCGAAATCCTCAATAATAATCAGACAAAATACCATAATAACCTACGAGAAATCGGACCAGTTACTGTAAAGCCGGTATCACACGAGCGTTTTTTCCCTTAACATTTTTACTCAACACTGATCTGGCAGCTTATGAGTTCAACATTTAAAATATTTCTTTGGCCTAAATTCATATATCATCAGTCTAGTTTCCGATACCAGTGCAAACCATTCCTGAAATGTTGCCAGAAAAATGTTGATCGTAGAATGTTGACTATAAAAGTTCTCGTGCGATACCGGCTTAAAGGATGTTCTTGAGTAACTATAAAAGTACAGTGGGCCTAATAAGAAACTGGTACTACCGCCTAATAGGGAGTTACTTGTCAGTGTTTTAACCCCTTTTGTACCGGCGACGTCTTTATAATTATACTAGCAGGGGTACCAGGCGTTGAGGAGGGGGGGGGGGGGCCCCCCCTAGGGATGTCATATGGGTGTTTATGCCCTCATATGATAATTTATATTGTTTACAGAAGCCTTTTAGACAAACAACACAAACAAAACATTTTGGGGGCTGAAAGGAAAAAAATATAGTTTTTGGGGGCGTGGGTGAACCCCCGCCCCGGGGGGTTATGGATGCGATATTTTTTTTTCCCTCCTATGCTATTCTCCTATGTTGAAAGAAGCATTTTAGAAAAAGAACAAACAAATTTGAAATTTTGACTTCTGGGCTCAGCCGAGGTTCAGCCTCAGGACGTCGCCGGTACAGAGGGGGTTAATAGTTGTTCTGCATTTACCGCCTTATTCAAAATTTGACAGACATTGCTATAGTACAGTGGTAGGAAACAAAATGCCAACTGCGATTTGAATTATAGTATTTGGCAACTATACACTGGTGTTGTCATTGTTTGACTATCCAACTAAGATTACGAAGACTTTAGGGTGAGTTTCTGGACCCCTTATTTCTCATGTTTAGCCCCATTATTTTTTTTTAGATTTTAAGCTATTCGTCCCATTAGTTTGTCGATTATAAGACTTGTAATGCCATTTAGGTGTCTATTTTTCATGGCGAGCGAAAGCGAACCTGCACATTTAGAGAAACAGGCTAATTTCGTCCAGGGCATTTCTCTACCGAAAATTGCACAAATTTATCTCGAAGTGGGGTCTTGGGTGTATTTTTTTAAGCTTAATGGAGGGCCAGAGAGGAACCAAAATATATCAATATAAGTTTGCTCTGAAAATAAGCACGCATTGCCAAACAACAAGGTTTCACTTGGAAATTATTTCAGACAGTATGCATCAATAGAAATACCATGACATACTGTTATGCCAAATGTCCGGCGAATGATGAAATGTTTGTGTTGGTGGTGTAATGGTTTAGATGTTTATGTTCTGGGTGTGGTGTCCAAAGTTCGAATCCCGGGAGGATCATATGATTTTATTAGTTTATTCAAGTACATTGGGGTTTGTAATGGATGATTAATGTTAAGAACGGGGTGTTACATATGCAAGGAAGTAAAATTAAAGCTAAAGCCTGTAATAATAAAACAAGTGACGTAGATCCTAACTCACGAATGTTATATATTTCCTTTAATTCGAAATTGCATAATAAATCGTAGGCAGTGTCCACCATTCTTTAACTGTCTTCGTGGCGCAATGCATAAGGTGTTGATTTTCGGTGTGAGCGTCCTGGGTCTGCCACATCCACGGACCCACGGATCCACGGACTGCCACATGTGTTTGTAATATTTCATTAATCTATTTTAGGAGTAGAGTTGGTTGTTGGATAGAACATAATAATTGATATTGGTTCAGGAGTAATTTATCTAGAGGACTTTCCTAGTGGTTAGGGCCCCATTAATTGCTCTTTCCATTCACATATGCATAGCCTACGTGAGTTGCAGTTGGGATGTGTGTACATGCTTAGATTGATATGCAGGATTCAAAGTTGCATAATAAATCGTAGGCAGTGTCCACCATTCTTTAACTGTCTTCGTGGCGCAATGCATAAGGTGTTGATTTTCGGTGTTAGCGTCCTGGGTTCGAATCCACGGACTGCCATATGTTTTTGTAATATTTTATTAATCGATTTTAGGAGTAGAGATGTTTGTTGGATAGAACATAATAATATAAGGCAATAATACATGATACATTAAATTTTTTGAAATGCTTTAAGACAAAACATAAATCTTGTTAATTGATTAAATAAATATATGTTTGTGCATATTACCAAACCATTCGCCATATAATTGTATTTGCTCATCACAAGTAGTAATTATAATACCCAAACGAGCAGAATTATGCAAAAGGACAATATACCCAGTCTCCCTCGTTGACAAATATGTATCCTCGTTGTTAAATATGTATCCTCGTTGTTAAATATGTATCCTCGTTGTTAAATATGTATCCTCGTTGTTAAATATGTATCCTCGTTGAATATGTATCCTCGTTGTTAAATATGTATCCTCGTTGTTAAATATGTATCCTCGTTGTTGAATATATATCCTCGTTAAATATGTATACTCGTTGTTAAATATGTATCCTCTCTGTTAAATATGTATCCTCGTTGTTAAATATGTATCCTCGTTGTTAAATATGTATCCTCGTTGTTGTATATGTATCCTCGTTGTTAAATATGTATCCTCGTTGTTAAATATGTATCCTCGTTGTTAAATATGTATCCTCGTTGTTAAATATGTATCCTCGTTGTTAAATATGTATCCTCGTTGTTAAATATGTATCCTCGTTCAATATGTATCCAAAAGGACAATGTACCCAGTTTCCTTCGTTGTCAAATAAGTCAGCTAGCAGATTGGGAGGAACCCAAACTTCCCTTTCCACTTCTCTTCACTTCCTTTCCCTTTTACAAGCAGATAAAGGTAATGACAACCCCGAGACACAGACACCAACATTACCTCGCACGCGGCTCTCTTATACGTAACCCACTTCTGAATATAAACCATACTACTCTGTTCATGTCTAGTGTGTTTGATCCCTTCAGCACCATGACGTCTTTATACCTTGGGTTCTGACTAAAATGAGATGATTTGATGCAGTTTAAGAAGGAACTACGTTGCTAAGTGGGTTTATTTAGACCGTATATCCCCATTTGAGTCGTATAGGTAGATTATAAACTAATGAAAATTGAAAATCGTCTAATGGTAACCAGAATATGATACACATTACGTAATGGTGGTGAAGGGGTTAACCCCTGATGTACTGGCGACGTCTTTTTAACCCCTTCTGTACCGGCGACGTCTTTTTTTAATATAATTGAGTTACGTTTATACGATTTTACGAAATTTAGGAAGGATATATGGTAGCTAAAAGGATTAATTGAGATAGTCTGTCGTCTTTTAATGGGTAGACGTCCTTCCTAAGCTGAAAACAATCGCTTAATAGTTGCCAGAATATAATGAAAAGTACATCACCGATACAGAAGGGGTTAATTATATTCTAGCTATATTTAGTGGATTTTGTGCAGTTGAAGAAGGATCTTTGGTAGTAAAAAGGGTTAAGCGAGATAGTTCGAAGCCTATTAACAGCTGGAGGCCCATTTAATACTGAACAAAATCGTCTAATTGTAGCCAGTTTAATGTTAAAAAGACGTTGTTGGTACAGAAGGGGTTAAAGGGGGGGGGGGGTTTCTGGACCCCCTTCTAACTCATAATTAGTTCCATTAATTCTGATCATTTTACACGTTCGCCTCATTAGTTTGGCGAGTTTAAGACCTTTCGTCCCATTTCATAGTCAATAGCAAGACCTTTCGTGCAATTTAGGCGTCTATCTTTTTTTCCTGGCAAGCAATAGCGAACCAGTACAAGTTTATCTCGAAGGGGGATGGTGGGGGGAAGCTTGATAGAGGTCTTGGGAGTGGTTTTTCAAATGTTGATGTACATGTAGGAGGGATACTAGATAATAATAACAATAATAATAATAATAATAATAAAACAAATTAAAATGTAAAACTTGCAAACAAAGTCAAACCAAAACTGGGACAAAGACAATATAAAGTCAAAACAACATATCAAAATCGCTATGTGGAAACAACGCTTACTAAAATAAAATTTATGAAATGAAAGAACACAATCCACCACATAGGGTGTACATTACTACATGAGCAAGATAATCTGGTTCCCAAGCAAACTAATTGCACACATAACAACGCACTATCGTCACGTTCAGGGAATTAGTCAATTTCGGAAGTCCGGGACGTTCTGGCAAATATTACTAAACTCTGCATGAATATAAAGAAACTACAATTAGTGTTAAAATGTTATATTAAAATAAAATTTGCAACTTTATAAGACATTAACAATAGTACAAAATAAACATTAATAAGATATATATAATATTACAAAAAATACATATATAGCACTCACTAACGATAGTGCTATCGGGTATGTATCTGTAAGCAAAGCATGCCTCAAGTGACCCCTATCAATAACTACCCTACAAATAACCTACATTTATCGTACAAATAAACTATGGAAATCGCAAAAGCAAGCAATTGATACTATCGACAATGAATAGATATAATATAAATACAAATAATTACAAAATATGAAATAGTAACAACAGATTTAAACAAAGAGTACTCTTTTAACAAGAACAATCAATTAATAAAATCATCATCAATATTAATAATAGAAAAAGATAAACAATAAATACAAACAGACACAAAGTAAGTAGAGGTTTTACAAGAAACTTCACGTTAAAAATGCTTGATTAAAATTATTTATGTCAAATTTTAGAATACAGTCACAGTAATTGACCATAAAAATATTAAATTTATGTAACAATTTACTTGCCTCAAAACCTCTGTCTACTAAGAGTCTGTATAGTAACATATATAGAACAAATCCATATATAATAAGCTTCCCTTTACTCAACACATCTATGAAGTGATCCAAAAAGGAAAAGTCAGAGCTTATAGGACTAAACTCAGGAGAAGACTGCTGTGGAAAGGTGATGGTTACATGAAGATAAGCCGTATTTGAGTAAACTCCCGACGAACTACTAATTGTGACTGTACATACGTAGATACTCAATCATACGAGATGCTGGATTGTTGAAAACTGGGTTGCATTAAATAAAGGTAACTCCCTAGCTATCCTGTCACTGGCTGTGGATTTGCCATGATAAGGGAGGAGCGTTGCATAATATTCTTGGTCAGTAAATGGTTGCAGACACCGGAAATGTTAGGGGGAGATAACACGGCATCGGAGGTAAATCTTAATGCTTTCGTTTTATTTAGAGGTATTTTGTAATTTTCTCTGTCTATCAATATATCTATCTATGTGTCTTCCTGTCTATTATTATATTTATGTTTCCAATATATATATATATATATATATATTTTTTTTTTCTCTCTCTCTCGCTCTCTCTCTCTCTCTCTCTCACTGTATGCATTTCTATGTATTCATCTATATATTGCCTTCTATCTGTGTCTACTATATATTTATCTATATGTATTTTTATCTAAGTGTATGTTTTTTGTCTCTCTATTTTATGTTACACGTTCCACTATATAACATCACTTTACATCACAGGTAGAACTGGTCACCAAGAAGGAGAGGAAGAACGAGAACCCAATCAAAAGGAGCAACGATTAGCGATGAGGTAATGTACAGTATTTGCATTTATTCTGCCAAATCAGATCTGGAACCGGAAGTAGTGGGTTTGGCTTCAGCTTTCCCACCAAATGTGTCTATCTTTACACTAAGGTTCCTTGCCTTAAGGGGAGGCAGCCCGTTTGTTTGGTTTATTAATTAATTTATTGATATATTTGTTTAGTTTCCTCCCTAGACCTCCATCAAGCTTACAAAAACACCCCCTAGACCCCCCTTCAAGATAAATGTGTACATTTGTCGGTAGAAAAATGTCCCGGCCGAAGGCCGGTTCCTCTTAAAATTGCAGGCTCGCTTTCGCTCGCCAGGAAATAATCGACACCTAAATGGCACGAAAGGTCTTAAAATTGACAATGAAATGAGGCGAAATTTGTTAAAATCGCCAAACTAATGGGCCGAACATTTTATAATCTCAAAACTAGTGGGGCTAAACATTAGGGAGAAGGGGGTCCAGAAAAAAACGGTCTTCCTCCCCTTAAGCTGGAGTCACACGAGCGATTATTTAGTCAATGTTGACGAGCTATTGTTGTCTGACAGTTTCGATATTTAAGTTCCATAAGAATCAAACCACCTAACATAATCAAACCACCTAACATAATTAAACCACCTAACATAATCAAACCACCTAACATAATCAAACCACCTAACATAATCAAACCACCTAACATAATCAAACCACCTAACATAATCAAACCCCCTAACATAATCAAACCACTTAACATAATCAAACCACCTAACATAATCAAACCACCTAACATAATCAAACCACCTAACATAATCAAACCACCTAACATAATCAAACCACCTAACATAATCAAACCACCTAACATAATCAAACCACTTAACATAATCAAACCACCTAACATAATCAAACCACCTAACATAATCAAACCACCTAACATAATCAAACCACCTAACATAATCAAACCATCTAACATAATCAAACCACCTAACATAATCAAACCACCTAACATAATCAAACCACCTAACATAATCAAACCACCTAACATAATCAAACCACCTAACATAATCAAACCACTTAACATAATCAAACCACCTAACATAATCAAACCACCTAACATAATCAAACCACCTAACATAATCAAACCACCTAACATAATCAAACCACCTAACATAATCAAACCACCTAACATAATCAAACCACCTAACATAATCAAACCACCTAACATAATCAAACCACCTAACATAATCTACCTTCGATCTAGTTTCCGATGTCATAAACTTTATTTGTATGTACCATGTGTGATGCACATAAATAAATGTATATTAAAAAAAAAAAAAAAAAAAAAATGAGAAAGAGTCTCTAAATAGTACGAGAACAAACTTGCTCATCGAAAATTGCCCGAAAATGCGTTCGTGTGACTCCAACTTTATCCTGTGGAGCTCATAATAACTTGTTTTGGGATTGGAGTAACGGAAGCCAGTGTTATATATAGTAATTTTCTTTACAGTTACTGTATTACATTTAGTGACTTAGATTGCATCTGGTCTAGTGGCTAGCGTCCTGACTTCCTACCCAAGAGTCGGAAGTTCGCGCCGGCTCAAGCGTGAAGGTTATTTTTTCACTATGCTTGGTTGCTACCGTCTCCCTTGAGCAATGGGATGAGCTTCGGCGTCTGTTGGCTGTAGAATGCTATTGAATCTCCTCGAAGGCGGAGATAAATGACGCGTGATAATAGCTCTAAGAATTTGTTTATTATTTGTGTGTTATTTGTTTTGAATAATAATAGTGACAAGACAAGTGATGTATATACTGTACATAGTGAAACAAGACAACTATTATTGATCATGGTGGCAAAGTCAAGATAATGTCAGTTGATTTTTATCTTTAAAACACCAAGTTCGTACACATATATTATATAAATTATAGTTTTGTGTAAATAATCCATATAGGATATCGATTTAATGTTCGCATTTGTATTCATAAGTGAGAACTCGAATAACCTTTGTCTATCAAAAGTAATATATTGAGAGGCAACTCTCTGTATTTCGAATGTTAATTTATGTTTTGCGTATATTGTAGTTTGATGTAGTTTATGGTTTACAGAAGTAGTTTTCTGGAGTAGCCTATATGGTTCTTATATATGATTATTTTGCTCTAGTTCATTGTTTATATTTAACAGTAGCATCACCTTGTTGTTGTTGTTGTTCCCCAGGCTGCCTGGCCGAACAGCCCCAAGGTCCCGAGCAAGGCCAAGGCCATAGAGCGCCCCCACAAAACCCTCCCTGCTTACCACTAACAAAACCCAGGTGACCGAAGCCACTCTAAGGCAGGGAGCTGAGGAGGGCGCGGAAACGCCCGGGAAACCAAAGCCCCACCCAAGGCCCTGTGCCCCTCAGCAATTATGAAGGGAAAGTTGATGGGCAAGGGAAAAATGTGACGCTTTGGCTCCCAATCTGCCAACTCTTAGGTTGGCAGTAGGGAGGTCGATCCACGGAAAAGACGCCGTCACTTGAGATCTAGAAGATATATAAGTAAAAGGAACAGTCAGAGTAAGCTATGGGTATGGTAGAGATCGCTCAGCTCTCACTCTGATAGACCAGCCCATCACCACATCACCTTGTTTATTGTGTTTATTGTTCCTAGTGAATATACATAGATTCCGATAAGTCTATGAATTGTAATGGGCGCTCATTATACGAAACGTTAATCTAATGTAAATCAGCGGTTACTACAATGAATTACACAACTGTTTAATGAGGCCAGTTTACACATTAGAAAACGTACTGCCTTGTATGTCTACACACTCGATACTTTTGTAGATGGGCTTGATAATAATGTTTTGATGGAGAAAGGTTTGCAGGCTCCCATCTTCCCTAGGTGAAGCATATTGGCAGAGATGTTACATGTATTCGGTGTAGACAACACACTAAATCTTAGCACTTACTACTGTGCAGTTCTCTGATTCACTGACACAATAGTGTAAAGGTAGATCGTATGAATTTTAGCACATACTTATCACAACTACAACTTTCTTTTTATTCAAATTGAATAGCATCCTTTGTCGTTTCTTTGCTTCTAAGAAAGTAATCCCCTGTCTCCTTAATACTTCTTGAAAATCGAATCTCAACTTTTAAAGCATACTCAGCTGACCAAACCTTGCCTGCCTCACCACCGAACATTACAATAATTGCTGAATAGAGGTGTGGATCAGTATATATTGTTGAATCGAAATTACGAGCTATATATTCTCCGTAAGTTCTGAACGACATGCAATACCAGCAGCAACGCTACCACAATCGACATTTCTTGAACGATTAGGTGGGTGAGCCTGAATATGTGCGATGATCACAAGCAAGTGAGGATTACAATGTTTAAGGGGAGACTGGCCGTTTGTTTGGTCTATTAATTAATGTATTCATATATTTTTTTAGTTTCCTCCCTAGACCTCCATCAAGCTTATAAAAACACCCCCTAGACCCCCCTTCAAGATAAATTTGTACATTTTTCGGTAGAAAATTGGGCCGAAGGCCGATTCCTCTTAAAATTGCAGGCTCGCTATCGCTCGCCAGGATTTTTGTTTACATCTAAATGGCACGAAAGGTCTTAAAATTGACAACGAAATGGGGTGAAAGGTGTTAAAATCGCCAAACTAATGGGCCGAACGTCTTATAATCTCAAAACTAGTGGGGCAAAACATTAAGGAGAAGGGGGGCCAGAAAAACGGTCTGTCTCCCTCACCTGGGAGTTATACGGGGAGAGTGGGGCTCATTTCACGCACCCTGCAAGAGCTGATAACAGGAGTATGTGCAATGACAGGTGGAGTGTGCAATGAAAGAGGTGGAGTGTGCAATGACAGAGGTGGAGTGTGCAATGACAGAGGTGGAGTGTGCAATGAGAATAGTATATGCGGAACCGTAAGTATATCCATTAACAGGCAAGCATGCGACGTCATACATTTGCTTCAGGTAGTCGTTTGCACAACACTTAGGATGTATTGAGAAATTCACAAGTTTCCTTTATCATTCAATTCAAAAGAGTTATAAAATGTTGAAGCAATCTGCAAAGGGGTAGACATGTGTGCATATCATCTTGCATAAGATTTTTTTTTTTTTTTTTTTTTTTTTTTTTTTTTTTTTTTTCCAAAATATTATTTATCCAAAAGACCTACGCCAATATTTATAACTAAATGCCATCGTTGACAACTTTTTTGTGTGTGGTTTTTTTAGAGGGGAGGTTCTTTGCTTTGTTGGGTAGAGCTTACTGAGAAAACATGGTTTCTAAAATCTAGGAATATGTGTATGTACTATGTGGATAATGTTGGTGACGATGTGTTACATTTGAAGGAAGTTATAATTTTTACAGATATTTCACTGTGACAATCCAACTGCATTGTTGGTATTTGATTTTTGTGCCATACACAAAACATTGAAACAGGAAAATTAAAATAACCTCACTTGAATTTGTATCGAACCTAAACGAGATAATACAGCACTATGTAATATCCCACATGTTTCAGAGATTGTTCTTAATAAAGCCCTTACGTTGCTCTCTGCATTTCTGTTCTATGTTAAGTTAATAGTCTACGCCTGCCTGAGTCAGACCAGTCAACACATACTAACATGCTTAGATTATCTAATTTAATTGAAAAAAGAACCAGTTGTAGTCAGGGGGTTGATCTAGATAATTGTTACTCTATTCCAATCCATGAGGTTCTATTCCAATCCATGAGGTTCTATTCCAATCCATGAGGTTCTATTCCAATCCATGAGGTTCTATTTCAATCCATGAGGTTCTATTCCAATCCATGATGTTCTATTCCAATCCATGAGGTTCTATTCCAATCCATGAGGTTCTATTCCAATCCATGAGGTTCTATTTCAATCCATGAGGTTCTATTCCAATCCATGATGTTCTATTCCAATCCATGAGGTTCTATTCCAATCCATGAGGTTCTATTCCAATCCATGAGGTTCTATTACAATCCATGAGGTTCTATTCCAATCCATGAGGTTCTATTTTATCACATATTTTGTTTTTGTTTCTAGAGTATATCAAAATATAATGAAAGGGACTTAAGGGGGGTGACCTGCTTTTTGTTATTTCTGTCCTTTTCTCTCTTTCTCTGGCTTGTATCCATTCGATCGGTCATATTCAGCCAACTATTTTAAGACGTTTATCCCCATCTAGGTGTCGATTTCTTCCTGGCGAGCGATAGCGAGCCAGCATTATATGAAGAAATCCGGCTTCGCCGGAGAAATTTTTCTATCGAAAAATTTAAAAATTTAGCCTGCTGTCAAACAAAAATAAAAAATAAGCTGGCTCGCTACCGCTCACCAGTACAATATTGACACCTTGATGGGGATAAACGTCTTAAAACAGTAGGCTGAATGGGGCCAAATGGATACAAGCCAGAGAAAGATAGAAAAGGACAGAACAAAAACAGGTCACCCCCCCCCCCCCCTTAATAGTACTGCCTATATAAGCGTCTGTTAATGCTGAATGATTATCACATTAGAACTATATTTGTGTACAAGGTAGTTGACCAGAAAAACTTTCCAGTCTGTACTGTTGATAAGAATGTCAGTAATACATTTATCATTTCCACAGATTTGATATCAAGTGTATGCTGTACATTGGAGTTCTTCACCAATGTATGTCATTATGAATAATTGTATTCACTTGTAATATAGTAATCTTGGTTTGGTTTCCCGGCTTTTCCCATTACTCTGCATATATACTGCTTCCTGTGGCCATTTTAGCAAACATTTCTTTTTTTTTTTTTTAAAGAGACAATGAACGGAGGAAGGAAAAACACAGATAAAACAAAAAGGTCCATGTGCCTAAAGGCATCCTCCATTCATAAAATGTTTGTAACAACTGGATTTAAACATTTGTAGATTGTAAATTTGTGGAAAGCAATTCGAGGGAAGTGAATTCCAAAGAGTAGTAGCTCTGGGGATAAATGAATTCTGATAAGCAGAAGTTCTGCATTGTGGAGGAGAAAGTGTAAATTCATTGGCGCTCTCATCATGGCAAATTTACCGTATACAATGAGCTCCTTACGTAACTATATTATATGCATTACGAAACTACATGCTCCGTTATTTCCCTCATAACTTAGCCCAAGCCATCTCTTTACAATACACATTTTCTTACCTGACTGCTTATAAGCCCGTAATCATATAAAACTAATATTCTGCAAGCCTAATTTTCAAAATTAATGCTTGTATATACAGTATATATTTATTTAATCTGTTTTTGTTTTTTCCTTGAACATTGCTTGGCTTGAGCATATTTCTTTTTTTTTCTAAACCCCCATTTCGGATAAATTATTGAATTTCGTATATTTTTGTATTTACTTACATTACTATTTCAAAATTATTCAACAGACGAATTTCACCTGCATATAAAACACTTGGATGTGTGCACCTTGAGACTATTAGAAGTTCTAATTAAAAATATATGTTGATGGAGGCTCAAAATAACGTCAGGCTTTAACCCTTACAACGTGATGCATAAAACAAACGAACTATCGTGGTTCAGCAAAAAAATAACTGCGAAATATTGATTGCACAAGAAAATATTTGAGGTTTAGGCTACTTAAAGTCTAGACACAGTAATGACAGAAACACACTGCAGTCAGGTCATTAACCCCTGGTGGATTATGTCGTGTTTGACAGTTTACTTTGGTTATCATTAGACGATTTTATAGAACTTAAGGAGGGCCTGTGAGATTTAATAGAGTAAAGACTATCTCGGATAACCCTCTGCATTCCATATACCCTTCCTATCTATCTATCGATCTATCTATCTATATGCTCAGGACCAATCCCCATTTTTCCTATATATATTTTTATTATCTATTTTATTCGATTTTATTATTTTTGTTTTCCGTTTTTCTTGGAGGTGGCCGACTCAAGACAGAGCAAGAACAGGGAAAACACAAAAACAACATAAAACAACGAACACACACAGATAAAAACACAAATTCACACCCATCTAGGTCACCCAGGAGAAGACCCAGAGACCAGGGTCACCAAGGTTGCTCCAGCACTCCCCCGACGACCCGGAGAGGTTCCGATCTCGGCAGGCAGACATGCAGCGGAGCCGAAGCCACAAGCCCGCCCACCACACTTCCAGACGCACCCTTCATATTTATCGTCTCCCCGGGCCAGGCGCCTGATGGACTATTATCTAGTCCAACTTGCGCCCGACCCCTTCCCCCAAATTAACACGTGTTCACTCAACTATTCACAAGCATTCTCCATTCACTCCTGTCCCCCACCACTTCCCCTGCCTGATCTATAGTCATTCCTCTATCATCCAAAGCTTTTCTTACACAGTCTCTCCATCTCAATGGGGTTCTTCCTGCCCTTCTATCTCCCCTTGTATCTGACTCGCAAATTCTCTTTGTAAGCCTTTCATCTCCCATTCGTTCAACATGACCATACCAGCTCAGCACCCTTCTGTCCACTCTGGCTGACAAATGTTCCTGCTGCCCCAATCTCCTACGTATCTTCATTCCTCAATCCGTCTCTACAAGTAACTCCACACATACTCCTCAAGCTGCTCATCTCCATCACATCCAGCTCTCTTTTCTCCTTTTTCTTCAGAGGCCATGTCTCAGCCCCATACATCACTGTTGGCACAACAATTCCTTGATACAGTGCACTTTTTACTTTCATTCCGAGATTTCTCGTCTTCCACATACTTCCCATTGCTCCGAAAACCTTTCTTCCTTCACACACTCTCTGTTTTACCTCCATTTCCATACCTTCACTCCTGCTTATCGTTCCTCCTAGATATTTAAAACACTCTACTTGTTCCAACATTTCCCCCTTCAGCCTCGCATCTAGATTCACCCTATGATCTCCCATATTACACACCATTACTTTACTTTTATTGACGTTCACCTTCAATTTCCTCCTCCCAAAACCACACCAAACTCTTTGACTACCCGCTGCAGTGTCTCCTCAGAATTCGCCACCAATGCTGTGTCATCAGCGAACAGCAACTGATTCAACTCCCAAATGATAACACAACAGAAATACAATCAATTAAAATACGCACTGGCAACAAATCCAACATAACCATCATAAACACATACATCCCTCCCCAAACATCCCCTACAGTACCAAATGAATACAGACCACACTTACAACACATCACAAACACCCCACACATCATCCTGGGTGGTGACTTCAACGCCAAGACGTCGGCCTGGTTTGTCGACAACCCCGACACAGACAGAGGGCTGGTACTACAAAACCATACCGATAACCTCATCATCCTTAATGACATCCATCAACATACCCATATTCCTCACCAAGCCCTCTATAACCCATCATCTCCAGACATCACCTTTTGCTCCCCAGAACTCGCCCCCACAACATCCTGGAGGGTGGTCAGAACCTTAGGCTCTGACCACCTCCCGATCATTATCACCACCAAAACCAGACTCACCCCAGCTAGCCACAAACACACATACACCAATTATAAAAGAGCTTACTGGGAAGCATTCACAAATGAGACAGAACAACACTTCGCAACTCGAAACAGTACACCCATCACTAACATCAACAATGCTGTACACATACTCAATAAAACTACCCAAAACGCTGACAAGAAACACATTCCAAGAGGTAACAGAAAAAGACACAACCCCAACTTCACACCAGAAATTCAAAACCTCATCAGACAACGCGACACACTGAAACACCCCCAGCACCCCACACACAAGACATCATACAACAAATTCAAGCACTCAACACCCAAACTAACAACAAAATACAAGAACAACAAAAACTAAATTGGAATAACTTCCTACAAACACTTGATCACAAAACAAACCCCAAAAAACTCTACAAAACACTAAACAGCATCACACTTTCCAACAGCAACACAACACAATCACATGCTGCAATCACAACAACAGACTCTACTCCTTCATGTAAACAACAAGCAAACACTCTCATCAATCACTTCTCACATGTCAGCCACCTAAAACCTCACAAAGACGACCGACGTGTCATCCGACGTAAGAGACAATTCCCCACAGACCCTGACTATACACCCTTCACCAATCACCAGACAAAGCATATCATCAACAATCTCAAGCACTCACCTGCCTGTGGCCTAGACAACATAAGCAACATACACCTCAGACACCTGGGACCACAAGGCATACAAGCACTCACTAACATATCAAAGTACAGCTATTCACACAAACACAATACCAGACATTTGGAAGCATGGTATCATCATCACATTCCCCAAACCCAACAAAGACCCCACGCTACCCTCCTCACACCGCCCCATCACACTCCTTTGCTCCCCCTCCAAAGTCATGGAACGCCTAGTTACAACTAATTACACCCGACCTACCCCTAGCTCCAACACAACATGGCTTTAGGCCACTGCACTCCACAAACACTCTTCTCACAGACCTTACACAAAGAGCTTTTGATGGCATCAACTCAGCTAGACCACCACACAGATCACTATTAGCCACACTCGACATTAGTAAAGCCTTCGATGCCATCCCCCGCCACAACCTAACAAACAAAATCTACAACACAAACATGCACAACAACACAAAAAGGTGGCTGGCCAACTTCCTAGCAGGCAGATGTGCACACATATCTTTTGCCGGTCAGTCATCTAAAATCAGAAACTTTCCAAACGGAGTCCCACAAGGATCCGTCCTATCGCCCGCACTCTTCAATCTGTACATGCACGATATAACTACACCCAATACGCCCCAAATAAACTTAGCCTCCTATGCAGATGACATAACACTCACATGCACACACCATGACCCAAGAAAAGCAACAGATCTCCTTCAACCCTATCTCAATACACTACATGGCTGGTGCACTACAAACAGACTTAATCTAGCTCCAGCCAAATCCACCGCAACCCTGCTCACAAGCTGGACAGGTGAACACGAATACATCCCTCAACTCACCATAAACAACACACCCATAACACATACACACACACCCAAAATCCTAGGAGTAACATATGATACTCATATGACATTCAAACAGCACACCACAAACATTAAAAAGACACTGACACCCAGACTTAACGCCCTCAGGTCACTTGCTCACACAAAATTTGGACACAACAAAGAAACTACCAGCACAGTATATAAACAATACATAAGATCATGATGGAATACGCAAGCCCAGCCTGGGCTTCTAACCTAGCTGAAACACATCATAAGACCTTACAGACTATTCAAAACAAAGCCCTGAAGATCATTACAGGCTGCACAGCTACTGCACCCACAGATCACCTACATCAAGAAACCAAAATCCTCAAAGTCAAAGACCATCTGGACATGAGAGGCACTCAATTCCTGGCAGCAGCCTCCACGAACCAAGACCACCCACTAAACTACATGGCAACACACCCACAGACACCAAGAAATATCAAAACAACACCCAGCACACGGTATCACACACAATTATTGTCCTCTCTCCCTCCCTGCCCACCCCGAATCAACTTCCAGAAGCACATCCATACTCATATCTCTCGCCAATCCATCCACTCACTCACAGACAACATGCAGCTGCATGCACGACCTCCCGAAATCTATCCTTCCGAATCCTCCCTCCCTCGCGTGGACAGAGTCCACCTGGCCAGGCTGAGATGCGGACACCATCCAGCTCTCCTGAGCTATCAGAAGAGACTGGATGACTCCGTTGTCGACGCCTGCCCGGGATGTAACACTGCACCCCATACCATTAAACACATCATAGAAGACTGCATTTCACACAACCACTTACGCCAACAACATAATCTACACTCAATGAGAGCTCTGTGGGAAAGCCCGATCGTGGCCATGGCCTTCCTCAGGGACTCGGGGCTGTTCGGCCAGGCTGCTTAGGGAACAACAACAACAACAACAACTCCCAATCTCTACCATTCTTTCCTACTAAACCAAATCCTCTTCCCATAGTTCTCCTTTTCACCTCTCTCACCACACCATCCATAAACATATTAAGCAGCCATGGTGACATTACACAACCCTGTCGCACACCTACCTTTACCTCAAACCATTCACTCAACTCACCATTTCCTACTCTAACACATGCTCTGCTCCCTTCATAAAAGCTCTTAACTGTTTCTAACAAATTTCCTCCAATTTCATAAATCCTTAACACCTTCCACATTGCTTCACGATCCACAGGATCATACGCTTTTTCCAAATCCATAAAAGCCCAAAATATCTCCTTAAGCTTATCTAAATACTTCTCGCATAACTGTCTTACTGCAAACATCTGATCCACGCACCCTCTTCCCCTCCTAAAACCGAACTGTTCTTCTCCTATTGCAACTTCTGTACACTTTATTATCCTCTCTATCAACACTCTGCCATATAGGTTTCCAACCACTGACAATAAACTAATACCTCTATAACTTGAACACTCCTGCCGGTCTCCTTTCCCCTTGTACAACGGCACAATGCATGCACTCTTCCAGTCTATTGGTACCACTGACACAGCAAAGCACACATTGAAAAGTCTCACCAACCAATCTATTATCACATCTCCACCCTTATTTATACACTCCACAGTAATACCATCCAAACCTTCTGCTTTTCCCGCTCTCATTTGTTTCATTGCTTCTTTCACCTCATTTTCCTCAATCCTTTCATTCATTCCCTGCCATCTGGGTGGCCTGGGTAACCTATCTCCATCCACCACTGCTTCAATCACTACTTCTCTTCCATCTCTTGAATTTAATAAAGATTCAAAATACTGTGCATATATTTTCCTTACTTCAACTGGTTCCACTAGTAATTCTCCATTTGCATATTCCACTGACTCTTCCCTCTTTTGTCCTCTTCCTATTCTATGTAAAATCGTCTAATTATAGCCAAAAAGCAGAACAAAAATGTATCATCGTTACTTAAAAGGGTTTTATGGGGGAGATTGTAGGCACCAATCTAACAGAGCTAGACCCAGGAGAGGCTATTGGCATTTGATAAGGAGCCGCTGGAACTCCTGTTTCATTTGCTTAGCCTCTCCTACCGATTGTCTTTGGGCCTCACATACACTGAAAGGAATCCAGCTAGCTCTCACAAATATCTACTCCTCCTATCTACTTCACTACACTAAACATGCACACCACACTACCTTTTTCCACAAGCAATTTTGGTTATGATAACAATAGGCCAGCGTCGGAGTCCCCAGTGTGTATGTGAGAGTGTGTGTGTTTGTGTGTGTGTGTGCTTGGGGGGGGGGGGGGGGGCATAAATGCCCCCACACCAAACCATCCTTCCCCTAACGACTCCTCAAAATTCTCTGGACCTAGGCATGTCACTCCTGTCAACTTTTCCAATATTCGCAGCCTTTCCTCTAATTTTCCCTCTGTTCCACACCATCTCTCCTCCTACAAACCTTATCTTCTTTTCCTCACTGAAACTCAGGTGTCTTAAGGTCGTTGCACACTGACACGAAAGCCCCTCCAGGCGAGTTCCCTACTCGAAATTTCAGCCTGATACGGCGAATCGGCAACATAATCGTGGATATCGTAAATTAGCCGTGGGTGACTCTCACGGTCCATGCGACGTATCGGGGTCGATATGATATTTTGAGCTGTTCAAAAGTTCGCGGGAATCCCCCGGCAACTGTAAAAAATCGTCTGAGTCTGCTTTCCATCTTGAACTCGCCGTATCACAATCGTGTGGTCCGTATCAAAGAAGTATGGTCCGTATCAAAGCCTTATGGCACGTAGCAATGTCGTCTAGTGCTTAAGCCTGCCGTGCAGACCGTATCTTTTTCGAATGTAGGAAAAAAAGGCACAGGAAAAAAAGGCACCGGAAATAAGGGAATTGGGAAAAAAGGAGCAGGAAAAAATGGCATATAATGAAAATCTATCATAATGTTTAATTAGGCAACTTTATTATCCACAATTTATTCATAAATGATTTATTATTCAAAAATTATATAATTTGAATATATTTGTTATATATATTGTACTTCTATAGTTTTCTTTAATTACACTATATTTCTATTTAACCTAACCTGACCTAATGTGAGACCTCACTTGGACTATGCTGTTCAGTGTTGGTGTCCTTATTATGTAATGGATATTGCCTCTCTGGAGGCAGTCCAACGAAGAATGACGCAAATAATCCACATTGTTAGAAATTTAACATATGAGGAGAGGTTGATAACCCTTGGCTTGCATTCATTAGAAAGACGAATATGTATAGGAGATCTGATAGAGGTGTTTAAGTGGATGAAAGGTATCAATAAGGGAGATAGACATTAATATATTAAGGCTTAATAACGGCGAGATAACCCGTTCAAATGGCTTGAAATTGGATAAGTTTTGCTTTAGAAAAAATATAGGTACCGGTAAGCACTGGTTTGGGAACAGAGTTGTAGAAGTGTGTGGTTAGCTCAGGAACGGTAGAAAATGTCAAGTGCAAACTTGATAGTCATATGAATTAAATGGGTTGGGTGTGAATAGGATCTGCCTCGTGTGTGCCGGTCGGCCTTATGCAGAATTCCGGTCTCTTAAGTTCTAACCTAACCTAACCTAACCTATCAGATATATATATATAATTACATTATGCTATATTGTATATTGCATCGAAACACATTGTATTAATCTATTACTTCTTAATGCAACAATTGGTTTTATGTGACAGTTTTTTCCTAGTTCATAGTTTGTGAATTTTTTTCCTGTGCCTTTTTTTCCGAGTACCATCTCTTCCTTACGGAAAATTGGCAACGGGCGAGTTAAACATCTCACGGCGTCGATACGGCGTCGATAAGATTCGTCTGAGTTGTAGCACAGTCTTTTGGTTCGTATCTTTTCCGTGTACCCCTCGCACGACTTTTGCTAACTTCTTCGTAGCATTTGTTTCTCCACCGTATTGGCATCGCTAGAGTCTTATCAAGTCGTGCGGAAGAGATACGGTAGAGATACGACTAACGATGCCAGCCATTTTCGCCGCGATCTCTAGTAAATTCGGCAAGACACAGGATTTGTATGTGTCGTGGGTGTTCGTGCCAGTCTTGAAGGGGCTGTCGTGCCATTGTGCAACGACTTTTAAGCAACTGCTGTCTTGCAACACAATCTCACTCCTACTCTGTATAACTCTCCAACTCCAGTGTGGAACGATACTCCCAACCTTTCTTTTATTCAATAGCTGAGCTCTGAACATCTCTCCCTGGATCCATCTTTCCCTCATACTATGACTTAAATTGCTTCAAACTCCGTGTGTCCAGACATTTTAGCTCGAATATTCCTTGATTTTGGCCCTGTCACTTTCAACTATGGGGAAGGCACTCGTCACAGGCAGTTTTGACTTTTGTCTCCCTCATACACATAGAAAACAATAAGTAATAATAAAGACCATTTAATTCACAAATGACGCAAGCATCACAACTAAATTTATTTATAACAAATATGGAAACCATCAGCTTCGAGGGATATTTTCTTTGAAACTAGATTCTGAATAGCATAAGATTTTGTACAAATAATTTTGAAGTAGAGACTAAAGATCTTCCAAAGCAACAAGGTGTGATAAATTATATCACCAAGTTCTAATAATATTTAGATAACAAATCTGAAACTCTTAACGACAATTTCCAACATGCATCTTCAACAGGGAATTGTTCCAGTGAACATTAGTATAATTTGCATACTGATAGAAGTAGATAGCAGCATTAAAATGAGAATTATCAGACCAAGTAGGTTCAGGCATGCGTATAATAATCGAAATGTTAATAAGAGATCAAATTATAAAATTCCATGAGAATTGCAATATGATTAAAGGTAGTCTGCATGACACTAAGTTAGATATCATAATTTAATAAAACTCCATAGTGCATTTACCATAACTAACAATCGTACAGAATCACTAATTATAATTATATTTCGACTTTTAGAAGACCTTCGACGATTAGTTAATGCAAGTGTAATGCAAACACTATCCGATGGAGCCGAAGAAACTAGTAGTGCAACTTCGGGCTCTTAAGGGGAGACTGGCCGTTTGTTTGGTCTATTAATTAATTTAATCATATTTTGTTATTAGTTTCCTCCCTAGACCTCCATCAAGCGTGTAAAAACACCCCCTAGACCCCCCTTCAAGATAAATTTGTAAATTTTTCGGTAGAAAAATGCCCGGCCGAAGGCTGATTCCTCTTAAAATTGCAGGCTCGCTATCGCTCGCCAGGAAAAAATCGACACCTTAATGGCACGAAAGGTCTTAACATTGATAACGAAATGGGGCGAAATGTGTTAAAATCGTCAAACTAATGGGCCGAACGTCTTATAATCTCAAAACTAGTGGGGCTAAACATTAGGGAGAAGGGGGTCCAGAAAAACGGTCTTCCTCCCCTTATGAAACATTTTCAAAGGCAAGATTATCACACCACCTTCATAGTGGAACTTTAGCAGATATTAAACAGTCCAGCTCTGAACCCGATATCCTTCTAATAAACATAAACAAGATAGAAGCAAACCTGCCTTTTTTTATGGACTGCCGACCTTGTGTTTGGAGATATTGTTTGGTGCAGCAGTTTGCTTCGTGCAGCAGTTTGCTTCGTGCAGCAGTTTGCTTCGTTGGTCTTCACAGCAGCACCTACTAATGCTAGAAAGAAGTGCATACTGCCTGACGCAGACCTCAAGGCCTGTGCATTCTGTGCATCTCCGTAAAGCCGGTATCACACGAGCGCTTTTTCACCCAACATTTATCCTCAACACTGATCTGGCAGCTTATGAGGTCAACATTTAGAATATTTCAGTTACCTAAATTCATCTAGCATCAGTTTAGTTTCCAATACCAGTGCAACATATTCCAGAAATGTTGCCAGAAAAATGTTGATCATCGAATATTGACTATAATTGCTCTCGTGTGATACCGGCCCAAAATAGCACCATTACACGTTTACACCTTCACACACGAAGAAATGCACTTCCGTTGTATGTGAGTACACAACGCACCACCCATCCCCACAAACCTCCACATTTACCTAACACAGGACTTAAACTTCCCCCACACGTCAACACCGGAGCAGAAAATTGGTCAGATAACACAGCCCAGGTGTAATTTTCCCTGTAATTCCCACAGAGTATTTGTCTTTATTTATTGGATGCAGCTTAAGCGTCTGGGTAATCGCGTTTGTCAGATGGGATGTTTTTTTATTTATTTATTTATTTATTATTATTATTTTTTGTTTTGGTGCAGCCAGCGTCACACGAACGCACCAGCAGCGAATGGATTGGAGTAATTGTATTGGAGTTAAATATAAACCGCACGGAAATTAAATATAAACCGCACGGAAATTAAATATGTATCTGGACTTGATTTCACTTATGTTAGTCGTATTTTTGGACATATTTTCTGATAATCTTCATAGGTCATATTTAATACATGATTAAAACACTTACAAATGCATAATGCAAAATATGATTAATTGTTGTAAATTCCGGACTCCGGTCAAAGTGGCCGATAAACTTGCTCGTTTGATGCGTTCTTGACACATAAAGTATCTGCGGGTATTTTCCGAGCTATTTACGATCCGCAAATATATTATGGCAACATTTTGAGACTATTTTGCACAAGTAACGGTGACTACAGTATATTGTAGGTAGATATTCTCTAAAGGACAGCATTCTTATAAAATCATACAAAAGCTGCCAGACATGAGTTGCTAAAAAGTGTTTTGGGAAATAAGGGCTTTAGAAATCTTCCTTAACTGAATGAGAACTATTTTTTGATCGGCCCTTCTGCTGAGCTAAAGTGTGTCTAGCTCAATTGCCAAAATGGTGTTTTCGTTGAAAATATAATGCTAAGAATAGTTAGTATATGAAGAAATATAATGCTAAGAATAGTTAGTATATAAAGAAATATAATGCTAAGAATAGTTAGTATATAAAGAAATATAATGCTAAGAATAGTTAGTATATAAAGAAATATAATGCTAAGAATAGTTAGTATATAAAGAAATATAATGCTAAGAATAGTTAGTATATAAAGAAATATAATGCTAAGAATAGTTAGTATATAAAGAAATATAATGCTAAGAATAGTTAGTATATAAAGAAATATAATGCTAAGAATAGTTAGTATATAAAGAAATAAGATTTATGAAAATATAATGCTAAGAATAGTTAGTATATATATAAAGAAATAAGATTTATGAAAGATCCATCCACATATTTTGCATTTGTCGTAATTAAATTGCTAACTATTAAAGGGAACGTATATAGAAAACTTGACTTTGTGTAGTACCGAACTCTGGCATACCATAAACAAACCTCACGAACAGTGTCGGTGGAGTTTGCACTGGTTGAGAGCTACTGGTGAAATGGTCTCCTGGTTGAGTTGTCCGATCGCCCGCTTGTTTTAATAGGGTAGGGTCAGGTCAGCTTAATTTGGTTTAGTTGAGTTAAGTTTATTTTATTTTAGTTTAGCCTACTATAGCACAGTTTAGCTTAGATTCGTTTAGCTTAGTTTAGTTTAGGTTAGTTTAGTATACCATAGCTTAGTTTAGCATAGTTTAGCTTAGCATAGTTTGTTTTAGTTTAGCTTAGTTTATTTTATTTTTTTCTATCAGGCTGGATTACATGATGGCAGTTCAAATCGGGTCAGGTCAGGTCAGGTTAGCTTTGGCTAGGTTAGATTAGGTTTGTACTGGTCAGTTCTGGTTAGTCTAAAGTTGGTAATTTAGTTCAGATTAGTTCAACTGGGGGCGAATCGGTTCTGAATATAATTGAAGCAAGCAAAATTAATCGTATGCGTAGTAACCGCAAGCCCCCATAATTGAACATGAGTAAAATTCCCCATGGGCAGAATCGCCATAAAAAAATAAAAATAAAAGACAAAATATATATATACCCGGTATATATATATATATATATATAAAACACAATTAAAGAAAAAAAAAAAAAAAAAAAAAAAACACAAGTTATAAAAAGCTTGGAGTGATATAAAAACGAGAATTTTAGAATAAAGCGAAGCAGCATATGCCCTCTACCACTTAAAGCTAATTTCCCGAGCGAGTGTGTGACGGGGAAGAACAGTAATCAGACTTCAGCCAGCGTAAGCGTAAGAAGGGGGCTGAAGATCGATTTACACTAGTCAGTAATATCCCTTGATACTTATCTTAAGGGGGGTCACCAGCTTTTTTTTTTTATCTTTCTCTCCTTTTCTCTCTTTCCCTGGCTTGTACCCATTGGGCCGCATTCAGCCAACTGGTTTAAGTCGTTTATATCCATTCAGGTGTCGATTTCTTCCTGGCGAGCGATAGCGAGCCAGCATTGTATAGAGAAATCCGGCTTCGCCGGAGAAATTTTTCTATCGAAAAATTTACAAATTTAGCTTACTGTCAAAACAAAAATGTATATATGCTGGCTCGCTACCGCTCGCCAGGACAATATTGACACCTGGATGGGGGTAAGCGTCTTAAAACAGTAGGCTGAATGAGACCGAATGATTACAAGCCAAAGAGAGAGGGAGAGAAAGAGAAAAAAAGCGAGGTGGGCCCCCTTAAACGTACTGGGGTATCATGTTAGCTGCAGGAACGAGGAGATAGAAACCATGTAAATAATAATTGCACTCCTACATTGTCTATCTATCCATGTATATATATATATATATATATATATATATATATATATATATATATATATATATATATATAATTATATATTATATTATTTGTATAAATTATTGTGTACACAGCATCAGCCCTATCGATGTAACTATTGTAGTTGTATTATTTACATTGGATGGTATGTACCCAGGCATACATACATTATAATTTTAGTTTTAAGCTTTCGAGTGAAAAACTACAACACTGTACATCATCAGTGTTTTCCCTTTGACTTTCCATTTTAACAATATTCCAATCTCACCCACTCATTTGAACACTTGACTTTCCATTTGAACAATATTCCAATCTCACCCACTCATTTGAACACTTGGCTCTCCATTTGAACAATATTCCAATCTCACCCACTCATTTGAACACTTGCAATTTTCTTGCTATAAGGATGTTGGAGCAATAAACACCAATATTGAAGGGGGTGACCTGTTTTGTTTTCTCTCCTTTTCTCTCTTTCTCTGGCTTGTATCCATACTGCCCCATTCAGCCAACTGTTATATGACTTTTATTTACATCTTGGTGTCGATTTCTTCCTGGCGAGCGATAGCGAGCCACCATTGTATGAAGAAATCCGGCTTCGCCGAAGTTTTTCTATCGAAATATTTACAAATTTAGCTTGCTGACAATATAATTTATAACACAAATGTGCGCGTGTGTGTGTGTGTGTGTGTTTGCAACCTGTCTGATGAAAGAAATTCATAACATTTCGTGATGACTCATGGCCTAATCTATTATTTTGCCTTTGTATTGTCTTTGCCCAATTTTGGTTTGTTTAGTTTGCAAGTTTTACATTTTAATTAATTGTTTATATTGATATAATTTTAGTAGGAGAGTGACAGTGTTCCTATGACATGCTCTGGGCAAAGGCAGATCTAGCTAAGTGTGCATATTTTTTTTTTTTTTTTTTTCCAAATCACATTTAATGGCAGTCACATAGAACTTACTCTCAACCAGCCATGTTACGATCTGACACTCTGTTAATTTATTATACCTTTTGTTGTTGTTGTTGTAAGAAAAGGAGTAGCTGACGGATAACAACTTCAATGAAACCAAATTCCATTCACCCAAATTGACCTTCATTCATAAAAATGTCTTAAAACGTTTTGTTAATGTGTGAGATGTTAACATTCCTCACATACTCAGCAGTAGCATCACCACCCATAGTCTCCAACCCAAGCTCTCAAAACACACCAATACATCAGTAAAATACACACAATGATGTTAGAGGACAATTTTATGTTTGCAATGTAATCTATAATCTCCGGCACCAGCTCAATGTCACCCCCCCCCCCCACCCCTGCCAAAAGACATCTAGAAAGTGAGGCCAGCCCATTTTGGCACATTATCAAATACAATATAATATAATAGTAATTATAATAACAATGATAATAATAATTATAATATATATATATATATATATATATATATATATATATATATATCACAAACAATGCTCATAGGCACCAAATCGACACTAAGTGCAATTACAAAATCCTGGTCCAAAATTGCTGAACGGGAATCTGGCTACCGGTCGGCTCTCATCTGAAAGACCAGGGTTCGAATCCCCACTAGTGGATTATTCAGACAGGTTACGGTGTTCTCTCATGGAAGTAGCTGTCAGAAACTTTGGAGTAATTTCCTCTGTAGAAGCCAGTGTTTCCTCTCTCTCCCCTCAACCCAATCTTCGCGCGCCACGGGGGATCATTCGTATTTACTCCCTTTATCAGATCAACGCCGTGGTAGCAACAACCTGCACCCATATCCGTTTCAGTCCACTCATGCGATATCACCGCTTAAGGGGAGGTTTTTAGTTACTTCCCTAGACTTCCATCAATCTTAAAATCACACCCCCTAGACCCCCTTTCAAAATAAATGTGTACATTTTTCGGTAGAAAAATGTCCAGGCCGAAGGCCGATTCCTCTTAAATTACAGGCTCGCTATCGCTCGCCAGGAAAAAATCGACAGCTAAATGGAAAGAAAGGTCTTAAAATTGACAGAAATGGGGCGAAAGTTCATAAAATAATCCAACTAATATGGCGAACGTCTTAAAATGTCAAAAGCAATTGGGCTAAACATGAGGGAGAAAGGGGTCCAGAAAAATGTCCCTCAAGTGGAAATCTCCCCTTAAGTTTTGAAGTACTAAGTTGCCTTTTCACTTTGAGTTTTTATTTTCGATTGTACACTATTTATTCTGAATCTGTGTGGTGCATTATTATTTTCTTTACCCAATCAATTTACGTAGGCTTTTCTAAACTGCATAAGATCGTCTAGCCATTAACTAGAAAGAAGAGAGACGCCATTGTGTAACCATTTTAGCCTCCTGGTCCACTGCTAAGGTCATTGGTAGAGAGGGGAAGGGGGATGTGGAGGAGAACAATTTTGTGTTGAGTAGAGTAGAAGATAAGATGTAATTGACCACTTGCGAGTTGTATTCTATTCGGAAGTTGGAGCTGCAGACAACAATAGTTAACACAATTACCCACTAAAATAAGGCTGTAGTACATTTTAGGTATACAAAATCAAATGTAATATACTTTCTATCCATCAGAAGCCTACATTATTTCTATCAACATTGCTATGCCGTCCATTAGGGCATTATTATGTTTGTCATATATTATAATAGATGTAACATACTGTATTTAGCTGAACAAAATATATATTATATATGTTATATTACTATGGTGTTCAATTAATAATTAAGTTAGGCCTCATGCCTATTAGTTTTGAAATTTTAAGACGTTCACGACATTAGTTTGGCAATTTCAAGTCCTTTAGCCAAAAATCTTTGTCAATTTCAAGACTGTTCGTGCCATTTAGGTGTTGTTGTTGTTGTTCCCCAAGCTGCCTGGCCGAACAGCCCCAAGGCCCCGAGCAATTCCAAGGCCATAACCGAGCGCCCCCACAGAACCCTCCCTACCGACCACAATAAAGCCTGGTTGACCAAAGCCACTCCATGGCGGGGAGCTGAGGCGAGCGATAGCGAGACACAGTTTAGAAGAGAGACGTATAAATAAATAAATAAAGATATATGCAATATATACAGTATACACTAAAACTCGCCTTAATACTACAAACATTGATATAACAAAAAAAAGGAAATAGTGTATTCAGGGACTGGAACTCTTATGTTAATTCACAATTGATGCTTAATTGTAATTATCATTTCGTCAATAGGCTCTGTTTCGTCTTGCCATTATACCTATCTATCTATTGCCCGACGCCGTGATCCCCGAAGGTTTGACCACGAACGAACCGCCCCCATGCACCTCTGTCCCCAGTCAGTCATTATATATTTCCTTAAATGGCTACTCATATCAATCCTAAAACAAGGCAAAAGAAAAAGATGGGGTCTGTATCTGCGTTAAGGCTAATGAACTTCGAATAACAGGAGTTTTAAAAGAGGCCATGATCTAGAAGACGAATTATGTTTTTCCTTGCCGATAGTTTACAATATTATAATATTTGCTTATAACTTGCAATACCATATATGTAATCATATTGTAGCGTGTTTTACATTAAACACCAATATTGCATAGCCATATATAATGAATTTGTTTACCTTTGCTTAATCGGATGATTTGTGAGATATAAAAGCAAGTACAGAATGTTTGACACAGTATTATAAAACAAATCTTCAGCAGTCAAGCATTCATGTATTCTTTGTAAAATGCAAACAACTTCTTTCTAATGTTATGCTAATTGAATTAAGCTCGGGGAGAGAGAGAAAGAGAAAGAGAGAGAGAGAGAGAGAGAGAGAGGGGGAGGGGGAGAGAAAGAGAGAGAGAGGGGGAGGGAGGGAGAGAAAGAGACTCCTGCATACCTGCAGAGAGATGGACGTGCACAATGACAGACATAAAGACTACTAGACCGATACAGATAAAGAGAGTCACGCATATAAACAGACACATTACTAGTCATACAGCCGATCAAACATATACAGAAATAGATTTAGATACACGCAGACAAGCAGAACTAAACAAGCAGAGAGACAAACAGATAGAAGCAGACACAGAAACCCAAAGCAGGCGAAGAAAAGACATGCAAAGGGTAGCAGCAGACCTGGCAATGATTCTACCGTCTCCTTCTGCCACCAAGCCTACCATTATACCCAGGCTGGGGAATATGATGATTGTGGGTCAGCCAGTCTATTTTATGCAACCTAACCAGGACCATTCTTACAGCTGCCAACACTCCCAGCTGTTTTAGAGCTATTTAGATTAATATGCAGGATTCGAAACTGCATAACAAATTGTATCTTTAACTCTCTTGATAGTGTAATGCAGAAGTGCGCGGAATTTCGGTGTGAGTATCCTAGACTCGAGTCCTTGGAGTGCCACATGTATTTATTGATTTCATTGATTGAGTTTAAAAGTGAAGTTGGTTGGTGAAAAACATATAATTTGTACTATTTTGGAAGAGTCAGCCAGGGAATAGGCCCCCTTGATGGTTAGATTGTTGAATATCTGTATGTAGTAACCCAGGTTCGAATCCCGGTGGATCACATGCTTTCTTTCGTTAATTTCAATGAGAGGTGTTTGGTGTTGGAGTGAAATGAATAAAAATAGATGATTACAAATGTTACAGGTCACGATGTCTGGGTTACCTATACTGAATGGAATATCGTCTAAATTAACCTAATCTAATTAACTTGTACCTATTTTATACCTCTACAAATGTAACAAATCAATGCCAGTTACGAATACCAGAGTGGAATTGTGTAAATTGAGTCCTTCAGAAAGAGACTTGAGGGGTCTGTATGTTTTTTTCTTTTTTCTATGTGGATGAGAGAGACAAAAGGCAAAACTGCCTGTAACGAGTGCCTCCCACAGTTGAAAGAGTGACAGGGCCAAAATCAAGTAATGTTCGAGCCAAAATGACCGGACACAGGGAGTTTGAAGCAATTTAAGTCATAGGATGAAGGGAAGATAGATTCAGCGAGAGAGTTCCAGAGCTCAGCTGTTGAATAGAAAAAGGTTTGAGAATATCGTTTCACTATTACAAATATATACAAATTCCCCCTTAACATTAAGAGAAAGAAGACTATATAATAATTATATAGTCTTCTTTCTCTTATGTTAATTTGTATATATTTTTTAATTTGTTAATTAATTAATCTACTTAATTTAGTTTCATCTCAAGGCCTCCATCAAGCTCTAAAAAATACCCTCAATACTCCCCCTCATGATAAATTTGTAAATTTTCGGTAGAAATATGTCGGTACCTTCAAAATTATAAGCTCGCTATCGATCGCCAGGGAACAATCGACACTTAAATGGCACAAAAAGGTTTTCAAATTGCAAAAATAATGGGGCTGAACATGATAAAGACTGGGGTCAAGAAAAACTGAATATTATTCAATCTTGGTTTAGATTGGAATAGGACTAATCTTGCCTTAGCATACAGATATAGCATCAATTAAGTAATTAAGTCGGAGTTGGGAAGGCGGAAAGGTACTTATGCTCGTAACTGTACATATGGATTTAAAAGTTCAGCGACAACTTTGAAAACTAATCGTGTATCCGACAGAGAGAAACCTTAAACTAACAGGCGGAAGTGAAGAAAACAATTAACCCGTTTAGTACCATTGACGACATTTTAGTTTTAGACTAACTATATTTGGACGGTTTTATGCAGCTTAGGAGGGATCTGTGGTAGTAAAGAGGGTTAAGTGAGATATTTCGAAGCCTGTTACCTGCTTGAGGTCCTTTTTGAACACACTAAAATAGTCAAAATATAGCTAGAATATAAGTCAAAACACGTCACCGGCACATAAAGGGTTAAAGGGTGACAGTTAAAACACGTCACCGGCACATAAAGGGTTAAAGGGTGACAGTTAAAACACGTCGCCGGCACATAAAGGGTTAAAGGGTGACAGTTAAAACACGTCACCGGCACATAAAGGGTTAAAGGGTGACAGTTAAAACACGTCGTCGGCACATAAAGGGTTAAAGGGTGACAGTCAAAACACGTCACCGGCACATAAAGGGTTAAAGGGTGACAGTCAAAACACGTCGCCGGCACATAAAGGGTTAAAGGGTGACAGTCAAAACACGTCACCGGCACATAAAGGGTTAAAGGGTGACAGTCAAAACACGTCGCCGGCACATAAAGGGTTAAAGGGTGACAGTCAAAACACGTCACCGGCACATAAAGGGTTAAAGGGTGACAGTCAAAACACGTCGCCGGCACATAAAGCGTTAAAGGGTGACAGTCAAAACACGTCGCCGGCACATAAAGGGTGACAGTCAAAACACGTCACCGGCACATAAAGGGTTAAAGGGTGACAGTTAAAACACGTCGCCGGCACATAAAGGGTTAAAGGGTGACACTCAAAACACGTCGCCGGCACATAAAGGGTTAAAGGGTGACAGTCATAACACGTCGCCGGCACATAAAGGGTTAAAGGGTGACAGTTAAAACACGTCGCCGGCACATAAAGGGTTAAAGGGTGAGAGTCAAAACACGTCGCCGGCACATAAAGGGTTAAAGGGTGACAGTTAAAACACGTCGCCGGCACATAAAGGGTTAAAGGGTGACAGTTAAACAAGGATAACTATTTACATTACGACTGCTATGTTATGACCTAGATGTATGTGAATTTGTGTTTTGCTTTTGTGTGTTCGTTGTTTTCTGTTGTGTTTTGTGTTGTCCCTGTTCTTGCTCTGTCTTGAGTCGCCCCCCAAAAATAAAATAAAAAATAAAAAATAAAATAAAATACTAAAATAAAATAAATTAGAATAAAATTAAAATAGGAAAAGTGGGGATTGGGCCTGAGTGAGGTGAAGCTGAACGGTCAGGCTATGGAGATCGTCAACTCTTTTAAGTATCTGGGCAGTGTGTTGAGTAAAGATAGGACTATGGATGAAGAAGTGCGGGAGAGGGTACAACAGGGGAATGAGGGTTGTAGGAATGCTGAAAGCAGTAACAAGAAATAGGGTGGTCAGTATGGAAGTGAAGAAGTCCTTGCATGACAGTGTGGTAATCCCGACACTGACTTACGGAAGCGAAGCATGGACGTTGGTTGAGAGACTCAGACCAAGAGTGAGAGCAGTGGAAATGAATTACTTAAGAAGTGCGTTCGGAGTTACATGGAGGGATAGACAGACTAATGAGGAAGTAAGAAGGAGGTGTGGTGTGGAGGTTGATGTGCTGGAAAGTGTGAAAAGGAACAACTTGAGATGGTTCGGCCATATGGAACGTATGGAAAACGAGAGAATGACTAAGGGGGTGTACGAGAGCGAGGTGGAGGGACAGAGAGGGAGAGGTAGACCGAATGAGAGGTGGAAGGATGGAGTGAGGAAGTACATGAACGAAGGCGGTGCTGGTTGGGGGGAGTGGCGTCCACTGAATGGGGACAGAGGTGCATGGGGGCGGTTCGTTCGTGGGCACCCCTTCGGGGATCACGGCGTCAGGCAATAGATAGATAGATGGATAAATGTTTAATTTAGCGATACATAGCTTTGCATCTAGATCGAAGGTGAAATAGTAAAGCCGGTTTGACGTATATATGGCAAAATCTATTTGATTAATCCTAGCCTACATTAAGGGGAGATGGGCCGTTTTTTGGTCTATTAATTAAATTACTCCTTTATTTCTTAGTTTCCTCGCTAGTCCTCCAGCAAGCATAGAAAGACAACCCCAAGACCCCCCTTCAAGATAAATTTGTACATTTTTCGGTAGAAAAATGTCCTGGCCGAAGGCCGGCTCCTCTTAAAATATCAGGCTCGCTATCGCTCGCCTGGAAAAAGTCGACACCTAAATGACACGAAAGGTCTTAAAATTGACAACAAAATGGGGCGAAAGGTGTTAAAATCGCCTAACTAATGGGCCGAACGTCTTAAAATCTAAAAACCAATGGGATTAAACACGAGGGAGAAAGGGGCCAGAAAAAACAGCACATCTCCCCTTAAGTCAAATTGTCCCTTACCAGTTCCATACCTATTTAAATGATTGAATTGACCACTTGCGAGTTTCAAGCTATAAGGAAGTTGGAGCTGTAGACATCGATAGTAAACATAAATTCAATACTAATGTAGGTTTCTGATGACTAAAAAGTGTGTTGAATTGGATTTTATGTATTTATAAATGAACTACAACCGTATTTTAGCTGGTAATTCTGCTAAATATCGATGTCTACAGCTTCAACTTCCTTATAGAACGAACTTGCAAGTGGTTAGTTCAATGCAACACAGAGCATTACTGCATTAATCTAAACTAAATCAAAAGTAGTGCATTGCTACAGTTATGCTTACTATTTGTTAATATTTTAATCCCTACTGTACCGGCGACGTCTTCTTAATTATAGTCTAGATATATTGAGATTATTTTATGAAGCTTAGGATAGATATGGGGTAGTTAAAAGGATTAATGGAGACAGTCTGTAACCTTTTAATGGGTAGACGTCCTTCCTCACCTGAATATAATCGTCTAGTAGTTGCCAGAATTTAATGAAAAGGACATCACTGATACTGTATGCGTTAAGGGGAGGTATTTAGTTTGTTCCCTAGACCTCCATCAAATTTAAAATTACACCCCCTTGAGTCCCTTTCAAGATATATTTGTACATTTTTCGGTTGAAAAATTTCCCGGCCGAAGGCCGGTTCCTCTTAAATTACAGGCTCGCTATCGCTCGCCAGGATAAAATTGACACCTGAATGGCACGAAAGTTCTTAATATGGGGTGAAAGTTCTTAAAATCGCTAAACTAACTTATAATATCAAAAGCAATGGGGCTAAACATGAGGGAGAAAGGGGTCAAGACAAAAATCCTCGAGTGGAGATCTCCCCTTAAGCATAGAAATGGTAAACACAACGTGCTGATATATGTGTTCCGAAACAGCTGAAAAGGTAGACTGCTGTAAGATTGGCCAGAAGTGAGTTGCATAAACAAGTCTCTCCGTTGATTGCCGTCCCAGGTGTAATACAGCAAAGACACAGGGTTCTCTCCATTGGGCATGATCAGACCATTTGTATGTTAAACGCCCGCCACTTACTCGAGAATGCAAGGGCTCCTCTCCCCCACACACTGTTTTCTTTTTTTAAGGGAGAGGTCTTCTAGGGTGGGTCGATTTCCAATGCCCCTCGTGTCTCTGCATATTTTGATGAGGTTTGGTTGTTTTGCCGAATAGTCCTGTCGTCTCTACCTAAGTTGTTGCTTTCACAAAATGAACTTGGTTAGACTAGATTAGATTAGGTAAATTTTGGCTTGGCTAATTTTGACCTACGATCGGTTCGGTTTGATTAGGTTCAGTTAGTTTAGGTTACATTATTCTAAATTAAAGATAGGTTTGGTTAGCTTCGGTTAGCTTATACAATAGTTGGCTCTGTTAAACTATGCTAGGTTAATGTTAGGTTATAATTGACTAGATTAAGATTTTTAAATTAAGCTAAAAGTAGTTTTGTTCAGTTAGGTGTGGGAGATTAAATGCTGAATTAGTGTGATAATTCGACTACATTAATTAAATGGTTGGCTACGGCTACGTCTGGTTAGCTTTAGTTTGAATAGGTTAATTAAATGCTTCATATAATTAGGTTAAGGGGGGTCACCAGTTTGTTTGATCTTTCTCTCGTTTTCTCTCTTTCCCTGGCTTGTATCCATTCGGCCCCATTCAGCCAACTGTTTTAAGAAGTTAATCCCTATCCAGGTGTCGATTTCTTCCTGACGAGCGATAGCGAGTCAGCATTGTATATAGGAATCAGGTTTCACCGGAGACATTTTCTATCGAAAAATTTACAGATTTAGCTTGCTGTCAAAACAAAAATATATATATATGCTGGCTTGCTACCGCTCGCCAGGAAAATATTGACACCTGGATGGGGGTAAACGTCTTAAAACAGTAGGCTGAATGGGGTCGAATGGATACAAGCCAAAGTGAGAGGTAGAGAAAGAGAAAACAAGCGAGGTGGGTCCCCTTAAGTTAAATTAAGCTAGAAAACGATGTTGTTAGACTAGACAAGGCAGATTTAACTTAATGAAGGCGAAGCAACTATAGGCGAAATGACTGAATTCCGAAGCGACCGTAAAGTATTGTGATCTTTCCTTATCTCTGCCTGGCTCCCGGTTCTGCTAATAACCCGTGTCGGTTTCTTCGCTTCCTTCTTGTTCGTGTGCTTCTCAGAGCGCTCCTCCCTTCTTGAACACTACTTGGATTAATACTTTCCGATTCTTATTTGGATTTGGTTGAATGGTTTCTGATTTTGTTGTTCTAATGGTTGATAATATGCCTTGTGATTACATTACTTGGAATAATATATATATTTTTTTAAATAATTGGAGTAAGACTGTCTGTGTCATTAGAATATTATATGGACAAATAATTTCCCTTCCTGTGGTGTTTTGTTTCTAACATTACTTTGGGGTTAGCTTTTGGATAGTGGGACAAAAACTGCCGGGGTCTGTCTTTGAATATGTATTCATCTTAGTTGTTTATATATTTTATGTTAAAAATATAAGTTTAACTTTAATTTCAGCCTTTTTGTTACGTATGTTGATTGGATTAATGCAAGCAATAAGGTTGTCTGCGTAAACTCCTTGTCCCATATACTGATAAAAATGCTTGCACACACTTAAACAGAAGTTCCATCAATGGAGAAAGATTACCTCAATAGAAATGTGTACCAAAATGACTTCTATTGCGTAGGAGATATTGCAAGCCACGTATTATGCAGTTCCACGTGGATATGTGGATATGTCTATACCTATCGGACCACACTATCAATTCTGCTTAGTTACGTGTGTGTCATTTATATTCTGAACTTATAGATCATGAGAATGCATTCGAATTGTTCCTCAATGGTACTCCCTCATTGATGCCGTTTCACAATTTACATAATCTCCGTAGAATTTTAAACCAGTGTGCATAGAATTGGTCAGGTTTATTGCCCATCGATATGAAAATTACGTAAGATATCAATTGTATATAAGTCTTCGCTCAGACAACAAATGTCTGCTTGTTATCGTCGTTCAAACTGCTCTCATGCATAGGAAAGTTAGGATTCTTTGTAAAGTCTGATATGGAGATAGCGATGCCGGGTACATTTTCTAATATTTGCAAGAGCGTGTGCTAAGCAAGCAAAATTAAACGCATAATCCGTAATCTATGCCTATGTAATGCCATATAATGTCAAATGAGTGGTTAGTTTAATGGGAGACGGGTTGTTTTTCTGGCCCCCTTCTCTCTCACGTTTAGCCCCATTAATTTTCAGATTGTAAGACGTTTTTTCAATTAGTATGGCGATGTTAAAACCTTTCACCCCATTTTCTTATCAATATTAGGATCTTTCGTGCCATTTAGGTGTCGATTTTTTCCTGGCGAGCGATAGCAAGTCTATGATTAATGAGGAACCTGCCTTGGGCCGAAGCATTTTTCTACCGAAAAATGTACAAATTTATCTCGAAGGGGGGTCTAGGAGGTGTTTTGTTAAGCTTGATGGAGGTCTAGGGTGGAAACTAACAAAAAACTCAATAATATGGCATATACTGTATACAGCATATGCCCATCCCCCCTTAAGGGGAGGTTTTTAGTTTGGTCCGTAGATATCCTTCAAGCTTAAGATTACACCCCCGTGAGCCCCTTTCAAGATAAATTTGTACATTTTTCGGTAGAAAAATATCCCGGCTGAAAGCCGGTTCCTCTTAAATTACAGGCTCGCTATCGCTCGCCAGGATAAAATCGACACCTAAATGGCACGAAAGGTCTTAAAATTGACAGAAATGAGTTGAAAGTTCTTAAAATCGTCAAAATAATGGGGCGAACGTCTTAACATTAGGAAAACAATGGGACTAAACATGAGGGAGAAAGGAGTCAAGAAAAAAATCCCTCAAGTGGATATCTCTCCTTAAACCAAGTAAGTGATAGACTTTGCATAATTATGGTCAGCATTTCAGCTAATATTGTATTCAACTAATTACATAGTAACCACAGAGGTATTATGCCTAAATACTACTACGGTGACAGTGATTTTGAAGCTACAACATTAACATCTCTAGCTGTCTTCTACAATCCAGCTAGCTCTCACAAACACCTCCTCCTCCTATCCACTTCACTACACTAAACATGCACACCACACTTCATTCTTCCACACCAAAATTTAAAAAAAAAAAAAATGATGAATTGTAGCCCAGCCTCGGAGTCCCCAGGGGGGGGGGGGGGGGACCATAAATGCCCCCTCACCCGACCGACCATCCCCTGACGACCCCACACAATTACCTGGACCTCGGCCTGTTACTCTTTCTATTAATTTCTGCAACATTCGCGGACTCTCCTCTAACTTTCACTCTGTTGAGCACCATCTCTCCTCCTATAAACCTGATCTTCTCTTCCTCACCGAAACTCAGGTGTCTGTAGCAACATCCAGCAACCCCTTCTCTGTATCCTCCTACTTTCTCTATCCTAGTTTCAAAGCCAAAGGCGGATGTTCTGCATATGTGCACAACAAACTCACTTGCTCTCGTGTTCCCGATTTCGACTCCTCTGAATTCTCAACTTTATGGCTCAAACTTTCCTGTCATTCTCTTACTAAATATTTCTGTGCTGTCTATCTCTCATCTCTCCCCTAACTCTACCAACTTTCCCAAATTCTTTGACTATCTAAACTCTACAGTGGAACACATTCTATCCATTTCTCCTTTCTCAGAAATCTCCATCTTAGGAGATTTCAACATTCACCACCGCCATTGGCGCTCCTCTCACACTACTGATCCACCTGGTGAACAAGCCTACGTCTTTTCTATCCTAAATGACCTAGAGCAGTTAGTTCAGCAACCCACCCGTATCCCGGATCGCATCGGAGATCGGCCCAACATTCTTGACCTGTTTCTAACTTCTAACCCTTCTTCTTATACTGTCGATCTTTTCTCTCCTTTGGGCTCCTCCGACCATAAACTTATCTCTGTCACCTGTCCTATCTCTCCAGTACAGCCACCCGATCCTCCTAGCCGGCGGCGCTTGTGGCACTTTGGTGCTGCCGACTGGGAGGCTCTTCGGCAGTACTTCTTTGATTTCCCATGGAATGATTTCTGCTTCCATGGCCGAGGACCCTCGGAGAGTGCTGAACGCATTACCGAGGTAATCCTATCGGGCATGGAAGCATACATTCCATTCTCTTTCTCTCAGACTAATGCTAAAAAATCTTGGTTTACTCACGCCTGTTCTACTGCTATCCGCAATAAGGAGGAAGCATTCAAATGGTACCGACGCCTTAAAACTCAAGACTCTCATTCTTCATATGTTTCTGCCCGGAATCAAGCCAAATCTGTTCTTCGACTTGCCAAACACTCTTTCATCAATAATAAATGCACTGAACTATCCAACTCTAGCTCTTCCCAAGCTTTCTGGCATCTAGCCAAAAACCTCTCCAACAATTTCTCTATCTCGTCTTTCCCTCCCCTTTCCCACTCTGATGGCACAACCATCACTTCTTCCTCTGACAAAGCTAAACTCTTCGCTCAAACTTTTGCTAGAAACTCCACCTTGGATGATTCCGGTGCTATTCCTCCCTCTCCACCCTCCTCTCTCTTACTTATGCCTAATATCCTAATCTCTTCTAAAGATGTACTTTCTACCCTCTCTGGGCTTAACACTAATAAGGCATACGGTCCGGACGGTGTTCCTCCTGTTGTTCTCAAAAACTGTGCTTCCGTGCTGACTCCCTGCCTAGGCAAACTCTTTCGTCTCTGTCTATCCTCTAACGTCTTCCCTTCATGCTGGAAGTTTGCTCACATTCAACCTGTCCCAAAGAAGGGTGACCGCTCTCAACCCTCCAACTATCGTCCAATTGCTCTTATCTCTTGTCTTTCTAAAGTTTTTGAAACTATTCTTGCTTCCAAATTTCTTAAGCATTTCTCTTCTCATAATCTGCTCTCAGATCGCCAGTATGGCTTCCTTAAGGATCGCTCTACTGGTGATCTTCTTTCATATCTTACTAACTCTTGGTCATCCTCCTTTCGGGACTTCGGTGAGACTTTTTCTATTGCACTAGACATATCGAAAGCCTTCGATAGAGTCTGGCATAAATCTTTAATTTCTAAACTACCCTCCTTCGGTTTCTATCCCTCCATCTGTGCCTTTGTCTCTAATTTCCTTTCCGGCCGTTCCATAGCCGCGGTTGTGGACGGCCATTGTTCACTTCCTCACCCTATAAACTCCGGTGTTCCTCAGGGCTCTGTCCTATCTCCTATTCTCTTTCTAATTTTTATAAATGATCTCCTTAACTGTACCTTAATTCCCATCCATTCTTACGCAGACGACTCAACCTTACACTACTCCATTAGTTTTCAGAACGCCCCAGCCAGCAATCCCTCAACGACAAACGTAATGAAGCCATAGAACTCTTAAATTCTGATCTAAATACAATTTCCAATTGGGGCAGAGAAAACCTTGTTAACTTTAATGCTTCCAAAACCCAATTTCTCCATCTATCTACCCGTCAGGATCTCCCAGCGGACTATCCCTTATTCTTCAGCAATACAAAAATCAACCCTTCATCTTCTCTCAATATTCTTGGTGTCTCTTTTTCTTCTGCTCTCATTTGGAAGGACCATATTACCAGTCTTGCTAAGGCAGCCTCCCAGAAGCTGGGTGTGCTCAACCGCCTTAGGGGGTTCTTTTCCCCTGCACAGCTTCTTGCTCTGTACAGGGGCATAGTGCGCCCATGTATTGAGTATTGTTCACATGTGTGGGGAGGTTCCTCTCACACCGCTTTCCTAGACAAATTTGAAAGGAAGGCCTTTCGTGTCATTAACTCCCGTCCACTCATCAACTCTCTGCAATCTCTCTCTCTCCGCCGCAATGTTGCATCTCTCTCGCTATTCTATCGCTACTATAATAATCAGTGTTCCTCAGAGCTATCCCAGTGCATACCACCTCCTTTACGTAGGGCACGTGGTATCCGTCTTGCAACTCAATCCCACCCCTACTCTGTGCAACTCTCCAACCCAAGACTGAAACGTTACTCTCAAACTTTCTTCTACTCTACAGCTGAGCTCTGGAACTCTCTCCCAGAATCAGTCTTTCCCTCTTCCTATGACTTAAATTGCTTCAAACTCCGTGTGTCCAGGCATTTTGGCTCGAACGTCCCTTGATTTTGGCCCTGTCACTCTTTCAACTATGGGGGAGGCACTCGCTATAGGCAGTTATGCCTTTTGCCTCCCTCAATCACATAGACAAAAAAAAAAAAAAAAAAAAAAAAAAAAAATATATATATATATATATATATATATATAAGTCCTTTCTGTTTATATGGCCACACAAGTATTCCAACTCTATATTTTGATAACTACCGCACCAAATGAATATATGTATATTTAGTATACACCTCTACTCCTCGCTGTTACTGGTGTTGGTAAGTAGTTGTCTGCTCCAGAAAAAAAACCCACAAAAATCTTATAATTATATTAATCATAACTATATATATTTATGACTCCCATGCCTCTGTTCCACAGCTGTATAAAGACGACCACATATAATAATTGTGTTATCCTCCAATGTACGCAAGTTTTAATGTGAAGTATTTCTATTATAATGGGGTTTAACATTTTATGACATTGAGTATGCTGTTCAAAGTTCAGATATATAGTACACACGCAAAGAATTGGGTAATGGCTGTAAACGATATGTCTTGGTGAGCAACCCAATGCCACACAAGTGAATATATAAGGACACATACTGACTCAATATGCTATCATATCATAGATCGATCATTTCAAAATATTATATCTCCCAGTCTGAACAGTTTAGAGACACTGTCACTATAGAGCTTCCGGCTATGTAATCATTGCACTACCATTATTATCCTACTGACTTATAGGAAGAGCTTCGGCGTAAATCAGGAGAGATTATAACCCTTCCATCATAATAGGACTAATTTTGTACTTTCCTTTTTTATCATTAGACGATTTTATTTAGTATAGGAAGGAAATATGGGAGTCTGAGAGTTAATCGAGATCAACTTTAACCCTTTCAGCCATAGAGGGCTTTCTATAACCGAGCATATAGCTAGCTCAATGGTAGTCAAAATACATCGAAAATGCGTCCTCAAATATCAAATGGGTTCGTGCAGTACTTAAGGGAGCCCAGACGGTATTTTGCAGCATAATTTACTGGTTCGGCTCAATGGTTTAAGGACGAGGTTTAGTTTGCTCTCTAAACCTCTAATCAAACTTAAATAAACACCCACAAGACCCCCATCGATATAAATTTGTACATTTTTCGGTAGAAAAATGTCCGGCCGAAGGCCCATTCCTCTTAAAATACAGGCTCGCTATCGCTCGCCAGGAAAAAATCGACACCTAAATGGCACGAAAGGTATTAATACTGGCAAAGAAATGGGCCAAAAGGTCTGAAAATCGTCAAACTAATGCGGCAAATGTCTTGAAATCTCATAACTAATAGGGCTAAACATGAGGGAGGAGGAGGACTAAAACAAAACAAAAACTACCTCCCCTTAACACCAGTATTGTTCATCCTAAGGTGGCGTATGGTAAGGTGACACAGGTTACCGCCGGACGTGGGATTGTATGTCATCTATAGGAAGCTTAGGTAGTTACGAGGAGCCTTCCAGCGCCACCCGTTGCCTATTTTACAAGTTTAATTGCCGCTTTAGATCCACAGGGTAGTTGGGATATATTTTTGTTTTGTTTTTTTTGTTTTTTTCTATATTCCAACTACTCCCTCTCGGGCATAGGCTGAGAGCCTGTACATTCCACCGCTCAACACGGTGAAGCCCGTGAGGTCTTGTTCCAGTCTGGGGAGTGAGACATGCGAAGCAACCATCATGGCTCGAAACAGCTCCATCTCTGAAGCGGCCGGTTGCCTCGCCCAGGTGCTTCACCGTTCCCACCCTCCAGACTCAGACCCTCACTCTCAGAACGCCACCTATTGAGCAGTGAACTCACTAGGCATTGTCCCCCTGTAACATATTTTGAATATGGGAATATTCATACAGTGTTATTTAATCAGGGAACAATGAGGGTATTGTTTTGGCATTTCGGTGGGCTTTGTGGTAATGCACTGACACTAGGTACAGCACAAATTCAACCCCAATAATATCTTCCCATTGACATATCGGGACTTGAACCCGGGTCCACCGGATTACCAACCCAGTGGCATAACCACTCCACCACACCTCCCCTAATATATATATATATATACTTCAATATTCATCCTCCTAATACTATTATCATGTGCAGCATTGTAGTTGCATCTACGGAAGTGGGATCCATTCGATTTAAATATTATTATTTGATCGTATATTATAGCGATATCAATTTCGGTGAAAATCAATAATATACTTCGGGTTTTTTGTCAAACATAAATTAAAAATAATCAATTGGTATTTTATCCATAAATATTAAGAATTCCTTACTAGTGTCTGTAAAGTGATAGTGTATTTCCTGTGTATTTTTGGAATCATAACGAAATGTCTATAATTTAAACAAACTATGCAAGGATGAAAAATATGTTTCAATTATAGAAATTGTTAGAAATTATTAGTATACGTAATTGTTTTCAAAACTCCAAAAGAACATACATTACAATAATTTGTATTTAAGTCTATCTATCTATTGCCCGACGCAGTGATCTCCGAAGGGGTGGCAACGAACGAATAAATAGTTATATACATTATTTCTTCAATTCTTGCTCTGTCTGGCGATGCATCTGTTAATCAAGTTGATTGATATATTAATATGAGAATAAATTATGTGAAAGAACAATATTTTGTATTTCTTTCTTTCTTTCTTAAATAATAAGTCTGTTTTTATTTATTGATATATCTATTTATTTCTTGTCCGTCCCTTCATCGTGTCATGCCACACTTTTTCTTTATCGTCATTTAGCGTATGTTATGTGTTCATACATTATGTTCTCCTAATCTCCCTAATATAACTTCAGATATTTGTTTAGCCTGTAACTTATTCAGATAAATACTTTTAATTAGATGCTCGCTGATTTTGCCTTTAGTTACCTGTTTTAACGATCGTCATCAACACCAGATACTATCCTAAAACTTAAAAAGTGATTTAATCATGCATGTGACTTACTTTGGCTTTTTAATCCAAGAATCAAAATCCATAATCCAAGTTTCGTGTGTTACACAAAGAAAAAGTTTAGAATATAACTAATAACTAACAAAATTGGCACACATCAATTTGAACACCTTTCTTTAAAAAGCTTCATTATTTTGATATTAATTATAGAACACTAAAGTGTCAATATTATAGAACACTAAAGTGTCAATATTTTCCTGGCGAGCGGGAGTGAGCCAGCATATATATATATATATATATATATATATATATATATATATATATATATATATATATATATATATATATATATATATTTGTTTTGACAGCAAGCTAAATTTGTACATTTTACGATAGAACGATGTCTCCGGCGAAGCCGGATTTCTCCATACAATGCTGGCTCGCTATCGCTCGCCAGGAAGAAATCGACACCTGGATGGGGATAAACGTCTTAAAACAGTTGGCTGAATGGGGCCGAATGGATACAAGCCAGGGAAAGAGAGAAAAGGAGAGAAAGATAAAAAAAAATCCGGTGACCCCCCTTAATGAACTCTTGAAATTCATGAATACATGTGGTACTCCAAGGATTCGAATCTAGGATACTCACACCGAAATTCAGAATTGTTCAGAGTATATTTTAAAAGTTATTGATAACTCTAGAGCAGAAATAAAATATAAACTTAAATATTGTTCTATGACCCTGCTATGCACATTTACACCGTAATATTCTAGCTATAATTATACTTGGTTTCATTTCATCTGACGGTAAATTGAATCCCTTAGCAACTGATTATCGATAACTAACGGGACACAAAAGAAACTACCATGTCTTCATATTAGTGCCAAGATTTTTTATAATTAACAACATATTTCGCTACAAAACCTGCATAATAATAGCGTAGTAATCAAACTGAAGACATGACAATTTACCGTATGTTGAAGAAAAAAACCCAGAGTATACACGATTATGTTTATCTAATGATGGACGTATAAGAGTCAGAGGGATAATGGAACATACCTATACCCCTATGAATTCTGGATGACCTTCATTAGTTGTTGTTGTTGCTGTTCCTCAGGCTGTCTGGCCGAGCAGCCCCAAGGTCCCGAGCAAGGCCAAGGCCATAACCGAGCGCCCCCACAGAACCCTCCCAGCTTACCAATAATAATGCCCAGGTGACCGAAGCCACTCAAAGGCGGGGAGCTGAGGAGGGTGCGGAAACGCCCGGGAAACAAAAGCCTCACCCAAGGCCCTGTGCCCCTCAGCAATTATAAAGGGAAAGTTGAGGGGCAAAGGAAAAATGTGACGCTTTGTCTCCCAATCTGCCAGGGTTGGCAGTAGGGAGGTCAATCCACGGAAAAGACGCCGTCACCTGAGAGCTAGAAAATATATAAGTAAAAGGAACAGTCAGAGTAAGCTATGGGTATGGCAGAGAATGCTCAACTCTCATTCTGATAGACCAGCCCACCACCATTTTATATATAATAGTCTAAAGCTAACCATCATTAAATATATATGACGTCATATGGGCGAGTGTGCACAATCTTGGCCATCTGAGGACAACGAATAAATTGACACTTTTAAGAGGGTAGTGCTTGTTTTTGTGGTCTATGTATTTATCAATTAATGTATTTTTGAGTTTCCTCGCTAGTCCTCCATCAATCTTAAAATAATATCCCTTAGACCCCCTTTCAAGATAAATGTGTAAATGTTTCGGTTCCTTCTAAAATTACAGGCTCGCTATCGCTCGCCAGGAAAAGATCGACACCTGAAGGGCACGAAAGGTCTTAAAAGGACAAATAAATGGGACGAACGGTCTTAAAATCTATGAAATAATGGAACGAACGTCTTAAAATCTCAAAACTAATATGCTAAAAATGAAGGGAGAAGGGGGTCCAGAAAAAAGCGACTACCTCCCCTTTAAGGCGCTTTTCCTATTGTTGAGCCGACGGTACTTCGAGGTTATATCCATTATTTAACCCCTTCTGTACCAGTGACGTCTGTTTAAACTTATTCTAGCTCTATTTAGACCATTTTGTGCATTTTACGAATGATCTGTGGTAGCGAAAGGGGTTAAGGGAGATCGTTTGAAGCCTCTTAATTGCTGGAGGCCCTTCATAAACTGAAAACAATGGTCTAATAGTAGTCGGAATAAAGTTAAAAGGACATCACCGGTATCGAAGGGGTTAATTAGTATCTAGATTCCGTAGTAACCGATTTGCGGGATAAATGATCAATAATATACCGAAACTTGAAATTCGGAATGTGGCTAAGGGACTGGAGTTCTCGAAAAGGGGGCTTTAGTCCTGGTCGCGATTAAGGGGGGTGACCTGTTTTTTGTTATTTCTGTCCTTTTCTCTCTTTCTCTGGCTTGTATCCATTCGGCCCCATTCAGCCAACTATTTTAAGACGTTTATCCCCATCTAGGTGTCGATTTCTTCCTGGCGAGCGATAGCGAGCCAGCATTATATGAAGAAATCCGGCTTCGCCGGAGAAATTTTTCTATCGAAAAATGTACAAATTTAGCCTGCTGTCAAACAAAAATTTAAAATATGCTGGCTCGATACCGCTCACCAGTAAAACATTGACACCTGGATGGGGATAAAAGTCTTAAAACAGTAGGCTGAATGGGGCCAAATGGATACGAGGCAGAGAGAGAGAGAAAAGGACAGAAATAACAAAAAACAGGTCACCCCCCTTAAGGAAGACGTCTGGGGTTCTGGAGCAGGACAACCTCTGGGTTTATATTCCCAGGTATGGCCTGGGGTTATACACTGGGGGGGTCTCGGGGACTCCGGTCATGTTCTTCCTGACTTAACCCCCTTAGGTGACCTGTTTTTGTTCTGTCCTTTTCTATCTTTCTCTGGCTTGTATAAATTGGGCCCCATTCAGCCTACTGTTTTAAGACGTTTATCCCCATCCAGGTGTCAATTTTTTACTGGTGAGCGGTAGCGAGCCAGTATTTTTTTATTTTTGTTTGACAGCAGGCTAAATTTGTACATTTTTCGATAGAAAAATGGCCGGCGAAGCCAGATTTCTTCATATAATGCTGGCTCGCTATCGCTCGCCAGGAAGAAATCGACACCTACAGTAGATGGGGATAAACGTCTTAAAATAGTTGGCTGAATGGGGCCGAATGGATACAAGCCAGAGAAAGAGAGAAAAGGACAGAAATAACAAAAAGCAGGTCACCCCCCTTAAAGGTGGGCTTAATAATCCTCATGGGTTGCTGGCCTCTAAAGTCACATTGTAACTAACTAAAAAGGAATGTGGCTCAGAAATGATTAACTCTTTCAGTAAATAATGACGCTTTCCTTCATTGTTCTCTGGTTATTGTTGAGCAGTTTTGTTAAGCTTCGAAGGCTACATGGGAGTCAGGAAAAGGTTAATTAAGATAGTTGCTTCCCCTTCGATTCACCGAGATCCTTCATAGTGTTAAGGGGACAGTGGCCGGTTTTGGGGGCATTTAATGAATGTATTCATTTATTTTTTTATTTCCTCGCTAGACCTCCATCAAGCTTAGAACTACATCCCCTAAACCCACCTTCAAAATAAATTTTTACATTTTTCGGTAGAAAAATTTCATGGTCGAAGGCCGGTATCTTTTACCATTACGGGCTCGCTATGGCTAGGCAGGAAAAAATCGACACCTAAATGTCACGAAAGGTCTTAATATTGACAAAGATATTGGGCGAAAGGTCTTAGAATCGACAAACTAGTGGAAGGAACGTCTTAAAATCTTAAAACTAAAATGCTAAACAAGAGAGAGAAGGGGGTCCAGAAAAAGCGAGTAATACCCCCTCAAAATCAATAGTCTAAAGCGTGCTATAGGATATAATGCAGAGTGGCATCATCGCACGGAAAGGGTTAACCCATTCAGTCCCGGTGACGTATTGCTTACTTTATTCTGGCTACTATTGGACGATTTTATTCAGTTTAATAAGGACCTCCTGCAATTACCAGCTTTCGAACTATCTCACTTAACCCTTTTTACTACCACAGATCCTTCTTAAACTGCGCTAAATCGTCTACATATGGCTAGAAACATAAAATCAAAAGACGTCGCCGGTACGGAAAGGGTTAAGAAAGATTCATGACCATTACACAGCCAAGGCCAACTTAAGGGGGAGGTAGTCGCTTTTTCGGAACCCCCTTCTCCCTCATGTTTAGCATATCAGTTTTGAGATTTTAAGACGTTAGTTTGGTGTTTTTCAGACCTTTCGCCTCAATTTTTTGTCAGTATTAAGAATTTTCGTGCCATTTAGGTGTCGATTTTTTCATGGCGAGCGATAGCGAGCCTTTAATTCTAGAAGGAACCGGCCTTCGGCCGGGAAATTTTTCTACCGAAAAATGTACACATATATCTTGACAATGGTTCTAGGTGTTTTTTTAAGCTTGATTGAGGTCTAGCGAGGACACTCAACAATAATTATAAATATAAATATATAGCCCCCAAACCAAGCACTACCCCCTTAAAGTAAAAGAGACTCGCTTACAAGACTATAATTATGTTTCGTGGACTGGGATATATGCGGCAGGTTCCAGGAAGGGAGTAAGTAAAGGGGTAACGGATTTTTCGCTCTTAAGATATTTCGCTCATACTTGGGTTTGTATACTCTTACTTTGACTTTGGTTAGGGTAGATTATATTTGGCTTAAGCTGGGTGACCTGCTTTTTGTTATTTCTGTCCTTTTCTCTCTTTCTCTGGCTTGTATCCATTCGGCCCCATTCAGCCAACTATTTTAAGACGTTTATCCCCATCTAGGTGTCTATTTCTTCCTGGCGAGCGATAGCGAGCCAGCATTATATGAAGAGATCCGGCTTCGCCGGAGACTTTTTTCTATCAAAAATTTTACAAATTTAGCCTGCTGTCAAACAAAAATAAAAAATATGCTGGCTCGCTACCGCTCACCAGTAAAACATTGACACCTGGATGGGGATAAACGTCTTAAAACAGTAGGCTGAAAGGGGCTAAATGGATACAAGCCAGAGAAAGATAGAAAAGGACAGAACAAAAACAGGCCACCCCCCTTAATTAAGACCGTTTTGTTTGCTAAAGATCATTTGGGATAATTTAGGCAGAGGCAGGTTGGTTTAGGTTCGGTTATTTGAGATTGGTGAAGGCTACATTATAGTAGGGACATCTTAGTTCAGCCTCATGACTAGATTACTATAGGAAAATGAAAGGGAAGGTAAGCTTCGTTTGGTGATGATTAGCTAAGGTATGTACTATTATTATTAGCTGCAAGTAGGCGAGAAAGCATGACCTTTATCCTCTGTAACTCAAAAAGGGCTAGAGCAAATTGGCTGTAAATTTCCACATCTATTCCTTGACTGACTCTTCCCAAATGGTACACATAATTAGCTTGATTAGTCTAGTAGTGTTTGAGTTACAGAAGTTAGAGTTCAGGATGCTTCGTCTACTTACAGCGAATAGAGTATATCACCATCCCTAGTTTCTTTGCCCAATGACTCCATGACTGTGTGTATATGGTAAAAGGCAGTGAAAATGCGTGTGACGCACTGGTTTCCATCATCGTGAACCGTGTTCACACTCCTAAGCTAACTGTGTCCGCTCACCTGACATTCCGTCAACCCTGGCTTCGGCTTCCCTCGAGACAAGGGGATACAGATATTAGGGATCGTAATATTACTGTAGCTCTGCTGTAAGCTAGTTATACGGAGGTCCAGAGGCTATGTCAGACCAGACAACGAATCTTACAACATAACTTTGGACGAAAATGTCAAATAAAGGCATACTACTGGCTTGCAATCCCTAGTCGTTCATGTTTTCCCAAACAGGGTTCTGTTTAGTGAAGAGAGGTGATGGTATGTTTAAATTTCTATAAGTTAGGCTAGGTATGGTTAGGCTAAATTAGTTAAGGTGAAGTTAGGCTAGGTATGGTTAGGCTAAGTTAGTTAAGGTGAAGTTAGGCTTAAGGATGAGTTCGTTCAGATTCGAGGAAGATGTCTGTGGGCAAAAACAAATTGTTGACGAAAATACCTTGAAGGTAAATGAAGCCAGTCGGTCATGTTTTCCCACCAAAGGCGCTGTTTAGTCCCCGTGGCCTTTGTTCTTAAGGGGAGATGGGTCGCCTTTCTAGATCCCCTTCTCCCTCGTCTTTAGCCCCATTAGTTTTCAGATTTTACGACGTTCGGCCCATTATTTTGGCGATTTTAACACCTTTCACCCCATTTCGTTGTCAATTTTAAGACCTTTCGTGCCATTTGGGTGTCGATTTTTTCCTGGTGAACGATAGCGAGCCTGTAATTTTAAGAGGAATCGGCCTTTGGCCGGGACATTTTTCGACTGAAAAATGTAACACTTATTTTTAAGGGGTGTCTAGAGGGTGTTTTTCTAACTTGGTGGAGGTCTAGTGAGGAAACTAATAAATAAATGAATATATGAATCAATAGACCAAAAAAACAAAACAGTGTCTCCTTAAGCGGTCCAGCACGGCCTTCTGCATGGGAATAGGTTAATGTGTTTTTCCTGCACCGTGAGCTAATGGATGTTGAGCAAGGCCGGATTTGGGATGGGTTGTTTTGCTACCGAGTTGGGGATTACGAAAGGCTCAAGCTAAAATATTTGAAACTCATAATTTATTTATTGCTCTCCAAATATCATAAGAACTTAAGAAACTGGGAGTCTGCAGAAAGCCGATTGGCCCTCACAAGGCAGATCCCTCTCATCAATTGTGTTTATTCGGATTAACTTATTTAGTGCCGGTGTAGTCCTTTTGACTTTATTCTAGCTACTTATGTACGATTTGACTCAGTTTAAGACTCCAGCAATTAACAGGCTTTTAATGGAAGATCTCCACTAGAGGGATTTTTTTCTTGACCCCTTTCTCCCTCATGTTTAGCCTCATTGCTTTTGATATTATAAAACGTTCGCCCCGTTAGTTTGCCGATTTTAAGACCTTTGACCCCATTTTAAGACCTTTCGTGCCATCCAGGTGTCGATTTTATCCTGGCGAGCGATAGCGAGCCAGTAATTTAAGAGGAAACGGCCTTCGGCCGGGACATTTTTCTACCGAAAATGTACAAATTAATCTTGAAAGGGCCTCAATTAGGGGGTGTAATTTAAAGCTTGCTGGAGGTCTAGGGAACAAACTAAATACCTCCCCTTAACTATCGCACGTAAACTTCATTACTACCTCAGATACTAATTAAACTGCACTAAATCCTCTAAATATAGGTAGGATAAAATTAATTCCTCCTGTACCGGCGACGTCCTTTTAACTGTATGTTGGCTACTATTAGATGATTGTATTCAGTTTATAAAGGGCTTCCAGCAATTAACAGGCTTCGAACTATCTAACTTAAATATTCTTTATCAGCACAGATCATCTTTAAGGTTCGCAAACTCGTCTAAATATTGCACGAATGCAATTAAAAGACGTCGCCGGTACAGAAGGGGTTAATAAGACGTCACTGGTACAGAAGGGGTTAACAAGACGTCACTGGTACACAAGGGGTTAACAAGACGTCACCGGTACAGAAGGGGTTAATAAGACGTCACCGGTACAGAAGGGGTTAATAAGACGTCACCGGTACAGAAGGGGTTAATAAGACGTCTCCGTTACAGAAGGGGTTAATAAGACGTCACCGGTACAGAAGGGGTTAATAAGACGTCACCGGTACAGAAGGGGTTAATAAGACGTCACCGGTACAGAAGGGGTTAATAAGACGTCACCGGTACAGAAGGGGTTAATAAGACGTCACAGGTACAAAAGGGGTTAATAAGACGTCACCGGTACAGAAGGGGTTAATAAGACGTCACCGGTACAGAAGGGGTTAATAAGACGTCACCGGTACAAAAGGGGTTAATAAGACGTCACCGGTACAAAAGGGGTTAATAAGACGTCACTGGTACAGAAGGGGTTAATCCCACGTCACCGATACAAAAGGGGTTAATAAGACGTCTCCGGTACAGAAGGGGTTAATAAGACGTCACCTGTACAGAAGGGGTTAATAAGACGTCACCGGTACAGAAGGGGTTAATAAGACGTCACCGGTACAAAAGGGGTTAATAAGACGTCACTGGTACAGAAGGGGTTAATAACACGTCACCGGTACAGAAGGGGTTAATAAGACGTCACCGGTACAAAAGGGGTTAATAAGACGTCACTGGTACAGAAGGGGTTAATAACACGTCACCGATACAAAAGGGGTTAATAAGACGTCACCGGTACAGAAGGGGTTAATAAGACGTCACCGGTACAGAAGGGGTTAATAAGACGTCACCGGTACAGAAGGGGTTAATAAGACGTCTCCGGTACAGAAGGGGTTAATAAGATGTCTCCGGTTCAGAACTGGTTAATAAGACATCACCGGTACAGAACGGGTTAATAAGACGTCTCCGGTACAGAAGGGGTTAATAAGACGTCTCTGGTACAGAAGGGGTTAATAAGACTTGACCGGTACAGAAGGGGTTAATAAGACGTCACCGGTACAGAAGGGGTTAATAAGACGTCACCAGTACAGAAGGGGTTAATAAGACGTCACCGGTACAAAAGGGGTTAGAGACGTCACTGGTACAGAAGGGGTTAATAACACGTCACCGATACAAAAGGGGTTAATAAGACGTCGCCGGTACAGAAGGGGTTAATAAGACGTCTCCGGTACAGAAGGGGTTAATAAGACGTCTCCGGTACAGAAGGGGTTAATAAGACGTCTCCGGTACAGAAGGGGTTATTAAGACGTCTCCGGTACAGAAGGGGTTAATAAGACTTCACTGGTACAGAAGGGGTTAATAAGACGTCACCGGTACAAAAGGGGTTAATAAGACGTCACCGGTACAAAAGGGGTTAATAAGACATCACCGGTACAGAAGGGGTTAATAAGACGTCACCGGTACAGAAGAGGTTAATAAGACGTCACCGGTACAGAAGGGGTTAATAAGACGTCACCGGTACAGAAGGGGTTAATAAGACGTCACCGGTACAGAAGGGGTAAATATATAAGACGTCACCGGTACAGAAGGGGTAAATATATAAGACGTCACCGGTACAGAAGGGGTAAATATATAAGACGTCACCGGTACAGAAGGGGTTAATTAGACATCACCGGTACAGAAGGGGTTAATAAGACGTCACCGGTACAGAAGGGGTTAATAAGACATCACCGGTATAGAAGGGGTTAATAAGACGACAGCGGTATAGAAGGGGTTAATAAGACGACAGCGGTATAGAAGGGGTTAATAAGACGACAGCGGTATAGAAGGGGTTAATAAGACGTCACCGGTACAGAAGGGGTTAATTAGACGTCACAGGCTTACCATACGGCTCCGGTCACCATACGTCACCATACGGCTCCCGAATGTGTTTTTTACAATGAACCTATAACTGCCTTGATACTGTAATGGTTGGAGCCTGTAAGTTCTATATGTGGTGTCCTGGGTTCGAAGCCTGGGATGGTAGCATGCTTTCATTAATTTCCTTTAGGGGATTAATAGTGTTAAGAACGATGTTTATTAATATCTAGAGCTTCAGGAATATTTCGTTGTGAGGTCCTTTGAAATTTGTACCCCATAACATTTTCTCGCTTGTCACATAAACATTAGGCTCTTCATAGCGCAGTTAAATCCAGTACATGATTAAATTGATATCCATTATTCGATAAATGGTTTTAATCGTGATCGAATGTTTTCATTAATTTCATCACGAGGGTTATTAGTGTTAAAAACGATGATGATTAATATAATACATTTGCAATATCTTAGATAATAATTATACGTTAACTATTTAAATAGTTATATATCTTTTTTGTTTTCTATGTGAGGGAGACAAAAGGAAAAACTGCCTGTCGCGAGTGCCTCCCCCATAGATGAAAGAGTAACAGGGCCAAAATCAAGAGACGTTCGAGCCAAAATGCCTGGACACACAGAGTTTGAAGCAATTTAAGTAATAGGAGGAGGGAAAGACTGATTCTGGGAGAGAGTTCCAGAGCTCAGCTGTTGAATAGAAGAAAGACAGAGTAGCGTTTCACTCTTGGGTTGGAGAGTTGCACAGAGTAGTGATGGGATTGTGTTGCAAGACGGGTACCACGTGCCCTATGTAGAGGTGGTGGTATACACTGGGAGAGTTATGAGGAGCACTAATTAGCGATAGAATGGCGAGAGAGATACAACATTGTGGCTAAGAGAGAGAGTTTGCAAAGAGTTGGTGAGTGGGCGGGAATTAATGATACGAAAGGCTTTCCTTTCTACTTTGTCTAGAAGTGCTGTGTGAGAGGATCCTCCCCACACATGTGAACAATACTCAACACAAGGACGCACTTTGCCCAGGATTCGAACTCGGGACACCACACCCAGAACATAAGCACCTAAACCATTACACCACCAACACAGGTGAAATATTTTGATATATTGCACAACTATATGATAGTTGTCAGTAGTTGATGTTCACCTTGCATTTATCATTAGATGTTTAATTATTCTTTACAACGACCGTATATGCAAGCAATTATTCCAGTCACCATATCTAGCAACCCGGCAAAACAGGAGGAATACTTTTAAGGGAAGATGGGCTGGTTTGTCTGGCCCCCTTTTCCCTCGTGTGTAACCCTTTCACGTTTTTATGACGCAGAGGTTGCCGGATTAGCAATAATAAATAGAGTTCTCTCACTCTTATAATTACCTCTCCAAAATTAGTTTTCTGCCCACAGCTAACTCAAAGACAACTGCAGAGGTTGAAGTAACTAAACTAAAGGTTTCTAAATACCCCTGATGGTAACAAAGGCTTTAAAGTATCCCCAATAGGCTCAAAAGCGCCTCAAAAACGTGAGAGGGTTAATTCCATTGTTTTTTAGAACTTAAGATGTTCGACTCATTAGTTTGGTGATTTTATGACTCTACACCACATTTTATGACTCTACACCACATTTTATGACTACACCACATTTTATGACTCTACACCACATTTTATGACTCTACACCACACTTTATGACTCTACACCACATTTAGTGACTACACCACATTTTATGACTCTACACCACATGTTATGACTCTACACCACATTTTGTGACTCTACACCACATTTTATGACTCTACACCACATTTTATGACTCTACACCACATTTTATGACTCTACACCACATTTTATGACTCTACACCACATTTTATGACTCTACACCACATGTTATGACTCTACACCACATTTTGTGACTCTACACCACATTTGATGACTCTACACCACATTTTGTGACTCTACACCACATTTTATGACTCTACACCACATTTTGTTTTTTTTGTCAAAATTAAGAGTCGTGGTGCCATTTAGGTGTCGTTTTTGTCCTGGCGAGCAACAGCGAGCCTGTAATTATATGAGGGAACTGGCCTTCGGCTGGGATTTTTTTTTTAACGAAAAATTTACACATTTATCTTGAGGGGGGGGGAGGGGGGGTCTAGGGGGTATTTTTCTATGTTTGAGGGAGGTCTAGCGAGGAAACTAAAACAAATACAAGAATACATTAATTGATAGACCAAAAAAACAGCCACTAGCTCAATAAACTATCTTTGAAAATTTGACAAATGAGTGTAAACACCAAATGAAGAGAAGCACTTTATTGACAACTATCTGTGAAACCTTGTCAATAAAGTGCTCCTCCTCAGATGGTGTTCGGGAGGAATACTGACAAACTATAGCACTTATTGCACACACGAATCCTCCGATGTTAATTAGTCTGATAGATGTGTTGTAGTTGTTTTGAGTTTAGAATGGTTTCAATTTAATTTCCTTATGCATTTATGTTTCACCTTAATAGGCCAATTACAACTAGCATCGCATCAATACATATTTGTCTTAGATCGTCAGTCGCTCATTAGTATTATGCCTGACGTTAATATCTAATCCGTTGGCATTTAATCGTACCATCATATCGTACGTACGTACGTACGTCTCAGTATCATTTATCTATTTTTGTTTTGTTTTTAATGGGAAACTGACAATATTTTTCTCTATAAATTAATGTATTCCTTTGTTTTTCTTACTTTTTCTCGCTAGACCTCCATCAAGCTTAGAAGAAACCCCCCCCCCCCCCCCCTTCAAGATAAATGTGTACATTTTTCGGTAGAAAAATGGCCCGGCCGAAGGCCGATTCCTCTTCAAATTGCAGGCTCGCTATCGGTCGCCAGGAAATAATCGACACCTAAATGGCACGATAGGTCTTACAATTGACAACGAAATGGGGTGAAATGTGTTAAAATCGCCAAATTAATGGGCCAAGCGTCTTATAATCTCAAAACAAATGGGGCTTAACACGAGGGAGAAAGGGGACCAGAAAAAACGACCTACCTCCCTTTAACCTCAACAGTCCATCAGCCTCACCTTATGGGGGGGTCACCGTTTTTTTGTTTTTTTCTTTCTCTCTTGTTCTCTTTTTCTCTCTTTCCCTGGCTTGTATCCATTCGGCCCCATTCAGCCAACTGTTTTAAGACCTTTATCCCTATCCAGGTGTCGATTTCTGGAGAAATCCTTGCTGTCAACACAAAAATATATATATTCTGGCTCGCTACCGCAAACCAAGAAAATATTGACACATGGATGGGGGTAAGCATCTTAAAACAGTAGGCTGAACGGGGCCGAATGGATACAAACCAAAGAGAGAGGGAGAGCAAGAGGAAAAAAGCGAGTTGGGCTCCCTTAATTATAATATCATCCAGCTGTGCTTCCTACTACTTTAGTTTAATCTTAATAAATAAAGGTCAATGTTTGTCTGTTTGTCAGTTACCCGACCTTTGTTACTAAACTCCTTCCACAGTGTTGGTGCCAGGTGGGAGTGTGGGGTACCGTTGGAAAGCCCAGGCTTTGGAGATGGTTTTAGGCGAGTTTAGTGGAAATCAGACACAATTTTGTTTAATAAAATTGTCGGCAGAACTTATGTAGTATACGGGAGCGAAAAAAATGCGAAAAAAAAAATTGCCGTTTCGGGCAGAAGGAGGCCTCCGATCGAAAAGGTGTATGGAACGAAAGTTGTTCGCAGCTCCCCAAAATGGGGGTACGGATGAGGTCAGATCCAAAATCGGTCATTTAGCGGCCGAAATCGAGGTCGCCTTTTAATTAGGCACAGGGAGGTCGAGGCCGGTGATTATGGTAGTAGTAGTATTATATTATTTTTATTAATCTCACCACCACACCCCCAATGAAATTAATTAAAGTATATATGATCCACCGGGATTGTGAGGATTGTGGTAGTAGTGATTGATGATGGTGATTATGGTAGTAGAATTTAAACCCGGGCAACGCCGGGTACCCCTCCTAGTTAGTTATATTTAAGAATTGTCTCACCCCATTTTTTGTTTTTATTATTATCCCCAACATCGCCATTCTTGTATATAATTTCCATATTGAATCAAGTATTATTATATATTTTTCCTTCTCTTGTTTGTTTTCTTCTGGCGTATCCTATTTGTTCATAATAGTTTTTTGTTTTTTATCTTTTTGTTCCTTCTGAGGTGTAACTTCCCCTTTGCTGTGCCCATTGCCACCAATGTTAACCTTTTCAAGCTCCAATACGCGTTTCTGTTCTGTTTCTGGCTATTATTAGACAATTTTATTCAGATTAGTAAAGGTATATGGAGGTCAAAGGGTTGATTCAGATAGTATTTACCCTTTTAATACCCACAGATACTTCCTAAGCTGCATAAAATCGTCTAAGGATAGCCAAAATATACTGCTAACACGCGCCAGAGCTTGAAAGGGTTAACATTCTTTTCAGCAACTATTTTCAGATATACTGTATGTCATCCTAAAGTCCTCTTAAACATCTCCCACTGATGTTTTGTGTTTTATCTTTTTATTTTCTTATTAGTTGCACATAATGTTGTCTACTTTGACTTGCTTACTTACAGTTCATTAGTGTATTGCCTAATACTTCTATTCGTATTGTCATTATGTTATTTATATCTTCGTCGAGATTGTATTTCTCCATCCTCTCTTTATATATATATATATATATATATATATATATATATATATATATATATATATATATATATATATATATATATATATATAAGTCCTTTCTGTTTCGCCCGTTTTCCTCTTTCAAAGTACGAGATAAATTACCAACAATTCTCTTGACACCTCTGGTGGACGCTTCTGAATTAGCGCCAGAGCTACGACTGTAGACATCACCGTACCCAACACCTAGGATATGCACAGTTTATCTCAATATTTGTGTGATTCTACACGTTTTTATATACAGTATACGACTACACTAAGTGCTTATATAGTATGGTAATAAAGGGAAAGTCCATATTGTGACGTCTACCAGCGTTGGCAGAATCGCCTCTCGTTAGCCACTAGCGCTCGCCAGGGACATCGAAATGGGATACAGTTATCCGAGAATGTTGTTCTTTCTTTCCTTGTAATCGCATTGTCACAGACAGTCCAGTGGTGGTCTTTGTTTTCGTCTGTGACAACGGGTTATATTTTATATCAATAGTAGTGATGATAATACCAGCGTGGGAATGAGAGAGACTTTCAGAGCGAGATGGTAGAGAGTGTCTGTAGGTGCGGGAGCATTCCTGCCTCTCGCTCGCTATTGGCCGGCGTGTCTGGCTGTGTCACGTGACACCTGCTGTCTTGTGACGTATCGGACCGTGATTGGCCTACCATCGCGCCCTTGCGGGCTCCTGTTTAACTTGCCTCCTGCATGAGGGTCCCCAGGAGCTGTCCTCATCAGGACAGGTTTGGCGCGCATGCTTCTAACATCCCCTTGCATACTCTCTCCCGATCACCCCCTTTACCACTGTCTCTCTCTCTCTGACCTTCTTCTTTTCCATTACTTCTCGCCTTTATTCAATTACTTATCCCCTTGGGTTCTGCATATGGTTTCCATAGCCGGCCCATTGTATTGCATGCGCCGTCCTCAGAGATATTTACATGTACTTAGAATAGGTTTGAGGGTTCTTAGTTAGTATAGGTTAAGAACTTAGTGTGTCTCCATTATTGATTTAGTGTTTCTGCTCTTTTATTTAATGCTAGACTGGGATAAGGTAACTGTAGTCGTTGTCTCCGATGTGTGTACGGTTTGCTTATACCTACACGACTTCGACCGGTCCTGTGGTAGCCTGGGTTGTCTTTTCGGTTGCATCCTTTGCGAGTGCAGCTTTGTGTTGACTGAGGGTTTTGGCCTGTTCCAGTTCCACACTTTGCTGCCTCTTTGCTTGTCTTTAGAGGGTCGCCAGGATAGAACCAGATACTTGTGATCTGGATCTATCAAGAGAGCACCCTAGTCAATTAACGTAACTTAAAGGATGCAGTCTTAAGGACATCCCTAGGCTGCGAGCCTGTCTTGCTCAACCCCAGTCCCTTACCTAGAGTATTCCAGCTAGACATTATTAATCGAGTAGACACTTATTAGTATTTAATATAAGCTCTTTGATATGTACGCATTATTATTCACAGCATTTATTAGTCTAGGTTGTTGTTGAGTTGCACAACCATAGCAGACTGTTTCGTTGATGAGGAAGTACTTCTTTTAGTGTCGAGCATTGCTACCGTTGCGCATTTATAGTATTCTCGTGTCAGTTAACATTATATGTCCTATCTTTTGGTGTATTCGATTTATACGAGTGGTGTCCTGCCTGCCTTTATATAGTTCAAGATTAGATACGAGCATCTTATGAGCATCAGACTTTCTTCAGAAGTTTCCAGGTCTATGCTGTAGGACTATACTTCACTTTCTTTCAGATAGGAGTGAAGAGTTTATTGTTGTTTAGAGTAACTGTATTGAAGCATCTTTTTATTGTATTAAATCTTGCAGTGATTTAATTGATCTTTCCATAGATTCCTTTTTTTGCATTTTAACGTAACTTGCATCTTGTTTGTTATCAGGCTATACCAGTGTGGGTTAGCCTGAAGTAGAGTACATTAATGCCCAGTTAAGGAATACCCCGCTATCGCAGATTAACTCTGGAGGGTATATTAAGTGTTTTGTTCGCCGGCATATAAGGTCGAGGGTTTGGATCAAGCGTACCGTTGTTGAATAGTGCCCTATTAACTAGTCCAATCTTTAAATGCCCTTGTTTTATTCATAGCCCCGGTCGTAACAATATGCAGCTGATAATGACTACAAACATAATCATAAGCTGATTAATTAAAACAAAATTGGCGCAAAAATACCTGCTGACTTTGTATTGTAAATATACGTTATTTATGAATATGGGTGATTTTAAAATATATAAAACAACAGTATGCATAGCCCAAAGTATGTGTCAGCTACAGAAATGTCGACTAACTGCATATATTATAGAATTGTTGAAGAAGAGGGAGGGTGGATAACTCTGTGATGGCGCCCATTTCCCACAATGCACTGCGGTAAACCTTGCGTTCAGCGCCCCTATCGGCCACTGTAGGCATTTATTGGTAGCTGTTGTACACTATTAACTATAATTCTATAATCTATTCTAAGCTATTATATTTCAGTATTTCTTTATCGTCTTTATTTTGCAACAAACATTTGTATTCCTCAAGTTTAATGTCTATGAACTTGAATAATATTTGTTTTGCGTTCATATCCCTTTCTCTATCAACAATATTTGTCATTTTCTTCTGGAACTTGCAACTTTTCTTTTCCTCGTCATAATTATGTTTTTGCATCTACGTCTTTTCGTGTCAGTTTTACCCCTCCAATGATTCAAGTATATAAATAAACGTATTCTTTCCTTTTGCTAATCTATCATTGTTTCTGCTACATTTTCATTGTATATCAGCTTCTCTTTTAGATGCTCCGTGTTCCTGCTGCTCTCTCCTAATTTACTCAAATACTAACGCTTTATTCTAGGTATTTTCAACGCCTATTTTATTTATTTTATTCTATGTATTTTATTCTATGCATTTTATTCTATGTATTTTCAGCGCCGATTTTATTTATTTTATTCTATGTATTTTATTCTATGTATTTTCAATGCCTATTTTATTTATTTCGGAACTATTTTTGATTCACTCCTCTTTTCTATCAAATGTTGCCCATTCCTTATATACTCATATCAAACATAAAAAAATCATAATTTCAATCCGTTGTGCTTGGCTTTATTCATTATCACTTTAGTTTAGTTAAGGTTCCTGCCTGTTTACACTGTCTCGTTTGATCCCCTTTTCTCTCTCTCTTTCTCTCTCTCTCTCTCTCTCTCTCTCTCTCTCTCTCTCTCTCTCTCTCTCTCTCTCTCTCTCTCTCTCTCTCTTCTCAAATATCAACCTACTTTTCTTCACCTATTTCTGTGTATGACTCCGTACCCAGTTGTTATTCTATTTTTTTGTTTATCTCTCTTTATCCCACATCTCCCTCTCTCCCCCCCCCCCCCCCCCCCCCCCCCCCCCCCCCCCCCACTAACACCACTCACCCTTCAAGGACTGGCCACAAAAGTCGATTTCACGCCTTAATGCCACCCCTGCCTCCCCCCTCCCTCTCCCTCTCCCTACCTCCCTCCTACCTGCCTCGGGGACTACCTGGGCTACCGGTGGGCCTGGAGGCTGATGGAGACTTGGGGCTACTGAACATTATTGAAGCTGCTTTGAAATGAAAACAAAACAATATGTTGGATATGATGGTTACTGTGCCAGACAATTGTTTTTTATAATATATGTGATATGTCTTAACCCTTGCAGCACGATGACGTAATTTTCAAAAAAATTCTGGGTACCATTAGGCAATTTCCTAAAGCTTATAATCTACCTCTAGGATTTGAAGGGGTAACTACGATCTCAATAAACCCTCTCTTCTTTCTTAAGGGGAGGTTTTTAGTGTGTTTCCTAGACTTCCATCACCCCTTTCAAGATAAATTTGTACATTTTTCGGTAGAAAAATTTCCCGGCCGAAGGCCGGTTCCTCTTAAATTAAAGGCTCGCTATCGCTCGCCAGGAAAAAATCGACACCTAAATGGAACGAAAGGTCTTAAAAGTTACATTAATGGGGTGAAAGTTCTTAAAATCACCAAACTAATGGGGCGAACGTCTTAAAATCTCAAAAGCAATGGGGCTAAACATGAGGGAGAAAGGGGTAAAGAAAAAAATCCCTCAAGTGGCAATCTCCCCTTCAATTGAATATAATATTGTGTTTTTGTTTTATCCAGAAGGAAAGTTACGAAGGCGTCACCGTGCTTCATTTAGATCACTCAGAATTAAACAAAGGGAACTGCTAAACAATAGTCCATTAATTATAGGTAGGCCAGAAATCCTGACCCCTAGCCTCTGTAGCTCAAAAAGGGCTAGAGAAAATGGGCTAAACATTTCCACACCTATTCCCTGGCTGACCCTTCCTCAATGGTAGAAATATTAACTCGATTGCTCTAGTAGTTTATGAGTTATGGTGGTTAGAGGTCAAGATTTTTGGCCTACCTATAATGAAAGGACTATAGGTGTGCGGGAAGTACAGTTGGCCACATAAGTCTTGTCTCCGCTGTCATTACGTTTTGCTCGCTGTGTGCTGTATGTCAGATGTTGAATAGGGTGTGTAAAGAGAGGAACGTGTTTGTATATCTCACTCGAAACGATGAATTTATGCTTAGATAGTGCTGATACCAATTATTAATCGAAATAATCTTGTTGCCGGGACATCACTTATTTGGCCTACTGTACCTGGGCTACTGGTGAGCCTGGAGGTTAGTGAAACCGGTATCACACGAGCGCATTTTCCCTCAACAGTTACCCTCAACACTCGGCTGGCAGCTTATAAAGTCAATATTTAATATACTACAGTTACCTACATTCATCTACCATCACTATAGTTTCCGATTCCAGTGTCAAATAGTCAAGAAATGTTGCCAGAAAATTGTTGGATCATCAAATGTTGACTATAAAAGCTCTCGTGTGATACCGGCTTTACTGGGTTGGGTCTTTGGGGGACTGTTGGCTACTGAACAATCAAGGGGCTAGGCTATTCTGAAAACATTAACCACTTGAGGATATGACTCGTTCTAGCAGTCTATTCCGGTTATCACTAGACGATTTGATACTGCTTAGGAAGGATCTGTGGGATTTGATACTGCTTAGGAAGGATCTGTGGGATTTGATACTGCTTAGGAAGGATCTGTGGGATTTGATACTGCTTAGGAAGGATCTGTGGGATTTAAAAGGGCAAAAGACTATCTCAATTAACCCTCCGATTTCTAAATAACCTTCCTAGTCTGAATACAATCATATAATAATAGCCAATTGGATCTTCAAAGGGTTACTTAAGGAGAGGTTTTTAGTGTTTTGCTTAGACTTCCATCAAGCTTGAAATTACACCCCCTTGACTCCCTTTCAAGATAAATTTGTACATTTTTCGGTAGAAAAATGTCCCGGCCGAAGGCCGATTCCTTCTTAAATTACAGGCTCGCTATCGCTCGCCAGGAAAAAATCGACACCTAAATGGCACGAAAGGTCTTAAAAGTGACATAAATGGAGCAAAAGTTCTTTAAAACGCCAAACTAATGGGGCACACGTCTTAAAAGTTCAAAAGCAATGGGGCTAAACATGAGGGAGAAAGGGGTAAAGAAAATAATCCCTCAAGTGGAAGGTTAAACAGGCTTTGAACCATCTCACTTAACCCTTTTAACTACCACAGATCCTTCTTAAACTGCACAAAAGCGTCTGAATATCGTCAGAATAAATGTATAAGAAGTCATCGGCATGGCAGGGGGTTAAATAGAATGTCTCTCAAAATTGTTTTCCCTCTAATAATGCAGATTAGAAAGGCTCTTAATATTCGTTGAGTCTAGCTTAGTGACGCAGATATATATAACATTTATTATTATCACATGCATTATCCCGTACAGTACCGGTGACGTCCTATTAACCCTTTCACGCACAGAGGTTGCCAGATTAGCAATAAGAAATAGAGTTCTCTCACTCTTATAATTACCTCTCCAAAATTAGTTTTCTGCCCACAGCTAACTCAAAGACAACTGCAGAGGTTGAAGTAACTAAACTAAAGGTTTCTAAATACCCATGATGGTAACAAAGGCTTGAAAGTATCCCCAATAGGCTCAAAATCGCGTCATATGTCGGAGAGGGTTAATTATATTCTGGCAATTATTAGACGATTTTATTCAGCTTAGGAAAGACCTCTAACAATAAAAAGGGTTCAAACTATCTCAACCAACTCTTTCAACTATCACAGATCCTTCTTAAGCTGCGCACTATCGTCTAAACATGACTAGAATATAACACACGTCGCTGGTACTCAAAGGGTTAAGCTATTTACGACAACTGTGAACCAAGGAATCTCAGAATACTACTGGCCTTTATCACATTCGCAGTCATTCTCTAAATTCTTGTTGCTCCTTAGCCATTTTAAGGGGAGATGGTTCACTTTTTGGGGCGATTTTTGCATGGATTCATTATTGTTCTAGTGTCCTCCCTACACCTCCATCAAATTTTAAAAAAACGTCAATTAGATCCCCCTTCTAGATTAATTTGTACATTTTTCGGTAGAAAAATGTCCCGGCCGAAGGCCAGTTCTTACAACATTACAGGCTCACTATCGTTCGCCAGGGGAAAAATCGACACTTAAATAGCACGAAAGGTCTAAATATTGACGAAGAAATGGGGCGAAAGGTCTTAAAATTTACTAACTAATGGGGCAAACATCTTAACATCTGAAAACTAATGGGGCTAAACATGATCGAGGGAGACAATGGTCCAGAAAAACGGTCTGCCTCCCCTTAACTTCAATATTCTCTCATTATATAAAAATAAATCACGCGTCAACAAACCTGGACTAAGCTAGAATGTAAAGCCTCTGTTAATGTTGATAAATATATCGATTCCTTGTACAGTCGGCCAAATAAGTGATGTTCGTTTTAACAAGTATATTTCGATCAATTATTGGTATCAGCACTATCTAAGCATTAATTTATAGTTTCGAGTGAGATATACAAACATGTTCCCATCTCTACATACCCTATTCAACATCTGACATACATTAATACAGCAGTTAGCGAGCAAAACGTAATGGCAGTGGCGACAGGATTTATTTGACCAACTGTACTTAACATAGAGCAAAGGTTGAAATGATAGAGGTAATTAGACGGTAACTCTTGAGTCCTACTGTACAATAAACCCGTCGTAATGAAGCTCAACAATAAAAGGTCTTCTAATGTTGGTGATTAGGAACGCCACATAATCCCAATTTCACGTGGGTAGAATCATACACGGTAAATGGTGCGGCCCATAATGGGGTATATACGGTGGGGATCTGAGTGGCGTGCAAATGTGTTTTTCGCAACCCAGTTTTGTTCATTATAGAATTAAATATATCAAAGAATATAAACAGCAACAGACGGACTAGTCGAGAGGACATTGCTCGTGTTCTAAGTTTAATCTTAGGGAAAAAGTAACTTTATTAATGCATAACTCGATTAATTTCACATTCAGTTATGAAATATCCTATGTGAAGGTTAGATTTCATAAATATACGTATTGTGAGAGACGATACAGTCTCACAATCAACAACATCTGATGGCTGCGTGTCCATAAACTTTACGACTTGGGGGGGGGGGGAACAAAACTAAAAAAGAAGAAGCTACATCTGGCCTAAATCGATGTCCAGAAAACGTCCGGTCAACTATGAAGTACATAATTATGAAAATCTAAATTGCCTTGGTACTTTAACAGTTTACAATACGGGTACTTCAGTTTGAGTTTACCTCAGTCTGTGTTTTGTCAGGATAAACAGGTTCATCTTTTTGAGACGCTCCTCGTATGGTTTACTTCTTAACTCGGTATCGTGATCGTGTACTCAACCTTTAACTGTGTTGGTGGTGTAATGGTTTAAATGCTTATGTTCTGGGTGTGGTGTCCCGAGTTCTAATCCCGGGAGGACCATATGCTTTCATTAGTTTATTCAAGTACACAAGGGTTTGTAATGGATGATTAATGTGAAAAACGGGGTGTTCCTTAATATTTGATGTAACTCTTCCTTGAACTTTCTACAATTTTGGACATCCACACTATAACATGGTCACCAAAGTTATACGTAATACTCATGTAATATTAACGAGTAATCAAGGGTAGAATGATTATTTTTAATTTTATTTCAAATTGCTTCATGGTCAGTCCAACTACTCTTATTTTCCTTTGTGGTTGTTTCCGAGGAGTAAGGGCTGGGCTTTAAGGGAGGAATGGCTGGTTATTATGGCCCCCTTCTCCCTCGTGTTTTGCCCCATTGATGTTTTTGTTTAGACTTTAAGACGTAAGGCCCATTAGTTTGGCGATTTTATGACTTTACGCCTCATTTCTTTGTCAATATTAAGATATTTCGTGAAATTTAGATGTCGACTTTATCCTGGCGAGCGATAGCGAGCCTGTTATTTTAAGAGTAACCGGCCGAATGTTCTACCGAAAAATGTACACATTTTTCTTGAAGGGGGGTCTAGGGGGTGGTTACTTGCAAAACTCGAGCATCTTGAGGGCACTGCCATGGTTACAAGTACTGCCAAGGAGTGTCTTACTTCTGGCATTGTATATCCACAAGTCTCTCATCCATTGCAATTATAATACACACACACATACACCACACACCACACACACACACACACACACACACACACACACACACACACACACACACACACACACCACACACGACGCTTTACATCATATATTTTACCAGCATCTAAGTTATACATATAATTTTAATTTTGCCATCACATCCTTCGAGTTAAAGGTAAATATCCACTCTTCCTAAACAGAGTAGAGATCCGTTAACACATACAGTCTCTCCGTTATCCGATGTTATGGGGAAGTATTTTTCTGAACCCCCTTTTCCCCCTTTTCCTTCATATTTCCCCGTTTTCCTTCATATTTCCCCCTTTTCCTTCATATTTCCCCCTTTTCCTTCATATTTCCCCCTTTTCCTTCATATTTAGCCCTATTAGTTCTCAATGTAAAGACTTTAACCCATTTCTTTGATAGTACTAGGATCTTTCGTGCCATTCAGGTGTCAATTATTTCCTGGCGAGCGATAGCAAGTCTGTATTGTAAGAGGAACCGGCCTTCGGCCTGGAATATTTCTATCGAAAGAGGTACACATTTATGTCGAAAGGGGGTCTTAGGGATGCTATTTATCAAGCACAAGTGAGGTCTGTGGATCAACTAAAACAATTATATATATATATATATATATATATATATATATATATATATATATATATATATATATATATATATATATACATATATATATATATATATATATATATATATATATACTGTATGCTGTATATACCGGAAGAAGTGAAAAGTAAATCAAAACATCCCCTTCATCCCGAAAGATCCGCTTCAGTTCCCGCTAAGAACCCCCACCAACCACACACCTAGGGAAATCCACCACCCTATAATAACAAAGCTCTATAAAAACAAAACACATCCGACATACCTCCTGCGCATCTTGGCATCCCCACCACCACTATCATCATCATAATCATCATCCCGGTTTCATACGAACGCTCTTTTCCTCAACATTGATCTGGCAGCTTATGAGGTCACCGTATTAAATATTTCGGTTACGTAAATTCATCTATCAGCAGTCTAGTTTCTGATTCCAGGGCAAAATAGTCCAGACATATTGCCAGGAAAATGTTGATTATCGAATATTGACTAAAATAGATCTCGTGTGATACCGGCTTCATCATCTGCTTCGAATGCGCTGGGAAGACTCCGGTGGTTTTCAATTGTTTCGCCCTAAAGTTAATTCGCTCATTTTCAACTCGTTCACCTTCGGAGTATGTTCGCCCACTAATGTTCGCCCACGAATGTTCGCCCACTAATGTTCGCCCACTAATCTAACCTTAAGGCGGGATGGGCCGGTATTTCTGGGCCCCATTCTCCCTCGTGTTTAGCCCCATTATTATTTGTTTTAGATTTTAAGACGTTCGACCCATTACTTTGGAGATCTTAAGACTTTATGCCCCATTTCTTTGTCAATATTAAGATTTGTCGTGCCATTACGTGTCGATTTTGTCCTGTTGAGTGATAGCGAGCCTGTCATTTTAAGAGTAACTGGCCTTCGGCTGGGACATTTTTCTACTGTGAAATTTACACATTTTACTTGAAGGAGAGTCTAGGGGGTGTTTCTTACAGTTTGATAGAGGTCTAGGAAGGAAACTAAAAATATAATTGAAAGATAATACAATAAACAAATAAATACCCCCATCCCACCCCCCCCCCACCCCCCTGCCTTATTGAACCCTACAACGTAATCTAATGCTACCCATGCCTGCCCTAAACTAACCTATAGCCTCAACTAGGCCTTAGATTCTCCTACCCCCATCTAGCTCAGCCTAAGCTAATCTAACGTAACCTCCAACCTAGCACAACCTAACCTAACCTAACCTAACCTAACCTAACCTAACCTAACCTAACCTAACCTAACCTAACCTAACCTAACCTAACCTAACCTAACCTAACCTAACCTAAGCTAATCTAACGTAACCTCCAACCTAGCACAACCTAACCTAACCTAACCTAACCTAACCTAACCTAACCTAACCTAACCTAACCTAACCTAACCTAACCTAACCTAACCTAACCTAACGTAACCTCCAACCTAGCACAACCTAACCTAACCAACCTGAACTTTCCTCACATCACCTTTCTAGCTTTATTTAAGGGGAGATTTCCACTCGAGGGATTTTTGTCTTGACTCCTTTCTCCCTCATGTTTAGCCCCATTGCTTTTCTAGTTTTAAGACGTTCGCCCCATTATTTTGACGATTTTAAGAACTTTCGACCCATTTCTGTCTATTTTAAGACCTTTCGTGCCATTTAGGGATCGATTATATCCTGGCGAGCGATAGCGAGCCTGTAATTTAAGAGGAACCGGCTTTCAGCCGGGACATTTTTCTACCGAAAAATGTACAAATTCATCTTGAAAGGGGTTCAAGGGGGTGTAATCTTACGCTTGATGGATAATATCTAGAGACCAAACTAAAAACTTCCCCTTAAAATTAGTCAAACCAAGCCTCACCTATCAATCAACAATCAAAAGTAGCTTAATCTGGGTTGTAACCGATTATTTTTTTTAGAGAAGGCGTACAAATGGTTCCACAATAAAGTTAACGTCCACAAAAGGAAAACTTAATTCATAATCTAATTTGTATTAATCTATTTTTTATTAATTTCAACACAACACCAAACACCTCCAATGCAATTAATGAAAGCATATATACAGTATGTGATCCACCAGGATTCGAACCCGGGTTATCACACACCGATTTTTAGACACCTTAACCATGACACCACCAAGACGGTAAGAGTAGTCAGTGGAGTTAAGGGGAGATTTCCACTTGAGGGACTTTTTACTTGACCCCTTTCTCCCTCATGTCTAGCCCCATTGCTTTTGAGATTTTAAGACGTTTGTCCCATTAGTTTGGTGATTTTAAGAATTTCCGCCCCATTCTGTCAATTTTAAAACCTTTCGTGCCATTTAGGTGTCGATTTTATCCTGGCGAACGATAGCGAGCCTGTAATATAAGAGTAACCGGCCTTCGGCCGGGACATTTTTCTACCGAAAAATGTACAAATTTATCTTGAAAGGGGGTCAAGGGGGTGAAATTTTAAGATTGATGGAGGAGTAGGAAACAAACCAAAAACCTCCCCTTAATTAAACTTCAAATAAATCCTGCAGTAAAGTAACACCCAGTTTTCATGTAACCTGACTATATGACAAGCTCAATAAATGCCTGCTTTGATAATAAAGTTAGAGAGTCGTGAATTGTAGCGAACTAACTAATGGGCGAACTGACTTACTGGCGAAACGACGACTCTCCCCGACAGTAGCTGTTAGGGAATCAAGACGTAGCATCTCTCTGCTCCGCCAGCCTAATGACAGACAAGCCCGACTATCACACCATTAAAAAAAAAAAAAAAAAAAACACACACAAACACACACACACACACACTCTAACACACATATTAACCCCTTCTGTACCGGCGACGTCCTGTTTACTTTATTTTGGCAACTATTAGGCGATGTTATTCAGCTTAGGAAGGAGGTCTACCCATAAAAAGGCAACAGGCTGTCTCAATTAATCGTTTTAGCGACCATATATCCTTCCTAAGCTACTCAAAATCATCTAAATGTAGCTGAAATCAAATACAAAAGACGTCACCGGTACATAAGTGGTTAAATACAAACAATGGTCGTCAGATCTAGTCTCGTGTGAGTGTGACTTCTTTTGTGACGTCTGTTCTCACAGGAATAATAATTATATTATTGTCGTAATTTAGACGGTGTCTCATACAGTAGCCTACATGGGCCTAAGAAAGAATAGAAAATTGGCAAACTATGAGAGGCCTATTAAGGGGGGTGACCTGTTTTTGTTCTGTCCTTTTCTATCTTTCTCTGGCTTCTATCTATTTGGCCCCATTCAGCCTACTGTTTTAAGACGTTTATCCCCATCCAGGTGTCAATTTTTTACTGGTGAGTGGTAGCGGGCTAGCATATTTTTTATTTTTGTTTGACAGCAGGCTAAATTTGTAAATTTTTCGATGGAAAAGTTTCTCCGGCAAAGCCGGATTTCTTCATATAATGCTGGCTCGCTATCGCTCGCCAGGAAGAAATCGACACCTAGATGGGGATAAACGTCTTAAAATAGTTGGCTGAATGGGGCCGAATGGATACAAGCCAGAGACAGAGAGAAAAGGACAGAAATAACAAAAAGAAGGTCACCCCCCTTAATGTTGAATATGTAGGGGGTGGGGGGGTAACTTATAGACTCGCTATCGCATGCCAGGAAAAAATCGGCACCAAACTGGCACGAATGGTCTTAAACTTGAAAAAGAAATGGGGCAAAAGGTTTTAAAATCTAAACATAATGGAACGAACGTCTTAAATTCTCAAAACTAATATGCTAAACATGCTAATATATACGTTATATATATATATAATGTATAACACTGACACACACAAACATATAACCACATTCTAACTAACCCATGCTCAAGTTAGCCAATAATAGATATATAGGATATTACCTATCCACCCCCCCCCCCCCCTCCAACCACCAAGTGATACCTTACCTTGTGATACCTTGTGATGTGTTCGCCACACTTCTAGAGGCACCGAGGAGCGCGCCGCCCCTCGTTTTGGGTGGTGATTTGGTGCAGCAGACTGTTTGAAGCGACCGCTCGCTCCCTTGCGAAGATGGGCTCGTCTGGCACTTTTTGCAGTTCGACATCGAGGGCTCTCTTGAAATTGTCTAACGAGACGTCCCTCATGTCTCTTACTCGCCGTGGGAGTTTGTTGAAGAAACGTGGGCCTCTGTGTGATAACTAGCCCTCTCGCAGAGAGCCCATAGCACCCCTGTTATTTATCCGGGGGATATCGCATTCCCGCCTCTCCTATCACTGAATTTCTTGACTATCGAAGTATATAGGTTTGGTACTAAACCCTCTGCGATTTTCCACGTGTATATTATTAGGTAACGTTCTCTTCTACGTTCAAGCAAGTACAGTTTCAGTGCTCTTAAATGCTCCCAATAGTGTAGCTGTTTTACTGAACTTATATGCGAAGTGAAATTTCTTTGTACACTCTCTAAGTCATTTATTGCACATGCTTTGTATGGGGATGTTAATACGCTACAGTATTCAAGCCGCGGTAGCACTAGAGATTTGAAGAGCGTTACCATAGGTAATTCACCGCGTTTTAAATGTACGCAGAATCCAACCCTTAGACGTTTCGCAGCCGCAACTTTGACTTGGTTATGTACTTTGAAACCCATATTTTCAGACATGAACACCCCAAGGTCTTTCACACTGTCTTTCCGTTCTATTATGTTGTTAGATTCTGTTAAGTAATTTGTATTTTCTTTAACGCCATTATTATCTCCGTACCGTATTCATTGACATTTTTCTTCATTGAATTGCATGTAGTTTTCCCTGGTCCACTGGAACACTACATTTATGTCTTCCTGCAGTCGGCCCGTGTCCTCTTGTGTGTTTACTATCTTGCTAAATTTTGTGTCATCAGCAAAAGACGACACCGTACTGTGTCTAGTGTTGGTATCTATGTCGCTAATTAGTATGAGGAACAGAAGGGGCGCTAGTACTGTTCCTTGGGGCACTGAGCTTTTGACATCCGAAGGCTCAGATGTGACTTGGTTTACTGCTACTGATTGTTTCCGGTTAACGAGGAAATTGTATATCCACCGTCCGATTTTCCCCGTTATACCTTTTGCTTTTAGTTTGTGGGCTATTATACCATGGTCACATTTATCAAACGCCTTAGCAAAATCGGTGTAAATGACATCCACGTTTTTCTTTTCTTCTAGCGCTTTAAGAATGTTGTCATAGTGTTCCAAAAGTTGTGAGAGACATGATCTTCCTGCTCTGAACCCATATTGACCGGTGTTGTGTAGTTCATTTGCCTCCATGAATGTTGAGATTTTGCTTCGCAGGACTCGCTCGAAAACTTTAATGATGTGGGAGGTTAGAGCTACCGGGCGGTCGTTTTTTGTTAGTGCTTTACTTCCTCCTTTATGCAGTGGGGCAATTTTTGCGTTTTTCAAGCTATCTGGTACTTCACCAGTGTCTAGACTCCTCCACATTATAGCCAGGGGTTTTGAGAGGTTTTCCTTACATTTCTTCATTAGGATCGAACTCCATGAGTCCGGGCCTGGTGCCGAGTGGGATGGCATGTTGGAAATGGCCTCTTCTATGTCTTTTGGACCGAAATCAATATCCAGCATCTGGGGGGCTTCCGTGGGGGAGGTTTCCATGAAAAATATATTTTGGTCTCTGATTGCTTTTGTTTCATCAGGCTCACTGAATGCCATTTCATACTGCCTGCGTAAGAGTTCGCTCATTTCCTTTTTGACCCCTGTGAATGAGCCGTCCCCTTTGCTTGGTGGGCCGATGTTTGATGCTGTTTTATCCTTTTGTTTTGCGTACGAAAAGAAGTACTTGGAATTTTCCTTTATACCTGCAATAGCTTTCCTCTCCTCTTCCATATGTTGTAGTTCATATGATATTCGTAGCCTTTGTTCAATTTCCACAATTTCTCTATCTATTTCGGCCTTTTGCCTAATCTGTAGATTTTGATGTGTGCGTCTTTGTGTGAGTAATTTTCTTCTTCTGTACAGCCTCCTTCTTTCCCGATCTTGTTTGCTTCTTCGTCTTGTTTGTCTTGCAGGTATATGGTGGCTACAGATTTGGGTCATGGTTTCTGTTATTAGGACTAGACATTCTTCTGGTGTCAAGTTATTCATTAAATCTTCCCAGCCTATTTCCTCCATTTCTTGATTTACCTCTTTCCACCTAATGTTTTTGTTATTGAAGTTAAATTTACTGAAGGGGCCGGTTTTTGTTCTCGATTCTGAGGTTGTCTGTACACTTGCTAAGGTTGTTTTGATCTCAATTAATTTATGATCTGAGTATGTTGTGTCCGATATGTTAATGCTGTGTACTAGAGAGTCATTGTTAGTGAAGACCAGGTCTAAGATATTGTTTTCCCGTGTGGGTTCGGCAATATGCTGGGTAAGACTAAAAAAATCGCACGCAAAGTTCAAAAAGCTCTCTCGTATTTGTATTTGCTTCTCTGGTGTTATTTGCCACTACCTGGTTTTCTAGTTGTCTCCATTTAATGTTTGGTAGGTTAAAGTCTCCTAGCCATATAATAGTTGGTGTTGGGTTCCCCAGGGTTTCCACTTCTGATTTTATTTTGTTGAGCTGGGTTTTGAATTCTTCTCGGGATGAGTCTGGAGGCCTGTATGTAACAATAACTGCTAAATTTAGGGATTCTATTTTAACTCCAAGTATTTCCACCACTTCATTACTGTTATTTAGGAATTCAGTACATATCAGTGAGTCGTGAATGTACAAGGCTACACCTCCATGTGTTCTATGCGTTCTGTCCGCCCTATGTAGGTTGTAACCAGGAATCCATACCTCACTATCTTCGTGATCTTTAATGTGAGTTTCTGTGAGAGCCGCAAATATAGCGTTTCCTTCTTCTAGCAGGCCCCTAATAAATGGTACTTTGTTCGTGGTTCTATTTTTTAGGCCTTGGATATTTGCAAACAAGATTGGGCGAGTGATTGTTTGGGGTACTATGTGCACCTAATAGTCTTCGGGATGTATTTGCCACTCTTGGGAGGCCAGGAGGTGCTCCAGGTGTTCTATGTGCTCTTCCATCTCCCTCAGTCTCTTCATCTTCATCTGCCATTTCCCTCCTTGCCATTTTCTTCTGTCTCGTCCTCGCATAGCTAGGGATTTTTTTTGGGGCTACCATTCGTGTTAGGTCTAGTCCCTTTAATATGAAAAGCTGGGCATTTCATATTGTAGCAGTTGTGCTATAAAGAGTGTGCTATAAAGTGCTACCATGATATTCCTGGGACCCTCATCTGTACCCAAGCAGGTTTACAGCTCATTAGGTTCAAACGGAACTTGTCTTAACCCCTACTACCGGCGACATCTTTTTAACTTTATTCTGGCTACTATTAGACGAGTTTATTCGGTTTCAAAAGGGCCTCTAAAAATTAACAGGCTTCGAACCATCTCACTTAACCCTTTTTACTACCACATATCCTTTTTTAAATTGCGCTAATTCGTTTAAATATAGCTAGAATATAATTATAAAGACGTCGTTGGTACAGAAGGGGTGAAAACAATAACAAACTAGTACTAAGAAATATAACTTAGTGTATTAATTCGCCCTCAGTAATGCTTGGGCGACATCGGCTCTAAAAATGTTGTTCCTCAAATTATGTTCTCACCATTTGGGACTGATATGAGGTTCGATCATCGTAACAGTGGACACAATTAACCCTTTAAGGTAATATTCATCATACTCTGATTACCGTTAGACGATTTTCTTTAGCTTATAATCAACCACTAGGACTCAAAGGGGTACATACGTCTGAATAAACCCTATGGATAATATAGGTCCTTCTCAAACTGCATAACATTGTCTAAGTTTAGCCATAAGAAAAGGTAAAAAGACGTCATCGTGCTGAAGGGGTTAAGGGACAATGGGCGGTTGGGTTAATTTGCTCGCTTGACCTAAACTACCCCCAAGACCCCCCTACGAGATAATATGTATATCTTTCGGTAGAAAACTGTATTGGCCAAAAGCAGGTTCCTCCTAGCGTACTATCGGTCACCGTGAACAAAAAGTGACGTCTAAATTTCGCGAATTGTCTTAAAATTGACTAATAAATGGGTCGAAAGGTGTTAAAATCGCCAGATTATTGAGACGAATGTCTGTAAATCTCTTCACAGACCTTTTTTAAACTGAATAACTTCGTTTAGGGATAACCAGAAAATCTAACGATAGCAAACGTCATGCGATCTCTCTGTGTGACGAATGTGAGTGTATCCAGGAAGAGGAAAGCGGTAAGGCAAATATCCGTGACCGATCATTCTCCGGGGGCTGGTGAATCCGCTAGGTTTATGGTGATGCTTGGAATATCAACATTCTTAGGGGGAGGTTTTTCTGGACCCCCTTCTCCCATGTTTAGCCCGATTTGTTTAGAAATGTTAAGACGTTCGCACCATACGTTTAGCTATTTAAGACCTATCACCCCATTTTTTGTCAACTATAAGACCTTTCGTGCAATTAAGGTGTTGACTATATTCAGGTGAGCGAAAACAAACCTGTAGCTTAGGAGGACATAATTATGTGTATGGGAAAATATATTTCGAAGTCGGGGGCCTTGGATTTGTTTAAGGGGAGATTTCCACGTGAGGGATTATTTTCTTTACCCCTTTCTCCCTCATGTTTAGCTCCATTGCTTTTGAGGTTTTAAGACGTTCGCCCCATTAGTTTGGCGTTTTAAAGAACTTTCGCCCCATTTATGTAACTTTTAAGACCTTTCGTGCCATTTACGTGTTGATTTTCTCCTGGCGAGCGATAGCGAGCCTGTAATTTAAGAGGAATCGGCCTTTGGCCGGGACATTTTTCTATCGAAAAATGTACAAATTTATCTTGAAAGGGAGTCAAGGGCGTGTAATTTCAAGCTTGATGGAAGTCTAAGAAACACACTAAAAACCTCCCCTTATGCTTGATGGAGGTCTAGAGAGCAACACAAGTAGATAGATGAATGAACAAAATAAAATAAAATATAATAAAGGCCTATCACAGAAGCGCTTTTTCCTTCGACTTGTGTATGCAAATTTTGGGCTGACAGATTCTGAAATTGTATAAGACATTTGTCACCTAAAATAATCTACCTTCCGCCAAATTCATAAGGGGGGGGTCACCGGTTTGTTTTTAAGTCTTTCTCTCCTTTTCTCTCTTTCCCTGGCTTGTATCCATTCGGCCCCATTCAGCCTACTGTTTTAAGACGTTTATCTCCATCCAGGTGTTGATATCTTCCTGGCGAGCGATAGCGAGCCAGCATTGTTTGGAGAAATCCGGCTTCGTCAGAGACATTTTTCTATCCAAAAATGTACAAATTTAGCTGGCTGTCAAAACTAAACAAAATATATATGCTGGCTCGCTACCGCTCGCCAGTAAAATATTGACACCTGGATGGTGGTAAACGTCTTAAAACAGTAGGCTGAACGGGGCCGAATGGATACAAGCCAAAGAGAGAGGGAGAGGAAGAGAACAAAAGCAAGGTGGGCTCCCTTAAAACCCGGGCGAGATAGTTCCAACCTGTTGATAGAAACACAAGTTATGGATCATAAGTTGATTAACAGTTTCGTGCAATACCGTTTCCATTCTATGACACTATTGCCTACCTTATTTTTTTGGCCAAGCGGAAATGTATAGTCGCAAACCATATTATTACCAGTTTACCACCCTCCCATTTGAATCTCTATCGGCCCCAAACGGGACATTCAAGTGCTTTAATTTTCCCCAGTTGATCCGGAACTTGGCTTTAATTTTCCCCAGTTGATCCGGAACTTGGCTTTAATTTTCCCCAGTTGATCCGGGACTTGGCTTTAATTTTCCCCAGTTGATCCGGAACTTGGCATTAATTTTCCCCAGTTGATCCGGAACTTGCCTTTAAAGGTAATCAAGTTCCAGTAAGTGCCTACTTTTCATCATGGCTCCAGACTGTACCTATTAAGGATTATTAAGATTCATCACTCATCATTATATACTGTTGAGGGGGCCCACCTCGCTTTTTTTTCTCTTTCTCTCCCTCTCTCTTTGGCTTGTATCCATTCGGCGCCATGTAGTTTACTGTTTCAAGACATTAACCCCCATCCAGGTGTCAATATGTTCCTGGCGAGCGGTAGCGAGCCAGCATATAAATATTTTTGTTTTGACAGCAAGCTAAATGTGTAAATTTGTAGATAGAAAAATGTCTCCGGCGAAGCTGGATTTCACCATACAATGCTGGCTCGCTATCGCTCACCAGGAAGAAATCGACACCTGGATGGGGATAAACGTCTTAAAACAGTTGGCTGAATGGGGCCGAATGGAGACAAACCAGGGAAAGAGAGAAAAGGAGACAAAGATAAAACGAAAAGCCGGTGACCCCCATTAATGAAAATGAAAATATACCAATTTTGTATGCGCAGACAATGTAAAGAGTCAAACTAAGTATTTAAACAACTAGTAACATATATTATGCTAAAGAATTGTATTAAATTGTTTAATGTGAAGTTCAATGTCCCCACATTCCATTCGAGAAAATCAGGTGGGAAACTAAGTAATCTTTTTTGACGGTGAATCCCAGCAATGACATGCTGTCGTGAAATCATGACTTTTCCTGGACGTCAAACTCACTCGTTACACCATGGCTCTCTCTATTACACTCATCTTCGTGTCTCCCGAAGATAATCTATGGGAAATAGTAAAACTTGCTAAGAGGAGAAAAATCAAACATATTTCTTAAGTCTGCATGTTCAAGATTTCATGTGTTTCTAAGTATTTAAATGTGTTATATACAGTATATATATATATATATATATACAGTATATTAAAGGCGTTTTCTTAATGTTCATAAACTTCTTCATTTATAATTATATTCACGCCATAAACAAATGTGTTTTGTTTATGTTATCCACTATTGTACTTATCAGTTGATTATTACTTTAAACAATGAAATGTATATAAAAACAAATTTACGCCAACACTTGAATTGCTTCCTCCATAGTTTGATGGTTTTATTAGCTTGGCTTGGTTGTGTTAGTAAGGTTAATCTTGGATAAACTAGATTTGGAAGAATTTATTGATGGTGAACGAATTAACTTTTACTCACAATGACCATATTTCATGGCGAAAGATGGTTGGATGGTGATTGAAATATATCTTGTATAATCGGTGAAATCCTAATGTTGTAACTCTTTCCCATTTATGCTGATCAATGCAATGGAAACACCAACTTTGACAGTCGATATACAGTATATATTCAAAATAAGTAGGCTACAGTTTCTCTGTAATTCGTGTCCTGCCATTATATCTTCAACGTATTATTTTTAGCATAACATATTGGAAAAGTACTTCTGAACTAAACTGAACCAATCCATATATACTGATATATATATATTTTAGTTTCCTTCCTAGACCTCTCTATCAAGCTGTACATTTTTCGGTAGAAAAATGTACCGGCCAAAGGCCGGTTACTCTTAAAATTACAGGCTCGCTATCGCTCGTCAGGAAGAAATCGACACCTAAATGGCATGAAAGGTCTTAATATTGACAAAATGAATGGGGCGTAAAGTCTTAAAATCGCCAAACTAATGGACCGAACGTCTTAAAATCTAAAAACTAATGGGGCTAAACATGAGGGAGAAGGGGGCAGAATAACCGGTCCATCCCCCCTTAACAAGTACTCTTCAATTGATCAATCAGATTTAACCAAAGGAAAACGATTGAAATATCATCGGAAAGCCCGTTCATTCATTCAGTCAGTATACTGTGTATTTTTTTCTTTTCCTTTTTCAATTGAATAATAGAGTTATCTGTTTTATCAACTCTGCGTAAGCAGAGTTTGGTATCGCCCCCCGTATAGTGGGTACCACCGGAAAAAAATGTGTCGTCATCGAAACTCCTCCTAGACCGTTGGACAGATTTTCACAAAATTTCACACAAACATTTGTTGGGTGAATGCGAACGTCAGACAAAAAAGATTGTTTGAATTTGTGCAAAAGTTATGATTTTAGATCCAAAATACCCCCCCCCCCCATGGCTCCCCCTCCCCCCCCCCCACTGCTATGATGGCGTTCTGTGTGTGTGCCCCCCGTAGGCACTCACACACGTTCAGAACGCCTTCGTTCTGGGGGCGAAAACATCTCGCCCCGCATTTGTTAGGCTAAGTTAGTTTAGTTGACATTAGAAGTGATGGTAGTAATAGTGGGGATGATGTTAATTGTAGTGATAATGGTGATAATATTGGTGATGATGGTAATTGTAGTGATAATGGTGATAATAGTAGTGATGATGGTTGTAGTTTTAGTGATGATGACAGCAGTGATGATTATGGCAGTGATGATGACAGTAGTAGATATGATGGTGACAGTACTAGTAGTAGTGATGATGGAGACAAGTAATGATGATAGTTGTAGTGATGATGATGACATTAGTGATGATGGTAGTGACGATGGTGACAGTAGTAGTGATGATGGTGAGTAGTAGTGATGATGGTGAAAGTTGTAGTGATGATGACAGTAGTAGTGATGATGGTAAGAGTAGTAGTGATGACTATAATAGTAGTCGTGTTGATGATAGTAATGGTGTTAGTGACTGGTAGTGATGATGGTGACCCATCGCAGAGCTGGGTATGCCGTTTTGATTTTGGGCAAAACGGCACTTCTACTTTTATTTATTTCACTCCAACACCAAACACCACTCAATGAAATTAATGAAAGCATGTGATCTACCGGCATTCGAACCTGGGTTACCACACACATATTTTAAACACTCTAACCATTACACCATCAAGACTTGCACTACTATTAATATCCATTTATCGACTACTGGACATTAATCTAATCATGTACTACACCCACCTGCACCATGTATAGACTAATGGCTAAGTGCGAGGAAAGGATATTCATGGGGCACAGATCATATAGACCGACCTCGCTACGAAATATCCCTGAACCTAATGATAATTTAGTTTAATGTTTTCACGCCAACACCTGGCAAATTAACTAATCTACAAAAACGGCTGCAACATAGTGTAAAGTTAAGTAGAGTTCTTGTTCCTCTTCACTAATTTGCACTAACCTAACTTTATTACGTTAGGGTTGAGTTAGGATAAGTTACCATGGTCGTCCTGTTGGAGAAAAAAAAAAAAAAAAAAGTGCACGGGAGTAATGTGACCACACACACACTCTGCCTACCTGTTGTTTTGTGTCTCCACCTCCCACCCACCCTCTTGCCTCCTCACTCCTCCCACCCCTCTTTCCTTCAAGCCCCTCTTCCCACTTTTCTTTTCTACCAGCCCCTTTCCTTTCAAGCCCGTTCTCCTGCCCCACTTTCCTTCCAGCCCCTCCCCTACCTCTCCTTCCTCCAAGCCCGTTCTCCTGCCCCACTTTCCTTCCAGCCCCTCCCCTACCTCTCCTTCCTCCAAGCCCGTTCTCCTGCCCCACTTTCCTTCCAGCCACTCCCCTACCTCTCCTTCCTCCAAGCCCGTTCTCCTGCCCCACTTTCCTTCAAGCCCCTCTCCTAAAACTCTCCTTCCTCCAAGCCCGTTCTCCTGCCCAACTTTCCTTCCAGCCCCTCCCCTACCTCTCCTTCCTCCAAGCCCGTTCTCCTGCCCCACTTTCCTTCCAGCCCCTCCCCTACCTCTCCTTCCTCCAAGCCCGTTCTCCTGCCCCACTTTCCTTCAAGCCCCTCCCCTACCTCTCCTTCCTCCAAGCCCGTTCTCCTGCCCCACTTTCCTTCCAGCCCCTCCCCTACCTCTCCTTCCTCCAAGCCCGTTCTCCTGCCCCACTTTCCTTCAAAGCCCCTCCCCTACCTCTCCTTCCTCCAAGCCCGTTCTCCTGCCCCACTTTCCTTCCAGCCCCTCCCCTACCTCTCCTTCCTCCAAGCCCGTTCTCCTGCCCCACTTTCCTTCCAGCCCCTCCCCTACCTCTCCTTCCTCCAAGCCCGTTCTCCTGCCCCACTTTCCTTCCAGCCCCTCCCCTACCTCTCTTCCTCTTCCCAGCCCTTTTCCTATCCACCCCATGGAGTGCATTAAGATTAATACACTCTATGTCTCACCCCTCCTTCCTCCAAGCCTCTTCTTCTGTCTCTCTTTCTTCTTTGCCACTCCACCCACCCCTACTACCCCTCCTTCCTCATACCCCTCTTCCCAACCCTCTTTCCTCCCAGCTGCTCGTCCCACTTCTCTTTCCTCCCAGCCCTTACTCCCACTTCTCTTTCCTTCCTTCCCCCCTCCTTCATCTCCTTCCTCCTCCACCCCTCATATTTGCTCCCTCCCACCCTTCTTCCCTTTCTTCCCCCCTCCTTCAACTCTGTCCTCATCCACCCCTCATATTTACTCCCCACCCCTCCTCCTCTTTCCTCTTCCCTACCCCCACCCTTCCTCCCTCCATCCTCTCTCTCCTCCCCCCTCCCTCCCCTCCCCTTGCCCCGAAGCAGCACCCACCTTGTACCTCACTAATGGCTAATGTGTTTTTTTTTAGGCAGGTAATGCACGGCCGCGCTATTGTTTAACCTTTAATAATTATCTGCTGTGGTGGGATTCTTTTATTTTTTTCCTTCCTGCGGCCGTCATTAAAAGGTTATTTCTCCTAACTTATTATTTCCGCTGACAGGGGTATATGCTATGAGTTTACTGCTGGGCTTTGCTGGCTTTTGCTGGAATATCTGCGGATATAGTCTATTCGCTGTAAGTAGACGATCAATCATGACCAATCCTCTGTAACTCAAAAAGGGCTAGAGCAGATTGGCTGTAAATTTTTACATCTATTCCTTGACTAACTTTTCCCAAATGGTAGAACTATTAGCTCGATTACTCTAGTCGTTTTTTAGTTACAGAGGTTAGAGGTCATTATTTTTCGCCCACTTACAGCGAATACACTCTAGGTAATGATTGCACAGTTACCCACATCAGTAACTTTTTTTTTTTAGAAAATATTATTTTGGTCAAGTCAATCTTAACTAGCCTAGCTTTTAGGGGGATTTGAGCCCCGTTGTATGTCTATGTCTCGTGAATTTAGCTATGCCGATGAAATACATAGCCTTTATCTATGAATTTTATCGATAACGTTGCTATGTATTTTCCAATGTTTTACTGACACAGATATAATAGCCCAATTATTAAAAGTTACACCGTTTACTAGCCATGTTTGTACAGTCGGTCACACAAGCTTCCTGCGTGAGTAATTGTTGTGTAAAATGTATATATATTTGCTCATTTGTATACCTTTTTATCAATTGTTTAATTTCCTCCCTAGAGCTCTATCAAATTTACCCCCCCCCCCCCCCTCACCCAAAAAAAAAAGAAAAAAATCCTTTAAGATAAATATGTAAATGTTTCTATATATAGATGTCCGGGCCGAAGGCCGCTTTCTCTTAATTTAGAAGGTCGCTATCGTTTACCAGAAAAGAGTCGACACCTTAATGACACGAACAGTGTAAATATTAACAAAGAAATGGGGCGAAAGGTCTTAAAATCACCAAGCTAATGAGCCGAATGTTAAAAATCTGAAAACTAATGGGGCTAAGCATGAGGAAGAAGGGGGGCTAGAAAAAAGACCCACCTCTTAAGTCTATATTTGTCCAGATGAGGGAAAGTAGACATATTCCTGTCTTCATTACTCCGCTATTACGCAGGCTTAGTAGCAATATACTGTATGGTGGTAATTAGGTAAAGCTGGTGTCACACGAGCGCATTTTCGAGCAATTTTTACGGGCAATTATGGTCTGGAAGCTTACAAAATTACACTTTATCAGAATTCAGCCGCCTGACGTAATCTACCTCCAGTCTACTTGCCCATACCAGTGCGGAAATGTCCCGAAATGATAAAAGAAAAAACTGGCTCATGGGAAATTGACGGAAATAGCGATCGTGTGACAGCTGCTTAAGCTTGGAATGAGTATGCTGGTTAGACATGGTTGTTTCATAGTTTTCAATTATTCTTCGAAACAGTTCAGTTGCAAATGGAAGGAGTTTATCATAAGCAGCCTAGTAAGGATCAGTAGCTATGTTGTTGCTTGCTTTCCTTTGTTTGTATTCCTTTGTAAGCTGGAATATACTGATTAGACTAGAATACATTACGGTATGCCGTAAAATGAAGATTTGTCTGTTGGTTTATTGCAGATATTATATACCTATTTGAAAATATGGTGGGCCACGAATTATGAGCAGCATTAAGGGGGCCCACCTCGCTTTTTTTTCTCTTTCTCTCCCTCTCTCTTTGACTTGTATCCATTCAGCCCCATTCAGCCTACTGTTTTAAGACTTTCACCCACATCCAGGTGTCAATATTTTCCTGGCGAGCGGTAGCGAGCTAGCATATGTATATTTTTGTTTTGACAGCAAGCTAAATGTGTACGTTTTTCGATAGAAAAATTTCTCCGGCGAAGCCGGATTTCTCCATATAATGCTGGCTCGCTATCGCTCGCCAGGAATAAATCGACACCTGGATGGGGATAAACGTCTTAAAACAGTTGGCTGAATGGGGCCGAATGGATACAAGCCAGGGAATGGGAGAAAAGGAAAGAAAAATTAAAACAAAAACGGTGACCCAGATCCTTGTAATAACATACCCATACCTCAATAAAATACTTGGAGTAGCAAAGAGAGAGACATATACCATCAATTAACATATGCAAAGAGAGATACATATACCATCAATTAACATATGCAAAGAGAGAGACATATACCATCAATTAACATATGCAAAGAGAGAGAGAGAGAGACATATACCATCAATTAACATATGCAAAGAGAGAGACATATACCATCAATTAACATATGCAAAGAGAGAGACCTATACCATCAATTAACATATGCAAAGAGAGAAACATATACCATCAATTAACATATGCAAAGAGAGAGACATATGCCATCAATTAACATATGCAAAGAGAGAGACATATACCATCAATTAACATATGCAAAGAGAGAAACATATACCATCAATTAACATATGCAAAGAGAGAGACATATGCCATCAATTAACATATGCAAAGAGAGAGACATATACCATCAATTAACATATGCAAAGAGAGAGACCTATACCATCAATTAACATATGCAAAGAGAAACATATACCATCAATTAAATATGCAAAGAGAGAGACATATGCCATCAAACATATGCAAAGAGAGAGACATATACCATCAATTAACATATGCAAAGAGAGAGACCTATACCATCAATTAACATATGCAAAGAGAGAAACATATACCATCAATTAACATATGCAAAGAGAGAGACATATGCCATCAATTAACATATGCAAAGAGAGAGACATATACCATCAATTAACATATGCAAAGAGAGAGACATATACCATCAATTAACATATGCAAAGAGAGAGACATATACCATCAATTTACATATGCAAAGAGAGAGACATATACCATCAATTACCATATGCAAAGAGAGATACATATACCATCAATTAACATATGCAAAGAGACATATACTATCAATTAACATATGCAAAGAGATAGACATATACCATCAATTAACATATGCAAAGAGAGACATATACCATCAATTAACATATGCAAAGAGAGAAACATATACAATCAATTAAAATATGCAAAGAGAGAGACATATACCATCAATTAACATATGCAAAGAGAGAAACATATACCATCAATTAACATATGCAAAGAGAGAGAGACATATACCATCAATTAACATATGCAAAGAGAGAGACATCAATTAACATATATGCAAAGAGAGAGACATATACCATCAATTAACATATGCAAAGAGAGACATATACCATCAATTAACATATGCAAAGAGAGAAACATATACCATCAATTAACATATGCAAAGAGAGAGACATATACCATCAATTAACATATGCAAAGAGAGAGACATATACCATCAATTAACATATGCAAAGAGAGAGACATATACCATCAATTAACATATGCAAAAGGAGAGACATATACCATCAATAACATATGCAAAGAGAGAGACATATACCATCAATTAACATATGCAAAGAGAGAGACATATACCATCAATTAACATATGCAAAGAGAGAAACATATACCATCAATTAACATATGCAAAGAGAGAGACATATACCATCAATTAACATATGCAAAGAGAGAAACATATACCATCAATTAACATATGCAAAGAGAGAGACATATACCATCAATTAACATATGCAAAGAGAGAGACATATACCATCAATTAACATATGCAAAGAGAGAGACATATACCATCAATTAACATATGCAAAGAGAGAGACATATACCATCAATTAGCATATGCAAATAGTTAAACTGCGACAAACAAAGTTAATTATATGTTTCACAGTAATTAGTGTATTGAATGATATATAGCAAACGAGAGAGAGAGAGAGAGAGAGAGAGAGAGAGAGAGAGAGAGAGAGAGAGAGAGAGAGAGAGTGAGTGAGTGAAGGTTAGCTATGTGGCAGAAGGTAGCTGTTATCTCGTTTATATAATCAAGTCCTTGATGGCGGTAATTTGTTGTAATTGCCGATTAAATCGAAATATTAGTTACTGCAGCAATAATCAAACGAAGAAATAATTAGGAACAAGATTCAAGCTCTGTAATTATTTTCACAGGGTGAATTATACTTAATATACTTTAATTTGAAGTTGTGTCATCAATTGCCCCTCACAGCAGTAATCACAGGGTAATTTATTCTTGCATGTTGATTGTTTTCATTACTACACCACTGAATTTCTATCTTGATTTTTCCTTGTTTTATTTAGACAGCTTTTATACACGGCCACAATTTAACTTATTCAATTAAAAAAAAAAATAAAAAAAAAAAAAAATATATATATTCAATACTCGGATGTTTTGTTCCATTGTCTTTCTGGATAGCATTCAAAAATTAATTCAGCTTTGTAAGGAACTCTAATAGTTACATGGTCATCTTCTTAATTATCCCCTAGCCTCCCACCTGCCCTCTCTGAAGATAATAACATCGTCTACTAATAACCAAAATATAATAAGATGCTTTAAGGGGAGTCACCGGATTTGTTTTTATCTTTGTCTCCTTATCTCTCTTCTCATGTCTTGTATCCATTCGGCCCCATTCAGCCAACTGTGTTAAGACTTTTATCCCCATCCAGGTGTCTATTTCTTCCTGGCGAGCGATAGCGAGCCAGCATTGTACGGAGAAATCCGGCTTCGCCGAAGACATTTTTCTATCGAAAAATGTACAAATTTAGCTTGCTGTCAAAACAAAAATATATATATATATATGCTGGCTCGCTCACGCTCGCCATGAACATATTAACACCTGGATGCGGGTAAACGTCTTAAAACAGTAGGCTGAATGGAGCCGAATGGATACAAGTCAAAGAGAGAAGGAGAGAGAGATAAAAAAAGCGAGGTGGACTCCCTTAAGTATTTGTTGTTTTTGTCTACTTCCGGATGTAAGTTTGAAGCCTGTAAATTCAACCACCCAACACGGTGGAGCCAGGAGGTCTTATGCCAGACTGTGAGGGAGACATCAGGGCAGTTTGAGTGGTGCAACCGGCTCGTTCGCGGTCTTACCTTCGTAGACCTTCGACGCCTGGTTGCCTCCTCATGGCCCGGTGCAAGCTCCAACTCCTCGAAGGTGCATCGGTACTGGCTCGTTGTTTCAATAGTGGATCATTCTCAAATGCTGTTTTTCTTACCACATACTGTTATCAAGCCTTTCATAATTATTCAGTACATCCTCGCTTCTATGCTGTATAGGCATTTAAGAGGAGTAACCGGCTTTTTGTTGTTGATCCTTCTCTTCTTTTCTCTCATTCCCTGGCTTGTATCCATTCGGCCCCATTCAGCCAAATGATTTAAGACGTTTATCCCCATCCAGGTGTCGATATCTTCCTGACGAGCGATAGCGAGCCAACATTGTATGAAGAAATCCGGCTTCGCCGGAGACATTTTTCTATCGAAAAATGTAGACATTTAGCTTGCTGTCAAAACAAACCATTTATATATGCTGGCTCGCTTCCGCTCGCTAGGAAAATATTGACCACCTGGTTGGGGGTAAACGTATTAAAACAGTAGGCTGAATGGGGCCGAATGAATACAAGCCAAAGATAGAGGGAGAGAAAGAGAAAAAAAGCGAGGTGGGCTCCCTTAAGGTTTATAGCTCACATCCACAAAGTACTGTTGGTCCTACAATTACTTCAATCATTCCCATATTATGTTGTGTCGAAAGTGGTCTGTTTGGTCACAGATTCCTCAAAGCCCCAAACTGTTGTCCCTCGTCCACCCAAGCGTCGGTTTTCAATTATTTACTTGCAGATATGTCTACTGCCAGGTAAAGGAATATTTCCACTTCTTTCAATTCTTCCCTATTGAAGTGTATTTGCAATCCATCTTGATCTCTATCTCTACTGCAGCTCATAACTTCACTTTACATTTTGCAACATTCATATTTAGTTTTATCATATCGCATGTCATTCCAAACTCTGGGAACAACATGGCAACACAATATTAATGCTCAAAACAAGTCGCCAGATAATTAATGTAAATGACCTTAAGGGTGTATAGGGGTATTGGAGGGGGTCTGTCTGATCATTATGTAGTGGTAGCTAAGGTTAGGATACAAAAGAAGTGGGTGAGGAGAGCGGGAGGGAGGCGAGAGGAGGGTGGAATGGTGAGGAGGGTGGAGAGGTTGCAGGAGGAGGAAATCAGGGAGGAGTACAGGAGAGCAGTGGAAAGACGACTAGGTGGGTTCGACCTGGAAGTTATGGAGGAAGTGGAGGAGATGAGCAAGGTGTTTAAGGATGAGATCTGTGCAGCATGTGAGGAGGTGTGTGGAGTGAGGAGAAGAGGGAGGGGAGTGAAAGGTACAGCATGGTGGACAGAAGAGGTAAGAATAGCTGTGGAAGAAAAGAAGAAAGCATATAGAGAGTGGTTGGGTAGTAGAGGGAATGAAGATTCCGAGAGACAGAAACGAGCGAGGTACGTGGAGAGTAAGAGGGTGGTGAAGAGAGTAGTGAAGGAAAGTAAGAGAAGAGTAGATGAGGAATTTGGAAGGAATCTGAGTGTAAAATGGAGGGAGAGTAAAAAACTGTTCTGGAAAGAAGTCTAAGAAAGTTAGGGAAGGTAGCAAGGGAAACAGTAAGGGTGTGAAAGATAAGAATGGGAGAATGCTAGCCGAGAAGCAAGAGAGAGTCGAAAGATGGAGGGAGTACTTCAGTGAGTTGCTAAATGAAAGGAATGAAGAGCCAGCAAACATAGCTGGATATGGTATGGGAGGGAGAAGAAGAGAAGTAGTGGAGGAGGAGGTGGGGATCAGGAGGTCAGAAGTGTGGGAAGCCATGAAAAGAGTGAAGTTGGGGAAAGCACCAGAAACAGATGGAGTGTGTGGGGAAATGTTGAGGTATGGTGGTGAGATAGTGATAGAATGGGTATGGAAAATGTGCAAACTAGCATGGGAGAAGGGGAGTGCACCCGATGACTGGAAGACTGGCATAATAGTCCCCGTATATAAGGGCAAAGGGGAAAGAGGAGTGTGGTAACCACCGAGGAATATGTCTTCTAAGCGTAGTAGGGAAGGTATACAGTAGGGTAGTGATTGAGAGAGTGAGAGTGAGAACGGAGAAATGGATAGGCGACGAGCAGGGAGGTTTTAGGAAGGGAAGAGGATGTGTAGATCAGATTTTTACCCTGAATTGTGTTGTGGAGAAGTATCTGGAGAAGAAACAAAAGGTGTATGTTGCCTTTATGAACTTGGAGAAGGCCTATGACAGAGTGGATAGAGAAGGTTTGTGGAAAGTACTTAGAATATACGGAGTAGAGGGCAAGTTGCTGAAAGCAGTGAAGAGCATGTATGAGGGTGCAAAGGCGGCAGTACGTGTGGAGAGTGAGCAGAGCGAGTTCTTTGACCTGAATGTTGGTTTGAAACAGGGGTGTGTGATGTCCCTGTGGTTGTTTACTGTATATATGGATGAAGTTATGAAAGAAATACTATCAAGAGCAGTGGATGTTGGTGTATCGCTGAAAAGGGAGGGAATTGAGTGGAAGCTACCTATACTGCTGTTTGCGGATGATACAGTTCTGATGAGTGATAATGAATGGGAGTTGCAGGGTCTGGTAAATGAGTTTGGAACAGTGTGCAAAAAACGGATTTTTTTTTTTTTTTTTTTTTTTTTTTTTTTTAAGAGACAATGAACGGAGGAAGGAAAAACACAGATAAAACAAAAAGGTCCATGTGCCTAAAGGCATCCTCCATTCATAAAATGTTTGTAACAACTGGATTTAAACATTTGTTGATTGTAAGTTTGTGGAAAGCAATTCGAGGGAAGTGAATTCCAAAGAGTAGTAGCTCTGGGGATAAATGAATTCTGATAAGCAGAAGTTCTGCATTGTGGAGGAGCAAGTGTAAATTCATGGGCGCTCTCAGCTGCCCTAGTTCTACGGGGAAAGATGTGGAGAGGCGGCACAATTGAAGCAAGTTCCTCGGAACAATTGCTGTGAAAATATCTGTAGAATAATGCAAGGAATGCAACGTTTCTTCGTATGGCTAATGTAGGAAGGTCCTGTGTGATTGCAGGGTTATTGATTAATCTAATAGCTTTATTTTGAATTTTGTCCAACTGCCTCAATGCAACCACTCCACTTCCACCCCACAGAGGTGAACAGTAATCCATCTGAGAGCGCACATGACTTTTATATATTACGGCCAACTGCTCGTCAGTGAAGAAATTCTCGAACTCTGTACAGGAGTCCCAGTTTTTTAGAGGCATTCTTAGCAATGCTTCTAACATAATGTGTCCAGCTCAAGTTAGTAGTTAATGTTACACCGAGAATGTCAATACTAGGGGAAGTGGGAATATTTACATCATTAAAAAATATATGGGAGTCAGTGAGATTCTGTCGGTTAGAAAATTGAATGTACTTGGTTTTCTGTGCATTAAAGGAAACTAGATTCTCTTGTCCCCATTCATTAATTCTAGAAAGGTCCTGGTTCAGAGAAATTGCAGTGTTTATTTTTGAATTTATAAGATCGGGTTGGGTGAAAGAATTGGTAAATGTGAAGGAACTGTGGAGTGTTGAGTCATCTGCGTAGGAATGTATTGGATTATGAGTGGTAGATATGAGATCATTGATATGAATGAGGAACAGAGTTGGGGCCAAAACTGATCCCTGGGGAACACCAGCATTTATTGAGTGAAATTGAGAATAAAGGCCATCTACCATTACACGTATTTTTCTGTTATGAATTTGAAGGTAAATACGGGGAAGAGCAAGGTTATGGTCTTCGAAAGGGGTGAAGTCACAGAGTGTGAGGTGAAGCTGAACGGTCAGGCTATGGAGATCGTCAACTCTTTTAAGTATCTGGGCAGTGTGTTGAGTAAAGATGGGACTATGGATGAAGAGGTGCGGGAGAGGGTACAACAGGGGAAGAGGATTGTAGGAACGCTAAAAGCAGTAACAAGAAATAGGGTGGTCAGTATGGAAGTGAAGAAGTCCTTGCATGACAGTGTGGTAATCCCGACACTGACTTACGGAAGCGAAGCATGGACGTTGGTTGAGAGACTCAGACCAAGAGTGAGAGCAGTGGAAATGAATTACTTAAGGAGTGCGTGCGGAGTTACATGGAGGGATAGACAGACTAATGAGGAAGTAAGAAGGAGGTGTGGTGTGGAGGTAGATGTGCTGGAAAGTGTGAAAAGGAACAACTTGAGATGGTTCGGCCATATGGAACGTATGGAAAGCGAGAGAATGACTAAGAGGGTGTACGAGAGCGAGGTGGAGGGACAGAGGGGGAGAGGTAGACCGAATATGAGGTGGAAGGATGGAGTGAGGAAGTACATGAACGAAGGCGGTGCTGGTTGGGGGGAGGGGCGTCGACTGACTGAGGACAGAGGTGCATGGGGGCGGTTCGTTCGTGGCCACCCCTTCGGGGATCACGGCGTCAGGCAATAGATAGACCTTAAGGTGGAGTAAATATACTTCTAAAGTCAACTGTACCAAGGTGATTATAAACAATAATAACGTATGTTTTTAAGTTTTCCAAGCGCTTAATGACCCTGCCTTCACCATGTACAACCTTAATAAATAGGTCTCCGCAAATCGTGATAGTTTGTGTGAAATCTAGAGTGAGGAATATTAACCCCTTCAGTACCATGACGCCTGTTTGCTTTTGATTCTGGCTATAATTAGATGATTGCATTCAGTTTAAGAAGGACCTGTTACTAAGAGGGTTGACTGAGATCATATTTACCCATCTGAGTCGTATATGTAGATTACAAAATATAAACAAATCGTCTAATGGTATCCAGAATATGATGATAATTACGTAATGGAGGCCAAGAGGTTAACCAACATTATCTTAACGTGAACCAAATAGCATATGACTGACAGTAGAGAGTGATTGCAACTTGAATAATTCCGTGTGTAAGCAAGATTGTCGAAGAACTATTGATATTTACTGTCGTGCACCTGTTTATATCAGTTTACTACTATACCCGGTTCATTATAGTTAGGCCAGAGATTGCAACCCCAATCTCTCGTAACTCAAATAGAACTAGAGTAATTCTATCATAATGAAGGAGTTGACACCATCTGGTTGATGTTGAGGCATTATGCTCGTGACTGTACAATAAGTGCTCACAAAGTAAATAAATAGATATATAAATGACAATCAAATAGAAACATTGTAAAGCAAGTTTACCATATGATTATCTATCAACTTAAGGGGAGATTTCCACTTGAGAGATTTTTTTCGGGACCCCTTTCTCCCTCATTTTTAGCCCCATTGCTTTTGAGATTTTAAGACGTTCGCCCTAGTAGTTTGGACATTTTAAGACATTTTTCCCCATTACTGTCAATTTTAAGACCTTTCGTGCCATGAAGGTGTCAATTTTTTCCTGGCGAGCGAAAGCGAGCCTGTAATTTAAGAGAAACCGGCCTCCGGCCGGGAATTTTTTCTACCGAAATATGTACAAATTTAGCTTGAAAGGGGGTCTAGGGGGTGTAATTTTAAGCTTGATGATAACGTAGGGAACAAACTAAATACCTTCCCTTAACTTTTGGTATATTCTCATATGTTTGCTAGCAAGATTAGGTTGGAAATATGTTGAATTTGGTTGGGTAACTTTTCTCATTTTCCTTGTAATTTCTTGTCTATAATCAAGGTGAGTAGTGGCACCCACGGCATTCCCTCGGGACTGGATTTTTTTTTCCTACTTGATCTATGAATGTCGCTTGGCTAATGAACAAAACGTTTAAGTTCTAGTTTTCTGGTAAAATCTGAGTTAAAGGAGTTATTCAATATAATCTTGGGATATCCAGTATTTAGCACATTCAGAAACAGACACAAACACACACACACACACACACACACACACACACACACACACACACACACACACACACCTCCCCGTGGCGTAACGGATAGCGCGTCTGGCTCACAACCGGAAGGTCCCGAGTTCGAGACCCGGGCGGGGAAGAGACATTTGGGCAAGTCTCTTAACGGTGTAGCCTCTGTTCACCTAGCAGTATAAATAGGAACCTGGTGTAAGTGGACGAAGTTGTGACGTCCCATCTGGGGTTGGTGATCGGTTACAAGGTGAGATGGGTATCGTACTGGTCAACCTAAGCTACTGGTCAACCTAAGCCTTCGGGTGAGACTGGTACCGTAGTGAGAATGGTATCGTACAGATTAACCCTAAGCCTTCGTTTCCAGATGTCGCCAATTGGCTTAAAAAAATACAGACTACACACACATCCACAGCCATTCCAACGATACATAAACACTTAACATGCATTTCAGGCAATACATTCCCAGTTAAGGAGGCGCGATAATAATGAGCTTAGCTCGCATTGCGTGGATTCCCCTTGACGAACAAACAAGTGAAAACAAAAGTGAATAACATAAGCTTACACACATGCATGGATACATACTTACACACTCAAATACACACACGGACACGCGTTTACACACACACACACACACGTGAGCGAATAGGTAGGCACATTCCTTTAACCCATGGACTGCAAATAAATGGGCAAAAATAATAAGTTAAGTTGGGAATGGGGGGGAGGGGATATAAAGACTGGGAGGAGTAGAGGACTTGGTATAGGGAGATACTATAGTCTGTTTATTTTCAACTGAGGGTAAATTGCCATGTTCCCAGTTATTACGAAAATGTTGTAGCGAAATTTGTTGTTAATTGTGAAAACTTGGCATTAATATGGTTAGGATATAATTATTAGTTTCATATATTTCCATTAAGTATCGGGACATTCGCAGATAAAAGATTCAGTTTATCATCAGCTGGAAAACATACTACATACTACTTGCTATGTATCACCCAATTTTTGAAATCAAGATATATATCGTGTAATATTATGATTCATTGCTGAAAGATATGGTGACTTTTGTCAATTAAAATGACAATCTACAGTATGTTAGCGTATTTATATATACAGTATATATATACATATATATTATATAAATATATATATATATATAAATATATATATATAAATATATATATATATATATATAAATATATATATATACAGTATATATATATATATATATATATATATATATATATACAGTATATATATATATATATATATATTAATAATATTTATGATTATTAATTTGTTATTACTATTATTTATTTTTACTATTTTTATGTTAAATTTAGTTTTCTCCTTAGACCTACATCAAACATAAGAAAATACCCCCAAACCTGGCCTTTAGGATGATTTGGTGCATTTTCTAGCAGAAAAATGCCTGGATCCTGCTAAATTGTTAGTCCACTATAACTCACCAGGAATAATTCTACAACAAAGTGGCACGAAAGGTCTTGAAATCGTCAAACTAATGGGGCAAGAAATTGAAATTTCAAAACAAAAAGGGCTAAACATGAGGGAGAAGAGTGTCCAGAAACCCCCCTCCCGTCCCCTTAAGAGCACCAATATGGACATTATTTTAGCTGTCTTGACAGCGTAATGCATAGTGCGCGGAATTTCGATGTGAATATCCTGGTTTCGAGTCCTCGGAGTGCCACATGTATTTGTTGATTTCATTGAGTTTAGATGTGAAGTTGGTTGATGTCAAAAACATAATTATCAGGCTACGTGTGATGGGTATTGTTCTGTATCATATTAGGAGGTGGAAGGGTGAAGCTCAGAAGTATGAGAGTGAAGGTTTTGTGGGGTGACGCAGAGGTGCATTAAGGCGATTCATTCGTGGCCACCCTATCGCCAATTAAGACGTTTGACAATATACATGGACATTATCATACAATACACAAACAAGTCAAAGTAACGTTAAATAGAAAAGCTAGTCACTTCAAGGATACGTAAGTTGTCTGATAAACAGTGTATATAAGATAAGAGGCTAAGACACTTCTCCAGCTAAATGTACTACTATAAACAAAAACAAATATATAATCAATATATAAAATAACACAGTATATATATATATAAGTTTTTGATTAGTGGAAGATCGGATGAATGACTTCTATAATCAACAGAATTTCTTGCACCAGGCTGAGAACCCAGCTACCACCCCACCTAATACGGGACAAGCTCCTCCCCACATTGATTAAGGGGGGTGACCTGCTATGTGTTTCTCTTTCTCTGGCTTGTATCCATTCGGCTCCATTCAGCCTACTATTTTAAGATGTTTATCCCCATCCAGGGGTCGATTTCTTCCTGGCAAGCGATAGCGCGCCATCATTGTGTGGAAAAATCGGGCTTTGCCGGAGAAATTTTTCTTTCGAAACATTTACAACTAATTAATACTATGCTGGCTCGCTACCGCTTGCCAGGAAAAAAAATCGACTACTGGAAGGGGATAAACGTCTTAATACAGTAGGCTGATTGGTGCCGAATGGATACAACCCAGAAAGAGAGGGAGAGAGAGAGAGACAAAAAAAAAGAGGTGGGCCCCCTTAAAGCAAAATTTAAGTAATAACCATTCTATCTATCGCTGCAAAATACCGAGAACAAACGGTATAATTCAAAATACCGAGAACAAACGGTATAATTCAAAATACCGAGAACAAACGGTATAATTCAAATACCGAGAACAAACGGTATAATTCAAAATACCGAGAACAAACGGTATAATTCAAAATACCGAGAACAAACGGTATAATTCAAAATACCGAGAACAAACGGTATAATTCAAAATACCGAGAACAAACGGTATAATTCAAAATCGTCTTTCTCGCCCATTTAAGTATCCATACAGGACAATCAAGCGTTACTAATAACAATATATTAACCTTTTATGTGAACTTAAATTAAACTTCAGTTAATCCGATACTAAGAATAAACTTAACTTCTTATTAGGGTAACATTTACGTTTATTAATATTGAACACGCTTACAAATAACTATAATTATTAGTATTATCCTATTAAGATTGTTGTATGTATAGTATAATTTATATTATTTTAAATCTGTTTAATAAAGGAACCACACAGATTAGGAGAGGATTATTTCATGGTAATCCTAAACTAAGCAGGGGCTGGCTCAAGTTATTGACACATCATTCCATTATTTTTTTCTGATTAAATATTGGTTCTCATATTCACTATTAGTTTATATTTAGCTACCCGATTATGTTGCACAGATTACCAAGTTCAATTAATTAAGGGTTTACCTTAAGGGGGGTGACCTGTTTTTGTTCTATCCTTTTCTATCTTTCTCTGGCTTGTGTCCATTTTGCCCCGTTCAGCCTACTGTTTTAAGACGTTTATCCTCATCCAGGTGTCAAATTTTTACTGGTGAGCGGTAGCGAGCCAGCATATTTTTTAAATATTTTTGACAGCAGGCTAAATTTGTACATTTTTCGATAGAAAAATGTCTCCGGCGAAGCCGGATCTCTTCATATAATGCTGGCTCGCGATAAAATCGACACCTAGATGGGGATAAACGTCTTAAAATGAATGGGGCCGAATGGATACAAGCCAGAGAAACAGAGAAAAGGAGAACAAAAAACACAGGTCAACCCCCTTAAAGAGGTTTTTGTTACGTCTTAATTAACTTATCCCATCACAGGTACCTCAGAAAATTATATTGTGTTCAGCCAATTTCTTATCGGTTCTATTTTCCGAGATTGTTTTAAGAAGATTGCGGACAGATTAAGACCATAATTATCGAGTATGCTGTTTATGAAACCTTAGGATATCAATTACCTGTAGGCGATGATTGGACGAACTCCCGCCTCCAACCTCCACACCCAGACTCCTATATAATATAATATTTGAGAGTTTTTTTTTAAGGGAGCCCACCTCGCTTGTTTTCTCTTTCTCTCCCTCTCTCTTTGGCTTGTATCCATCCGCCCCCATTCAGCCTACTGTTATAAGACGTTTACCCCCATCCAGGTGTCAATATTTTCCTGGCGAGCGGTAGCGAGCCAGCACATATGTATTTTTGTTATGACAGCAAGCTAAATTTTTACATTTTTCGATAGAAAAATATCTCCGGCGAAGCCGGATTTCTCCATACAATGGTGGCTCGCTGTCGCTCGCCAGGCAGAAATCGACACCTGGATGGGGATAAACGTCTTAAAACAGTTGGCTAAATGGGGCCGAATGAACACAAGCCAGAGAAAGAGAGAAAAGGAGAGAAAGATAAAAACAAACGGTGACCCCCCTTAAAGATTCCTTCTGATTGTTGGCAGATTATTAAGCTTAGATAATAGCAAACTTAACCACAGACCCTTAAGCTTGATCAAGATTTAATACTCTATTATAAAATCCAACCTAATTATTGATACTGATGGATATTTTTTAAGACATCGGTGGGTTATACACTTGCGAAATTTAACCCTTGCAAGCTTCAATACGCGTTTCTGTTCTGTTTTCTGGCTACTATTAGGTGATTTTATTCATATTAGTAACGGTATGTGGAAGTAAAAGGGTTGATTGAGATCAATTTTACCCGTTGAATACCCACAGATCCTTCCTAAGCTGCATAAAATCGTCTAATGATAGCCCAAACAAACTGCTAAAACGCGTCCGAGCTTCAAGGGGTTAACTTTCCCTATTTTGTTTATAAAAAATATGCAGATTATTTATACTACGGTCCTCAATATCACTGGTTAGTAGGTATCTTGTAATCAAATATGGTCATATAGACTAGAATCTAGATAGAGACGATTTCTTTTGTTATTTTTTTGTATTCTTTTTTGTTTTCATTTCACGAAGAACTTGTTGAAGGTAAAGAGTTGATTGCATTTTGTTTTTGCTCACATGCTTTTTTTTTCTCACCTACATAATACATAGTACTTATAATATCGCTTGCGTATTTTATGAAAATATCTTAGCACTATTAGCAAGATGGAATCGTTTGTAATTATGTATTATCCGAAACATCTTAGATATTCCCTAATAATATTGTCGAAGATATAATCAATGAGTGGATGTGTTATTTGACACTGATTAAATCAAGGTGATTTTATTAAGGGGGGGTCACCGTTTTTGTTTTTGCATCTTTCTCTCCTTTTCTCTCTTTCCCTGGCTTGTATCTATTCGGCCCCATTCAGCCAACTGTTTTAAGACGTTTATCCCCATCCAGGTGTCGATTTCTTCCTGGCGAGCGATAGCGAGCCAGTATTGTGTGGAGAAATCCGGCTTCGCCGGAGAAATGTTTTCTATCGAAAAATGCACAAATTTAGCTTGCTGTCAAAACAAAAATATATGTATGCTGGCTCGCTACCGCTCGCCAATGGGGGTAAACGTCTTAAAACAGTAGGCTGAATGGGGCCGAATGGATACAAACCAAAGGGAGAGGGAGAGAAAGAGAAAACAAGCGAGGTGGGCTCCCTTATGGAGTGGGAAAACTTGTAATCAAGAAGTTGAGAACATAATGTGAATAATCATCTCTATCACTATATTTACTCTTCATGGCATGATACACCTTTTTAGGATTATGACGTATTTTGATAGTTAAGTGGGGTTCTTGAAGACGATGTATTTTGTTATTTTTGTTTCCATTTCACGAAGAACTTGTTGGAGCTAAAGAGTTGATTGAAATATTTGTTTGCTCCTATGATCTGTAGAGATTCTTCCAAAATTCCAAAATATCGTCTAGTGATAACCAGAATATAGTGTAAAAATGTGTACCCAAATACGGAAAGAGTCCATATAACTTTGTATCAGCAAGTCCGTATGTTGTTCTTCCAAGACCTCGATGGAGTCTTAGAAAATGAGGGCTTGCAGTCAGGCACCTACTTTTATGTATCCCTATCAAGCTAAGGTATCACTAAAGCCGGTGTGACACGAGCGCTTTTTCCCTCAACATTTATCCTCAACACTGGACTGGCAGCTTAGGAGGTCAACATTTAAAATATTTCGGTAACCTAAATTCATCTACCATCAGTCTAGTTTCCGATACCAGTGCAAAAGAATCCAGAAATGTTGCCATCAAAATGTTGATTATAGAATGTTGACTATAAAAGCTCTCGTATGATACCGGCTTAACAGAGACCGTATCTACCTACTTGGAATGATATGCTAGATGTTGTAGTTGCTTTTTCACCCTCATGTTTAGTCTCATTAGCTTTGAGATTTTAAGACGTTCGTTCCATGCGTATGGTGATTTTATGACCATTCATCCCATTACTTATTCAATATAAAAACCTTTCGTGCCATTTAGGTGGTGATTTGTTCCTAGCGAGCATTAGCGAGCCTGAAATTCTAGGAGGATCTACCGAAAAATGTAATATATATATATATATATTTGTTTTTCTTTTTTTCTTCTACATTCCAACTACTCCCTCTCGGGCATAGGCTGAGAGCCCGTACGTTCTACCGCTCAACACGGTGAAGCCTGTGAGGTCTCTTTCCAGTTTAGGGAGTAAGACATGTGAAACACCCACTCACGACTCGAAGCAGCCCCATCTCTCAAGCCGCTTTGCTTCACTGTCTCATCCCCTAGACTCAGACCCTCACTCTCAGAATGCCATCTTTTGAGCAATTAACTCACTAGGCATTGCCCCCCCTGTAGCATATTTTGAACATGAGAATATTCATACAGTGCTATTTAATCAGGGAACACCCCCTTGAAGGGGGGTCTATGTAGTGATTTGTTAAGCATGATGGAGGTCTAGAATTGAAATTATATAATAAATATGTATATAAAAAAAAAAAAAAAAAAAAAAAAAAAATCCCCGGCCTTAAGCAATAGGAAATAAAGCGCTCCGAAATTAGGAAGTCAGTGGAGTAAATTGAATACACCAGTAAATGGTTGCATGTTACGGTAAGTAGTTCTGCTCCTAACCACAAAGCTAATATAAAAAGTGCTCGATCCCGGGTTGTCTGAGATTATACTGTATATAGATGATGTGTTCATATACAGTTATAGACTGCAAGGGCTATAGTACGATACGATCCCAAAACAATTCGGGAACATTTGTTTAACCATATACAATCATAGTTGTGCGATATAAGTCCATTACAACCAGTATGTGAATGAATAAAAAGGACTCCTATTAAATGTTGTATTTTGTGTTATATTATGAAAACGTAAATATTACAATGTACCCAACAGTGATTGAACAAGTACTGTACAAATATACCCTCTTTACCCCTTCTGCACCAAGATGCCCTTTACCTTTGCATCTGGCTAAAATTAAACGGGTGAGTAAGCAGTTTAAGAAAGACATCTGTCATTTAGAGGGTTCATTGAGATCGTATTTACCCATAGGAGTCATAGAGGTTGATTGCAAATTAAAGGAAATCGTCTAATGGTAACCAGAACTTGGCGAGAATTACGTAATGGTGGTTGAGGGGCTAAAAAGGGTGCCATAGAGTCAAAAGTCAAGTGTATTTACAAATGAAACAAGCTATTTTAGATATTTGGGTTTAGTTGTGTAGTCTTGTCTCTATGGCATGGTGAATTAGTCCACTCAGACATAGGGATGATGTGCAAAGTATCTAAAGGCCTCAGTTTAGGGGAGTTTTTCTTTTCTTCTGGACACTCTTCTCCCTCATGTTTAGAACCATTAGTTTTGAGATTGTAAGAAGTTCTTCCCGTGAGTTCGGTGATGCTAATATCGCTTCATGTATTTACCAAATCTAAGGCATTATGTGCCATATTTTTCTTGGCGAGCGATTAACTTAGGAGGAACTGGCTTTCGGCTGGAATATTTTCCTACCGAAAAAGTTACAAATAAATCTCGAAAGGGGTTCTTGGGAGTAATTTTAAGCTTGATAGAGGTCCTCCCCTTAACAACCATTACATAGTTTCCTCATATGTTGGTTACCATTAGACGATTTTCTTAGCTTGTAATCTACCTATACGACTCAAATGGGTAGATACGATCTCACTAAACCATCTTAGTAACATGGGTCCTTCTTAAACTGCATACAATCATCTAATTTTAGCCAGCATCAAATTAAAAAGGCGTCATGGTGCTGAAGAAGTTAAGGTTTGTTTGGTCTATTAATTCATTTATTCATATATTTGTCTAGTTTCGTCCCTAGACCTCAAGCTTAGAAAAACACCCCCTAGACCCCCCTTCAAAATAGATTTGTACATTTTTTGGTAGACAAAATGTCCCGGCCAAAGGCCGATTGCTCCTGAAGTCACAGGCTCGCTATCGCTCGCCAGGAAAAAATCGACACCTAAATGGCACGAAGGGTCCTAATATTAACAAAGAAATGGGGTGAAAGGTCATAAAATCCCCAAACTAATGGAACCAACGCCATAAAATCTCAAAACTAGTGGGGCTAAACATGAGGGAGAAGGGAGTCCAGAAAAAACGGTCGGTCTCCCCTTAAGGGCACAAAATAAGGAACACGGGAAGAGCAGTAGCTACGGTGGGTTGATTACGGCAGCAGGGGAGGGTTAGCTATAAAGGGGAGATCTCCACTTGAGGGATTTTGTTCTTGACCCCTTTCTCCCTCATGTTTAGCCCCATTGCTTTTGATATTATAAAACGTTTTCCCCATTAGTTTAGCGATTTTTAAGAACTTTTAACCCATATTAAGACCTTTCGTGCAATACAGGTGTCGATTTTATCCTGGCGAGCGATAGCGAGCCTGTAATTTAAGAGGAAGCGGCCTTCGGCCGGGACATTTTTCTACCGAAAAATGTACAAATTTATCTTGAAAGGGACTCAAGGGGGTGTCATTTTAAGTTTGATGAAGGTCTAGGGAACAAACTAAATACCTTCCCTTTAAGGGGAGATGCGGCCGTTTATTTATTTATTTATTTATTTTCTTGTTTTTGTCTATTAATTCATGTATTCCTTTATTGCTTAATTTCCTCACTAGACCTCCAAATTTAAAAGGATACCCACTAGAAACCCCTTCAAGGTAAATTTGTACATTTTTCGGTAGAAAAATTTCCCGGCCCAAGGCCGGTTCCTCTTAAAATATCAGGCTCCCTATCAACACCTAAATGGCACGAAAGGTCTTAAAATTGACAACGAAATTGGACGAAAGGTGTTAAAATCGACAAAATAAGGGGCCAACCGTCTTATGATCTCAAAACAAATGGGGCTTTATACGAGGGAGAAAAGGGACAGAAAAAAAATCGCCCCATGAAGGCTAATTTGACAGTAGCTAATTAGTGGATGTCGTATAAACCCCCTTGATCTTTTTTTTTTTTTTTTTTTTTTTTTTTTTTTTTTTTTTTTTTTTTTTTTTTTTTTTTCCTCTATATTCCAACTTACTTCCTCTCGGGCATAGGCTGAGAGCCTTAACATTCACCGCTTTACAATGAAGCCCGTGAGGTCTTGTTCCAGTCTAGGGAGTGAGACATGTGAAGCACGCAGAGTACAACGAGCACCTGCCATCTTGCCTTCACATGAGGCACGGTGCTCACTCCTGGCCCGAAACGACCCCATCTCTGAAGCCACCTCGTTCCCGTGCTTCACAGTCTCACCCCCTACACTCGGACTCTCACACTTACACACACACAACGCCACCTGTTGAGCAGATAACTCACCAGGCATTGCACCCCTATAGCATATTTTGAATATGGGAATATTCATACAGTGCTATTTAATCAGGGAACAATGAGGGTATTTTATTGACGTTTCGGTGGGCTTGTGGTAATGCACTGATACTAGGTACAGCACAAATTCCATCCCAATAATATCTTCCCATTGATATATCGGGATTTGAACCCGGGACCTTTGGATTACCAGGCCAGTGGCAAGACCACTCCACCACACCTCCCCATACCGGTACCGTCCTTGATCATTACCTGTACCGTCCTTGATCATTACCGGTACCGTCCTTGATCATTACGGTACCGTCCTTGATCATTACCGGTACCGTCCTTGGTCATTACAGGTACCGTCCATGATCATTACCGGTACCGACCTTGATAATTACCGGTACCGTCCTTGATCATTACCGGTACCGTCCTTGATCATTACCGGTACCGTCCTTGATCATTACCGGTATCGTCCTTGATCATTACCGGTACCGTCCTTGATCATTACCGGTACCGTCCTTGATCATTACCGGTACCGTCCTTGACCATTACCGGTACCGTCCTTGATCATTACCGGTATCGTCCTTGATCATTACCGGTACCGTCCTTGATCATTACCGGTACCGTCCTTGATCATTACCGGTACCGTCCTTGATCATTACCGGTACCGTCCTTGATCATTACCGGTACCATCCTTGATTATTACCGGTACCGCCCTTGATCATTACTGGTACCGTCCTTGATCATTACCGGTACCGTCCTTGATCATTACCAGTACCGTCCTTGATCATTACCGGTACCGTCCTTGATCATTACCGGTACCGTCCTTGATCATTACCGGTACCGTCCTTGATCATTACCGGTACCGTCCTTGATCATTACCGGTACCGTCCTTGGTCATTACCGGTACCGTCCTTGATCATTACCGGTACCGTCCTTGATCATTACCAGTACCGTCCTTGATCATTACCGGTACCGTCCTTGATCATTACCGGTACCGTCCTTGATCATTACCGGTACCGTCCTTGATCATGACCGGTACCGTCCTTGATCATTACCGGTACCGCCCTTGATCATTACCGGTACCGTCCTTGATCATTACCGGTACCGTCCTTGATCATTACCGGTACCGACCTTTTGTCTGTATTCTGGCTACTTACTATTAGGTGATTTTTTTCAGTTTAAAAAGGGCCTCCGGCAATTAACAGGCTTCGTACTATCTCTTTTAACCCTTTTTACTACCACAGATCCTTCTTAAACTGCATAAAATCGTCCAAATATAGCTAGAATAAAATACAAAAGTCGTCGCCGGTACAGAAGGGGTTAAGGGATTAATGCGGTTTAAGGGGGATCACCGTTTTTTTTATCTTTCTCTCCTTTTCTCTCTTTCCCTGGCTTGTATCCATTCGGCCCCATTCAGCCAACTGTTTTAAGACGTTTATCCCCATCCAGGTGTCGATTTTTTCCTGGAGAGCGATAGCGAGCCAGCATTGTATGGAGAAATCCGAGAAATTTTTCTATCGAAAAATGTACAAATTTAGCTTGCTGTCAAAGCAAAAATATATATATACTGTATGGTGGTTCGCTACCGCTCGCCAGGAAAATATTGACACCGGGATGGGGGCAAGCGTCTTAAAATAGTAGGCTGAATGGGGCCGAATGGATACAAGCCAAAGAGAGAGGGAGAGAAAGAGAAAACAAGCGAGGTGGGCTCCCTTAATGAGGGACGGAGGAAGATGAGGGTATATTAAGCGTGGGTAAAATTAGGGTCAGTGAAATATGGTGAATGTCGGAATTTGAGGACATATTAGAACCTACTTTTGCGATAAATTTCAGTTAACCCCTTCTGTACCGGCGACGTCTGTTTAGTTTATTCTAGCTATATTTAGACGATTGTGTGCAGTTTCAGAAGGATCTGTGATAGTTCAACGGCTTAAGTGAGATAGTTCGAAGCCAGTTCAAAACGAGTGTCCAAGCTTTATTATTAGCTCACGTTTATTTGTGAGATATACTTGATCTTAAGGGGAGGTTTTTAGTTGATTACCTAGACTTCCATCAAGCTTAAAATTACTCCCCCTTGACCCCCTTTCAAGATAAATTTGTACATTTTTCAGTAGAAAAATTTCCCGGCCGAAGGCCGGTTCCCCTTAAGTTACAGGCTCGCTATCGCTCGCCAGGAAAAAATCGACACCTAAATGGCATGAATGGTCTTAAAATTGACAGAAATGGGGCGTGGGTTCTTAAAATCGCCAAACTATTGGGGCGAACGTCTTAAAATATAAAACGCAATGGGGCTAAACATGAGGAAGAAAGGGTTAAATAAAAAAATCCCTCAAGTGGAAATCTCCCCTTAAAGAATCTCTATAACCCGAGTTGGTTGGGAAATCTTGTAAACATCCCTGTATGGTATCCTGGAATGTGGATCCTGCGACTTGTGCATGAATTGAAATACGTTCTCCAAGTAGGATTTCCCTTCTCCTTAATATATATAGGAACAGGTTATGGTTCATTTATCACGCCGTGGTGTAGTGGATTTAAAGCTTGGACACTCGTTCTGAATGTCGGAGGTTCGATCCCGGCTGGGAGTATTTAAACATTTAGTAACTCACGTGTATTTTGAGATATACTTGATATATATATATATACAGGTATATATATATATATATATATTAGGTTAAACATTAATTAGTGGTATATAATATCTCTCAACTTCGTTCTTTACTATAAATTTCCCAGTAGCAATTTTCTCATTCTGCTGGGGGCATTGTGTCCCCAACTAAATTTAATGCCGACCCAAGGTCGAAGGGAGTGGTGGGTGGGAAGAGAACCTTCTGCTTTAGTATCTTTACCTTCCACTGTGTAGCAAATGTTATGTTATAATTAAGTCCCGACTGCTTATTAGCGACCGCAAGGTTTGTGCAGTCTGATTCCGTGTAATTATATGTAACTCTCTCTCTCTCTCTCTCTCTCTCTCTCTCTCTCTCTCTCTCTCTCTCTCTCATATTCCCCCTTCTCTTCTCTCCTTTTCTCCTTCTTCTCCCCCGCCCACCTCGTTGTCCCTATTAGCCAGGAACACAGTCAATAAAATTACATCCCCGCTGCCCGGGCAATCAAGAAGGATAGAAAAAAAAATAAGTAAAGGGTAAGAATTAGGTGTCCCGTGAAAATAGTGACGGTGGGTGGTCTACAGAGAGAGAGAGAGATTTACATAGATTTACATAGATACACTGACCACACAGACCTTAGGATCCCAGCGAGGTTGTCAGGACCTAATTCTAGTACTAAGGAGTACAAAGGAAATCAAGCAACAACAGATCTGGTGACCCTTCTAGGCTACTTGTCCTCCAAAACACTGAGGATCAATTGTCCCAACAGTGGTTTAGAGTGGGTAATGGAACATTGGAAAGGGAACTAATGTCCGTGGCAGGATTAGGAAGTTAGTAAGGAACAGATGGGGGGATAAAATAAAGTTATTTGTTTACAAACGCACTCAGTCGCGGGTTTGATGCGAGAAATTTGTCTAGGCGAAGTTTAAATGAATCAACGGTGCTGTAGTCTATAACGTCTCGGGGAAACCCATTCCACAAGTTGACAACTCGATTGAAGAAGAAATTCTTAGATTCGTGCGAGTTAAAAGATTTACCGATAATTTTGCAACCGTTTCCCCGCGTGTAATTAGATTGGTCGATAGTGAAGTACTTACTACAGTTCATTTTGTCGGTGCCTTTGATGATTTTGAACACTTGAATTAAGTCGCCTTTTAATCTGCGCTGGGTTAAAGGAAATAGATTTAATTCTCTAAGACGCTCCTCGTATGGTTTGTTCTTTAGGCTAGGTATCATTTTGGTAACCCTACGTTGAACTCGTTCTAGCTTGTCTATATCTTTTTGTTAATAAGGGCACCAGGATTGAACGCAGTATTCCAGAAGAGGGCGGACTAAGGAATTGTAAAAGGTTAGGATAACTTCTTTGGATTTATGCTCAAATGACCTGCCTATAAAGCTAGCTAACCCGAGAATAAGGGACAGTGGAAGGAAAGGATAGAAAGGAAGAAAAGAGAGAGATTATTTAGTTAATAGCAACTACATAATGCATACCCAATACTTGATTATTATTATAAAATTAATTTAATACTTAATCTTACCTCGTAGACAATAACTCGCTCTTGGTTGTATACATATGGTTGCTAATTTGCCTAATCTTCAGTTCAGTATCTAAGTAAATATTTGGAAATCTCTCGAAAGTCTTCCCCTCATGAAGAAGTATAACCTTAAGGGGAGATTTCCACTTGAGGGACCTTTTTCTTAACCCCTTTCTCCCTCATGTCTAGCCCCATTGCTTTTGATATTTTAAGACTTCGCCCCATTAGTTTGGCGATTTTAAGAATTTACGCCCCATTCTGTCAATTTTAAGACCTTTCGTGCCATTTAGGTGTCGATTTTATCCTGGCGAGCGATAGCGAGCCTGTAATTTAAGAGTAATCGGCCTTCGGCCGGGACATTTTTCTACCGAAAAATGTACAAATTTATCTTGAAAGGGGTTCAAGGGGGTGAATTTTTTAGATTGCTGGAAGAGTAGGAAATAAACTAAAAACCTCCCCTTAAGAAGACGAGCAGCAACAAAACACGCCTTTCATTGTCATCGTTTTGTATTGCAAGAACAAATGAATGCTAAAGTGAAGTGTTCTCATTATATTAACACGTTGTATGCTTTAATAAACTAGTCATGCGTATTCCAAGGAAACAAGATGATGTGGTGGGCCAGCATTATGCTTAAGGCCCACCCGGGAATAGCCTATGTATCTAATATTTATGTAAATAAATATCATCAACATGATGTTTGAAATAGCCATGCCTGTGCTTTAAGCTTAACACAAAACAAATAATCCTAAACTAAACACCAGGCAAGTTATGTTGGCCACTAATAAACCTGCTGTGTTACCAACAAGCACTGTAATGTTACCAACAAGCACTGTAATGTTACCAACAAGCACTGTAATGTTACCAACAAGCACTGTAATGTTACCAACAAGCACTGTAATGTTACCAACAAGCACTGTAATGTTACCAACAAGCACTGCAATGTTACCAACAAGCACTGTAATGTTACCAACAAGCACTGTAATGTTATCCACAAGCACTGTAATGTTACCAACAAGCACTGCAATGTTACCAACAAGCACTGTAATGTTACCAACAAGCACTGTAATGTTATCCACAAGCACTGTAATGTTACCAACAAGCACTGCAATGTTACCAACAAGCACTGTAATGTTACCAACAAGCACTGTAATGTTACCAACAAGCACTGCAATGTTACCAACAAGCACTGTAATGTTACCAACAAGCACTGTAATGTTACCAACAAGCTCTGTAATGATACCCACAAGCACTGTAATGTTACCAACAAGCACTGTAATGTTACCAACAAGCACTGTAATGTTACCAACAAGCACTGTAATGTTACCCACAAGCACTGTAATGTTACCAACAAGCACTGTAATGTTACCAACAAGCACTGTAATGTTACCAACAAGCACTGTAATGTTACCAACAAGCACTGTAATGTAATGTTACCAACAAGCACTATAATGTTACCAACAAGCACTATAATGTTACCAACAAGCACTGTAATGTTACCAACAAGCACTGTAATGTTACCAACAAGCACTGTAATGTAATGTTACCAACAAGCACTATAATGTTACCAACAAGCACTGTAATGTTACCAACAAGCACTGTAATGTAATGTTACCAACAAGCACTATAATGTTACCAACAAGCACTGTAATGTTACCAACAAGCACTGTAATGTAATGATACCCACAAGCACTATAATGTTACCAACAAGCACTGTAATGTTACCAACAAGCACTGTAATGTTACCAACAAGCACTGTAATGTTACCAACAAGCACTGTAATGTTACCAACAAGCACTATAATGTTACCAACAAGCACTGTAATGTAATGATACCCACAAGCACTATAATGTTACCAACAAGCACTGTAATGTTACCAACAAGCACTGTAATGTTACCAACAAGCACTGTAATGTTACCAACAAGCACTGTAATGTTACCAACAAGCACTGTAATGTTACCAACAAGCACTGTAATGTTACCAACAAGCACTGTAATGTAATGTTACCAACAAGCACTGTAATGTTACCAACAAGCACTGTCATGTTACCAACAAGCACTGTAATGTTACCAACAAGCTCTGTAATGTAATGTTACCAACAAGCACTGTAATGTTACCAACAAGCACTGTAATGTTACCCACAAGCACTGTAATGTTACCAACAAGCACTGTAATGTTACCAACAAGCACTGTAATGTTACCAACAAGCACTGTAATGTTACCAACAAGCACTGTAATGTAATGTTACCAACAAGCACTATAATGTTACCAACAAGCACTATAATGTTACCAACAAGCACTGTAATGTTACCAACAAGCACTGTAATGTTACCAACAAGCACTGTAATGTAATGTTACCAACAAGCACTATAATGTTACCAACAAGCACTGTAATGTTACCAACAAGCACTGTAATGTAATGTTACCAACAAGCACTATAATGTTACCAACAAGCACTGTAATGTTACCAACAAGCACTGTAATGTAATGATACCCACAAGCACTATAATGTTACCAACAAGCACTGTAATGTTACCAACAAGCACTGTAATGTTACCAACAAGCACTGTAATGTTACCAACAAGCACTGTAATGTTACCAACAAGCACTATAATGTTACCAACAAGCACTGTAATGTAATGATACCCACAAGCACTATAATGTTACCAACAAGCACTGTAATGTTACCAACAAGCACTGTAATGTTACCAACAAGCACTGTAATGTTACCAACAAGCACTGTAATGTTACCAACAAGCACTGTAATGTTACCAACAAGCACTGTAATGTTACCAACAAGCACTGTAATGTAATGTTACCAACAAGCACTGTAATGTTACCAACAAGCACTGTCATGTTACCAACAAGCACTGTAATGTTACCAACAAGCTCTGTAATGTAATGTTACCAACAAGCACTGTCATGTTACCAACAAGCACTGTAATGTTACCAACAAGCTCTGTAATGTAATGTTACCAACAAGCACTATAATGTTACCAACAAGCACTGTAATGTAATGTTACCAACAAGCACTATAATGTTACCAACAAGCACTGTAATGTTACCAACAAGCACTGTAATGTAATGTTACCAACAAGCACTGTAATGTTACCAACAAGCACTGTCATGTTACCACCAAGCACTGTAATGTTACCAACAAGCACTGTAATGTTACCAACAAGCACTGTAATGTTACCAACAAGCACTGTAATGTTACCAACAAGCACTGTAATGTTACCAAAAAGCACTGTAATGTTACCAACAAGCACTGTAATGTAATGTTACCAACAAGCACTGTAATGTTACCAACAAGCACTGTCATGTTACCAACAAGCACTGTAATGTTACCAACAAGCTCTGTAATGTAATGTTACCAACAAGCACTGTCATGTTACCAACAAGCACTGTAATGTTACCAACAAGCTCTGTAATGTAATGTTACCAACAAGCACTATAATGTTACCAACAAGCACTGTAATGTAATGTTACCAACAAGCACTATAATGGTACCAACAAGCACTGTAATGTTACCAACAAGCACTGTAATGTCATGTTACCAACAAGCACTGCAATGTTACCAACAAGCACTGTAATGTAATGTTACCCAGAAGCACTGTAATGTTACCAACAAGCACTGTAATGTTACCAACAAGCACTGTAATGTTACCAACAAGCACTGTAATGTTACCAACAAGCACTGTAATGTTACCAACAAGCACTGTAATGTAATGTTACCAACAAGCACTGTAATGTTACCAACAAGCACTGTCATGTTACCAACAAGCACTGTAATGTTACCAACAAGCTCTGTAATGTAATGTTACCAACAAGCACTGTCATGTTACCAACAAGCACTGTAATGTTACCAACAAGCTCTGTAATGTAATGTTACCAACAAGCACTATAATGTTACCAACAAGCACTGTAATGTAATGTTACCAACAAGCACTATAATGGTACCAACAAGCACTGTAATGTTACCAACAAGCACTGTAATGTAATGTTACCAACAAGCACTGTAATGTTACCAACAAGCACTGTCATGTTACCAACAAGCACTGTAATGTTACCAACAAGCACTGTAATGTAATGTTACCCAGAAGCACTGTAATGTTACCCACAAACAAAGTTCTCACAGACAGTAAACTGTGAGCCACAGGCTGCAGTTCCTACCAGTACTGTTGTTTTTAACACACAAAGGAATCACCCTCTCTAAACCACTGTTTGGACACTTGATCCTCAGTGTTTTGGAGGACAAGAAGCCTAGAAGGGTCGCTAGAACTCTTGTTGCTTGATTTCCTTTGTACTCTTTTTTACTCCTTTGTACTTTGTACTGTTCTAACAAGCTATTACCAGCCAGCAGATCTCAGTGACGAGGCCTTCTCGACATTATTCGAAACCGAAATGCTACAGGCTGCATCACTAAGTCACTTTATTATTAGATTCGTTGTAACCCTACAGCCCAGTTATATTTCTTACGCTGCCACGAACGCCAAGGAATTTGTCGCTCCTCGAATCTCCATCTCTCACAACCCACCAGGGATTATTGACTGCTAAGCTCGTGGGTGCCATCACCAAGGACTTTAAGTTGACCTACCACCAAGAACTGAGCTGCGTAATCATATAATATATATATATATATATATATATATATATATATATATATATATATATATATATATATATATATATATATATATATATAATTAGTCCATATAAGCACTAGACCTAAACCAGAGTGAATTATACGAACCCTTTCCATACACCTATTTTCACTGATATGTGTATGGTCAAATTTAGAGAAAGAGAGAGAGAGAGGGGGGAGAGAGAGAGTGAGAGTGAGTGAAAGATAAATAAGATCCTTGTATAGAATTAGAGAACATAACGAAGAGAGAACGAAATCGTGGTTAGACAGACAGACAATAATCTGCATATTCCAGAATAATCAAACCAGTAATACACAGAGGCAATATACTCCTCAATATTACAAGATTAGCATGATTTTATTATTAGCAAAGTTACAGACAGTCTCCAGGGGCGAACTCATATTAAGGGAGCCCACCTCGCGGTTTTCTCTCTCTCTCCCTCTCTCTTTGGCTAGTATCCATTCGGCCCTATTCAGCCTACTGTTTTAAGACGTTTACCCCCCATCCAGGTGTCAATATTTTCCTGGCGAGCGGTAGCGAGTCAGCATAAATATATTTTGTTTTTGACAGCAAGGTAAATTTGTACATTTTTCGATAGAAACATTTCTCCGGCGAAGCCGGATTTTTCCATACAATGCTGGCTCGTTATCACTCGCCAGGAAGAAATCGACACTTGGATGGGGATAAACGTCTTAAAACAGTTGGCTGAATGGGGCCAAATGGATGAAAGCCAGGGAAAGAGAGAAAAGGAGAGAAAGACAAAAAACAAACGGTGACCCTCCTTAAGGATATGCAATAATGAAACGCAAATGTAGCGGATTATCTTCGATTTATATTTCAGTGTGATTCTTACTGGTCATGCTCAATTTCCAATGCTCGTATAACCCAACGGAATGACAATAATTAGAGTCGGCGGCATAATAGACTTCTGTTCATGCATTTCGGTGATCACGATGAAATTCCCGGACAGAAATATTAAGGGGGGTCACCGGCTTTTTGTTTTACCTTTCTCTCCTTTTCTCTCTTTCCCTGGCTTGTAACCATTCGGCCCCATTAAGCCAACTGTTTTAAGACGTTTATCCCCATCCAGGTGTTGATTTCTTCCTGGCGAGCGATAGCGAGCCAGCATTGTATGGACAAATTTGGCTTCGCCGGAGATATTTTTCTATTGAAAAAATTACAAATTTAACTTTCTGTCAAAACAAAAATATATATATATATATGCTGACTCGCTACCACTCGCCAGGAAAATATTAACACCTGGATAGGAGTAAACGTCTTAAAACAGTAGGCTGAATGGGGCTGAATGGATACAAGCCATAGAGAGAGGGAGAGAAAGAGGAAAAACAGCGAGGTGGGCCCCCTTCAGTGCGTGTGTTAATAATGACATTATTTGTTCGTGTATGTTATAGTATCTTGTTACGACCTAGGAGTTGTGTTGTAGCCTAAGTGAACATATATTAAACGCTAATTACAGTTATCCTTATCTTAAAAATAAGTCTGATTATTAGACTATAATTAATGTAATATGTACTGTACTTAACATGCAGCTACATGTACAGTCGAGGAAAGAAGTGTTGTCCGATATTTCACAAACTTTCGGACACTGACTAATACTCTGAGGGATAAGCATTTACCCAGTAACTATAAAGATACCAATAACACTTGTTGAGCGAACACCACTGGAATCAATGACAACACTTATTACCCTCGATTGTACGTGGGTCTACATAAATGTGTTTGTATAAGAGTGTTCGTTACTGAGCGTGTGTGTACATAGACGCATGGATAAATTAAATTAATGTACTGTATACAGTATGTGAGTTTCTATGCGTGCATATTTATGTATATGTGAATTAGTATGTGTTTGTTTGTGTGTATATGTGAGTATGCTTGATATTGTATACACGCATGTACAGTATATATGTGTGTGTGTGTGTGTGTGTGTGTGTGTGTGTGTGTGTGTGTGTGTGTGTGTGTGTGTGTGTGTCGTTCAGGCCAGGCTCCCTAAGTGGTCAATTTTTCCATGTAGGACAGGTGAGCTCCACCCTCATTACATCTGCTAATTGTTCTGACTAACAGCCATTACGAGGCCAGACACGCACACTAGTATTACTACAACCTAAATACAACCACCCTCCACCACTGTTATGTTATATGACCGTCCCCCTCCCCCCAACACACTACCACCCTCCACTCCACCACATCATAACAACCTCCATTATGTTATGTTGTTCTTGCCACACCACTTTGTTCCACATCACCACCTCCCTCAACCACTACAGTATTTTACAGCACCACACCACCCTCCACCACAACACCACACTCCACCACCACACCACACTCGACCACCATACCACCCACCACCACCACGCCACACATCCCCACCCCCACCACACATCCCCCTCCACACATCAAACCACACTCCACCACCACATCATCCTCCATCACCAAACCACCCTTCATCACCACTAGCCTAATGTGAATGAAGGTAATTAAAACACACAGGAACAAAGCACTACATTCGCCTTCTCTTTGTTGTTAAGGAGTAATATTATCTGTGATCAACATTTACATAATGTATGAACATTCAGAATAGGGGATGAGACTTTTAAAGATGACTGTACATTTGAGAACTAAAGTTATGGTCACAAATACCATGTGACATAAATATAACAATCCTGACTTCCTTCTCTAACTGTGTAAATATTAAATTAAGTTTCTCTTACTGGAAATAATATGTAACTTACAATTTAGTTAGAAGAGACTATTCTACAAGGACAATTTGTGTATGGGTGTAACTATATATGTAATAAATATATCCATACTCAATATATATATATATATATATATATCTGGGCCTGTTCTGGATTTCATGATGTCAATAAAGCCATTGCAAGTATAATAGTTATCCCTTTCAAGGCGCATTCCTTTTGTTTTTTGGGGGGGCTATTATTAGACGATTTTATTCAGACTGGAAAAAGTATATGGAAGTCAGATGGATAATTGAGATTAGTCTGTACCCTTATATTTCCCATAGATCCTTCTTAAGCTGTATAAATTCGTCTTATAATAGCCAGAATAAGCTGTCAAAACGCGGCATAATCCTCAAAGAGTTAATGAAAGATATAGTGTATCAGTTTAAAAGAATAAATATTTAATTAACCAATGTATATAAAATAGCATGCATTACCTGTTAGTTTACAAAAGAGTACTTGCTGGATAAACCTAATAACTGTCTTGATAGCGTAATGCATAGTGCGCGGAATTTCGATGTTTTTATCCTGGGTTCGAGTCCTCGGAGTACCACATGTAATTGTTGATTTCATTAATTGAGTTTAGATGTGAAGTTAATTGGTTGGTGTGAAAAACATACTAAGTCTTTGAATGAATATAAGTGACTGTATCCCTCTATGTGTCAGCATAAAAGGAATATAAGTGACTGTATCCCTCTGTGTCAGCATAAAAGGAATATAAGTGACTGTATCCCTCTGTGTCAGCATAAAAGGAATATAAGTGACTGTATCCCTCTATGTGTCAGCATAAAATGAATATAAGTGACTGTATCCCTCTGTGTCAGCATAAAATGAATATAAGTGACTGTATCCCTCTGTGTCAGCATAAAATGAATATAAGTGACTGTATCCCTCTATGTGTCAGCATAAAATGAATATAAGTGACTGTATCCCTCTATGTGTCAGCATAAAATGAATATAAGTGACTGTATCCCTCTATGTGTCAGCATAAAATTAATATAAGTGACTGTATCCCTCTATGTGTCAGCATAAAAATAATATAAGTGACTGTATCCCTCTATGTGTCAGCATAAAATGAATATAAGTGACTGTATCCCTCTGTGTCAGCATAAAATGAATATAAGTGACTGTATCCATCTATGTGTCAGCATAAAATGAATATAAGTGACTGTATCCCTCTGTGTCAGCATAAAATGAATATAAGTGACTGTATCCCTCTATGTGTCAGCATAAAATCCTATACCCAATACTTGCCCGAACTCGATTATATTTCTTTGACTTACACGTAGGGACGTATTTTCACTAATTTGTTGATTAACTGAATATTTGTTCCGTGCCCTCATAATCTTAGGCTACAAATTACCCCTGCTGTGCCGGCGACGTTTTCTTTATTATATAATAGCTAAATTTAGATGATTTTCTGCAGTTTAAAAACAAATGCGTGGTAGTAATAATGGTTAAGTGAAATAGTTCGAAGCCTGTAAATTGATGGAGGCCCTTTTTAAGCTGAATGAAATCGTCTAATGGTAGCCAGAATAAAGTTACAAAGGACGTCACCTTCAACACATAAAATACTTTGATTTTTAAAAGTTATTTATTCAGCAACTGGAACTATATTAATGGCTATACAAAACAATTTAGTTGCATATCACACACACACACACACACACACACACACACACACACACAAACACAAACACACACACACACACACACACACACACACACACACACACACACACACACACACACACAGAGTCACCCCTGCCAGCCCCATGTTCTTAAATCAGGAGTATAATGAGATTTTATAGAGTGGTAAGTAGAGTGGGGCTAATACACGTCCCTCTCAATCTAGCCCTGGCCCTCACACACACATTACGGGGGTAGTGCTTGGTGGCTGGTCTATGTATCTATTTATTCATTTATTTTTTATTATCCTCGCTAGACTTCCATCAAACTTAGAAAAATACCCCCTAGACCCCCTTTCAAGATGTATTTGTACATTTTTCGGTAGAAAAATTTACCGGCCGAAGGCCGGTTCCTTCTAATATTAGAGGCTCGCTATCGCTCGCCAGGAAAAAATCGATACCTAAAGTGCACGAAAGGTTTTAATACTGGCAACAAAATTAGGCAAAAGGTCTCAAAATCGCCAAACTAACGGAACGAACGTCTTAAAACCTCAAAACTAATATGCTAAACATGAGGGAGAAGGAGGTCCGTAAAAAGCGAGTAGTACCCCCTTAAGCTCCATTACTCCACTCCACCGGCAATTACAACTCTCAGGGGGAAGGGTCGTGGCTATAATAAGGGGGCCAGGCTGTACGAGTCGATGTTTAGCCAGAAAGCAAACATTAATGGGTTGGTGATGGATTGGCTTGTTGAATGGGATTTCGTTTTAGTTTTACAGTATTTGTTTGTTTTTGTTAATGGGGTGTTTTTTTATATTTGTTTGTATCTCTTTTTATGACAGTTTGTGCAATATATGAACAGATGAAGGCCCATGTACTGCAGGGCATCACATCCTCATTGTCACAAATTGTAAATATAACTATTTGCTGTAAAAGTATCTGTAATATTAGTTTGTGACGATAAACTATTTTGAATATGAATTTAAACTACTTGTGTGCGTACTACAAGCATATATATATATTTCGGCTACAAATTTAAGGGGGGGACTTGTTTTTGTTCTGTCCTTTTCTATCTTTCTCTGGCTTGTATCCATTGGGCCCCATTCAGCCTACTCTTTTAAGACGTTTATCCCCATCCAGGTGTCAATTGTTTACTGGTGAGCGGTAGCGAGCCAGCATATTTTTAAAATGTTTTTGACAGTAGGCTAAATTTGTACATTTTTCGATAGAAAAATGTCTCCGGCGAAGCCGGATCTCTTCGTATAATGCTGGCTCGCTATCGCTCGCCAGGAAGAAATCGACACCTAGATGGGGATAAACGTCTTTAAATAGTTGGCTGAATGGAGCCGAATGGATACAAGCCAGAGAAAGAGAGAAAAGGAAAAAAAAAAAAAAAAAAGGTCATCCCCCTTAAGTCTCTTATCCTTGTAGTATGTAACTCGGAAGTGTTCAATAATGCGTACATTACAGTTCTCATTGGGATCGAACTAAAAGTTCACAGTTCAGCACCATATGAGGTAGTTGATTTTAAGCGTATACTTTACTCCAATTAGCGGCTAGTATATTGCTGCAAGTGATATATGCTAAGAGAGTTATAGGTCTAGTTTATTTACTCTAACATAACATACTAACAAAAGACAAGCAAGACTTGTTGATTGTATTTATAATTATTAGGGCTCTGAGATGGTAAGTATTGAAATTCCATATAGCCTGATAATGGTAAGTGCTCAGTCATGTCAAACAAAAATACATTTGTATAGTCTATTCTCTGTAAGTAGGCGAGACATCATGACCTCTATCCTCTGTAACTCAAAAAGGGCTAGAGCAAATTGGCTGTAAATTTCCACATCTATTACTTGACTGAGTCTTCCCAAATGGTAGAAATATTAGCTCGTATACTCTAGTCGTTGTTTAGGAACAGAGGTTAGAGTTCATGATTTCTCGCCTACTTACAGCAAATATACTATAGTACACGTATAAAGCTGCTGTCACACGAGCGCTTTTTCCGTCAATTTTCCATGAGCAAGTTTTCTTCTAGTTATATTTCGGGACTTTTTCGCACTGGTATCGGTAACTAGACTGAAGGTAGAGTATGTTAAGCGGTTGAATTCTGATAAGTGTAATTTTTGAAGCTGCCAGACCATAATTGCCCGTAAAATTTGCTCGAAAAAGGGCTCGTGTGACTCCGGCTTAAGAACAGACAATTAAATACAATACTCCAGCAATCTTAAGATTTTACCCCTTTGACCCCCATTCAGGATAAATTTGTACATTTTTCGGTAGAAAAATTTCCCGGCTGAAAGCCGGTTCCTCTTAAATTACAGGCTCGCTATCACTCGCCAGGATAAAATCGACACCTAAATGGCACGAAACGTCTTAAAATTGACATAAATGGGTTGAAAGTTCTTAAAATCGTCAACATAATGGGGCAAACGTCTTAAAATTAGAAAAACAATAGGGCTAAACATGAGGGAGAAAGGGGAGAAGAAAAAAGTCCCTCAAGTGGAAATCTCCCCTTAAATAACCCATAAAGGCGAAAACAATGAATTAAAGTCTTGTTTTTTGCAACTTATGGTTCGCAACATTAATCGTGATACAATTTGAGATTATTTTACTATGGTATCGGCAACTAAGTTGAAGGTCAACTATTTTGTGTTAGAGATATTATATAGCAGCATATTTAAGGGAGCTCAGACGGTATTGTGCAGCATAATTTACTGGTTCGGCTCAATGGTTTAAGGAGGGGGTTTAGTTTGCTCTCTAAACCTCTATCAAACATATAAAAACACCCACAAGACCCCCTTCGATATGAATTTGTAAATTTTTCGGTAGAAAAATTTCCCGGCCGAAGGCCGATTCCTCTTCATATACAGGCTCGCTATCGCTCGCCAGGAGAAAATCGACACCTAAATGGCACGAAAGGTCTTAATATTGGCAAATAAATGGGGCAAAAGGTATGAAAACCCCCAAACTAATGGAGCGAATGTCTTGAAATCTCATAACTAATAGGGCTAAACATGAGGGAGGAGTGAGGGCTCAAATAAACAAACTGCCTCACCTTAAGAAGCTGTCTGATCAAAGTTACTGAAATAATTTGCGGGAAAAAACGCTTGTGTTAAGATGAATTTACGCAAGCGCTCTTTGCCGGCAGCTCCTAAGTTACAATGGCCTTAGTATCTTGTATCTTAGTATCTTGTGTGTGTAAGTGTGAGAGCCCGAGTGTAGGGGGTGAGACAGTGAAGCACGGGAACGAGATGGCTTCAGAGATGGGGTCGTTTCGGGCCATGAGTGAGCACCGTGCCTCATGTGAAGGCAAGATGGCAGGTGCTCGTTGTACTCTACGTGCTTCACATGTCTCACTCCCTAGACTGGAACAAGACCTCACGGGCTTCACTGTTCATTGTAAAGCGGTGAATGTTAAGGCTCTCAGCCTATGCCCGAGAGGAAGTAAGCTGGAAAAAAAAAAAAAAAAAAAAAAAAAAAACTTTAATTAAATTGTCAATACCAGTGGAAAGTAATTTCACAACGTTGCCGGAAAAGATATATGTTAATCCACTGTTTGTTTGTGTAATACAGTTGTGCATCAGAAATTGCCGTAAAAAGCCCAAGTGTAAATTTGCTTTAAATCCTGCCCTCTCCCTCGCAAGTGGGTAATTACAGTTGTGGGCGGCAGGGATCGATGTAATGACTTGTTCTGTGGGAAGTGAACCACAAACACCCCACCACCGCCGCCTCTTGCTCGGGAGTGCGAATGCAGATTAATTTCAACTGCAGCGGTCGAACGTCGGGAGATTTAAAGACAATTAAGGACAAGAGGGCGATTGACGGGAGGGGGGCATTTGGCCATTGTTACCGTTACGTGATTATAGCGTGCGTGATGGAGTGTGTTCGGGGTGGGAGAGGGAAGGAAGGGGGGGGGGGGGGTCGCTGCTGTGTTTGCCATCTGCAACCGAGATAGGGTAGTTTGTCCACTCACAAGTCATGAAAAATACACATCCGATAAATTGTTGCAAACTTAATACCAAACCCTGAAACATGTGTTTTATTGCACAGCAATGTGATTTATCGTTTTGCTTCAATACAGATTCAAATGAGTGAATTCCTGTTAGGTCTCGTGAGTGTTCGTTTAGTTAAAATAGGACTTCAGAGGCTATCAACCCTCCTGGATTATTAAGCCAGCACACCGTAAGTCAGGAATAATGTCAGGACTGGAGCCCCGTTTCGAGAACTCCAGTCTCTTTTCGTGAGGGTTAGTTAGTTAGTTAGTGAAAATAGGACTTTCAGAGGCTATCAACCCTTCTGGTTTATTAAGCCAGCACACTGTAAGATAGGAATAGTGCCAGGACTGATGCCCCTTTTCGAGAACTCCAGGCCCTTCTGAATGTAGATATGACACCAAATATATAAGACAAAACTGATCCTATGGCAGTGTGCTTGACTGTTGTTGCCGTTACGTGATTGTATATAGTACGTCATGGTTACGTGATTGTATATAGTACGTCATGGTTACGTGATTGTATATAGTACGTCATGGTTACGTGATTGTATATAGTACGTCATGGTTACGTGATTGTATATAGTACGTCATGGTTACGTGATTGTATATAGTACGTCATGGTTACGTGATTGTATATAGTACGTCATGGTTACGTGATTGTATATAGTACGTCATGGTTACGTGATTGTATATAGTACGTCATGGTTACGTGATTGTATATAGTACGTCATGGTTACGTGATTGTATATAGTACGTCATGGTTACGTGATTGTATATAGTACGTCATGGTTACGTGATTGTATATAGTACGTCATGGGTGTGTTGTGGGAGACGATGGCGAGTTTAGTACAGTCACTCATAAAAATTCGTGGACCCCCTTAAGTTTTTCTGTATGCAATTATAACTAGCTACGTGATTTTTGGAAGGAACTCACTTTTTAATGGATAGTATATCTAATTGTGTAGTTGATGTATAGAAAATCATATTCATAAATTCGTTTCCAGATAATTATATACTTCCATAATAATTACAACGAGGTGATGTCCAAGATGTTTAACGAGTGACTGTGTACATACAACCCAAGTCATCCAGTTTGTTTGGTCGCTGTCAACAATTCCGAGCCCTCGAACGGGTCAAGCGAGCCTTCGATATACAAATATTTAGTGAACAAATATATTTACATATTACGTTTTGCCTGTGATTGCCTCGGAATATATTACGACAGCATTAATAACCATGGCTGTGCAGTTCTCGGCGTATTTATAGTAACACCAGTTCGAATCTTTGAACCTTTAAATCCACATACTGATGCATCTAAACTATAATTATGTATTGTATTGTCTCGTTTGCGTTCGATACTAATTGAAATTGGTGCGTCGACATTAATACTCTTGACTGTACATTTGACACCACTGATATTATTCAATTTTACTATAGTCTATTGTAACCTAATATATTGTGAAGCCCTCTAATCTATTACATACATAATCTATTACATACATAATCTATTACATACATAATCTATTACATACATAATCTATTACATACATAATCTATTACATAATCTATTACATACATAATCTATTACATACATAATCTATTACATAATCTATTACATACATAATCTATTACATACATACATAATCTATTAATCTATTACATACATAATCTATTACATACATAATCTATTACATACATAATCTATTACATACATAATCTATTACATAATCTATTACATACATAATCTATTACATACATAATCTATTACATACATAATCTATTACATACATAATCTATTACATTATCTATTACATACATAATCTATTACATAATCTATTACATACATAATCTATTACATACATAATCTATTACATACATAATCTATTACATACATTATCTATTACATAATCTATTACATACATACTATACTCTGTTTCATTTCATCTGACGGTAAATTGAATCCCTTAGCAGCTAATTTCTGGATACTTAATGGGAAAATATGAAACTAATATGTCTCTGCATCATAATAAGACCAAGTTTATATAATTAACACCATATTTCACTACAAATTCCTCAAAATAACTGAAAATATCTTGATGAGAGCTTTGCAATTTACCGTCAGTTGAAAAGAAACATGATTTAATAAAAATATCGTTATTAAGTAAAGTATATCAGAACACTAATGGTTGTAAATAAGAGAGTCAATGTGGGGTGTTGCTATTGTGCACTCGGATGCCATAGTCGCTAGCCCACTCACATGTAATCGGGAACCTTACCTATTTCTAATTATGGAAGTTTATATCTGGAAACACATTTAGAAATATAATCATCAATGCATCAACTACAAAACTGCGCTTATGACATTTATGGAAAAGCAAGTTCTAACCAAAAACATATCCTAAAGTGCATATAATTACATAAAGAAAAACACAGGGGATCCACGAATTCTTATGAATGGGCTAAAGACTATGGTATCCGAGTGTACAAAGTGCCCAGACCAGGTTGTATATAATAACTTATATCCCGCTGTGGTGCTAACGATAAGGGTTGATTGTAATATTAGTGCAGCCACATCATTAGGCAAGAGGCCCAGGGAGGAGAAGGCAAATGCTATAATGCTATAAAATGCTATAATGAACACTCATAACCACTATACTTTTTTTCTTTTCAACTAACGGTACAATGCAACAATACCATCAACCCTGCCAGCAAATTATAACAATCACCAACAATACAACCAATCTTACCAACACAATACAACAATGAACAATACCATCAACTCTACCAACATAATACAACAATCACCAACACCAACACCATCAACTCTGCCCGGTCATTATAACAATCACCACAATATACCAATCTTACCAACACAATACAATAATCACCAACAATACCACCAGCTCACTAACCACACGAAATGAGAACAATCATTATTTACCTCCCACCACGATTGTTGCAAGTCACGATTTAATGTGTTACCGAATTGCACGAAGGGAAAATAATTGGAGGAACGAATATGTGAAAGAAACACGCTCTAATTGCATATGCAAAGTGAACAGGTATACTTTGTCTCATTTATACACACGCAAATCACACACGCACACACACACCCACACACGCTCCCACACACACACACAACACATATACATATGTTTATCAACTACTCAACACGTGCGCATACACAGACACATAGCCTAGACGCACTATCCTGGTAACACACATTATTCACCTTAACACATAATCGATCTCACAATATATTAATTTCTCACAAGCACACCACCATGCTGTGTTAACAGTCAAGCAAATAAGCAATACCTCACTCATACCCAACAAAAAACAAAATCAACAACACAGCCACACACACTATCATAACACACACACACACAACACACACACACACACACACACACACACACACACACACACACACACACTATCATAACATCCCACACCTACACACATCGTCATAACTACCAACACCCACACACACACCCACACACAATATCATAACAACCAACACACACACACACACACAATATCATAACAACCAACACACACACACACACACACACAATATCATAACAACCAACACACACCCACACACACACTATCAAAACAACCAACACACACACACACATACCCACACACACACACACACTATCATAACAACAAACACCGACACACACACACACACGCGGTCATGGGGGAAATTGCCCTTGTGGCCACATAATAGGAGTCACAACACATAAAAAACGGAGACAGAGAAAAAATACGTTCAGGTTAGAGGGGGGAACTCTGGTAAAAATCATTAGGACCATTATATAGGAAAACCGTTCACCCTTACATTCCCGATTGGCCCCTCGGGTTCCGTGTTGGCAACGAGGTGATTAGCCAGTCATTAGAGAGAGAGAGAGAGAGAGAGAGAGAGAGAGAGAGAGAGAATAAGGTTGAATAATCTTATGAATTAACCGTTCATCTAATTATCCTAAGCGACGAAGGCTATATAGCACTGTCGTAGCATAGCCGAGATTCGAACCCACGCGGCTAGTCGTCACCAACATAGGGCTAGAGCCTTAGCTCGTTAGACCACGACAGCTCCAGAGAGAGAGAGAGAGAGAGAGAGAGAGAGAGAGAGAGAGAGAGAGAGAGAGAGAGAGAGAGAGAGAGAGAGAGAGAGAGAGATTAGAACTATTTATAAGGACAAGCTTTAGTATCCCAAAGACCTGTCTGAAGCAGAATTCTAATTAGGCGACAATGAGTATTTGGTCTTTATAATGATGCAGAGACACAGTAGTTTCATATTTTTCCATCAAGCATCGAGAAAATAGATGCTAAGGAATTCAATTTATCGTTAGCTGAAAAGAAACAGAGTATCGTCGTATGCTTTCTCAAGATCAATGTAAACAGTATCATCTTTCTCGTATGCCTTTTCTACCATCGCTTCTTTGCTATCCTTTCCTTCCCCTCTCCCTTACTCATGGTTTAGCTGTCTCTACTAGACTTAAGTCCTGACCACCTCGCTGGGATCGTAAGGTCTGTGTGGTCAGTTTATCAATGTAAATCTATGTAAACGTCTATTTTCAGAAATATAGACACAAACATTCGAGTAATAGTCTACCTCAAAAATAGTATATCACTATGATCCGTCTAACACGAGTCTAGGAACTTTTAATCTCAGTGTTAGATGGAGCAAACAGGCTGTACAGTCACTTATAGAAATTCGCGGACTCCCTTATGTGATTGTGTTTGCAATTATAACTACAGTATATATAATTATAAGTGGATGGACAATGCTTTTCAATAAATAATATATATAGTGTTTTAGTTGATGTATAGAACGATATATTAAACAAACTGGATTCCACAGATATACTTTCATAAATAGAAATGGGTGAGATCCAAGAATGTGTTTGAGTGACTAAATTTCCCCGCCCATTTATAGCGTGATTCCACCCAATTGGTGGAAATATCAGTTCGATTTATCATGGGCTGTTCGAGATATGAGAGATTTTGGACGGGATATCTGGACTCGTCATCATGAATAGACCATGATTGTTGTGGTGATATTGTGAAAGAGGGCTGTGGTTACTGTTGTTGTTCATATTGTTGTGTATTCGACTTTTGATGTTATTATTACGAAAAGTGTTCACAAACAAAATAATGTAACTCATTTCTTTCGGAACTGGTAAAGGATTGTTCCTAGTCCTGCCACGGACATTAGTTCCAGGGCAGTAGTCCCCTTTCCAATGTTCCCTTACCCACTCTAAACCACTTTTGGACACTTGATCCTCAGTGTTTTGGAGGACAAGCAGCCTAGAAGGGTCACTAGACCTATTGTTGCTTGATTTCCTTTGTACTCCTTTGATAGCATTATATACAGTATATGAGCGATTAGGGTAATATATTTGACGTTCGATTGTAGCAAAATATAAATGACATACTCTGTATACGAACGGGTCTACCACACCTCAATGTCTTTTGTATATATATATATATATATATATATATATATATATATATATATATAAATTATATATATCTATATATATATACAGTATAGCCTACATGATCTATTATATAATAATCATTGACACCTGTAGACAATTCTATGATCAACGATGCCGGCCTAATTACGTGGCGGGATTGAACAGTATAGGTCGGTTGTATTTCAGCTGAGGGTAAGCTGATTCCCTCAAGATACTAAAATAATGGTGTACATAAGGACAACGTGCAGGTACGCGTAATTTAGATTGTTTACGTTTAGTGCAATACGTGACTGAATATAAATAATTGGGACTATATTTCACTTGCAAAATAAGATAAAATCTTGGAGCATAATACAACAATGAACAATGTAATGAGTATAAAATGCAGATTTTCGATTAGCAAGTATTTAACCATTCAATATAAGCGGGCCTCTGATATCATAATACAACCATGTGTTTAAACTCTCAATATATGCAACAATGAACTCAAGGACATAATTAACAACAGATATTGATCCTTTCGTGGCAACAGAATAAGAGTCGTATTCTTAAAAACCCATACCTTCCTTTAACTTTCCTTTCCCTTCCAAGGAATTTTCTTTCCCTTCGGTATTCTTAAAGAATTCCTTGGAAGGAAATTTTTTCGGAAGTGTTGGTAGCTCTGTTCCACAGGCGAAGCTAGGCGCGCACCAGTTGGTATGCCTGAACTCCCTGAAGTAGTAAACAAACCTTGTCAAACAAACGTTTCCAAGGGTTGACTTACATTATTGTTGCCCAAAAGATGATTTAGACCACAAATATTGTCTTCAAAGCATATTATGTTGACTTGCACAAACACAAGAATGAATTGTCAACATGATATTAATAAATACAGGATCCTAGCTCTAAATCGCGCATGTACACCAACAAGCCATATTCTGTTGTAGTATTTAGACCTAGCCTATAGGCTATTATCCAAGAATATAATTACATATAAACTGATATGATAAGAAACAGGGATGGAGATAAATTAGATTAGCCGAGTGTAGTGCGAATTAGTGTACCGTATATCAAGCATGAGAACTTTTCAATTACAAGGTCAAGTCTTCCATTTCTGACCAAAACTTAACAACTAGGCTATAGGAATCGTACAATAACCCACTATTGAGAAGTATTTACCTTCAAAGTTCAATACACATTATAGCCTGACATATTCTGGTGTGCTGAGTTCAAATACTAACTTGAACTTCTGTAGGCCTAGCCTATATATTATATAGGCCTAGGCTAGATTTGTTTTCTATTCAGCGAACAAAAAATAAAAGCTAGGCTATCCTATATTTGATCTGGCCCAATTTGGTAAAAATTGAAATTCATGGCCCATAGTAGATTTACTGTGCTAGCCTATTGAAACTAGTTTTTTTCAATGTTTATATTTAGGCTACCGATATTTATTTATTAATTATCTAATTTGACCGTTTTTTATTTTTATACATTATTTTGGGGCAAGAATGTAGTTACCGGGTGTACCGGCAGTACCGCCCACCTCGTTTACACTATGCGGATGCCTTTGGATATAAAAATACATTAGCCTAACCAAAAAACCTAACCTAACCTATCCTAACCTAGTATTCATGCAGTATAATGACAGGGGGCAAATAGCAGAAAATATAGCGTCGAAATGGATGGGAACGTAAGTGCGAGTGCACAACATGACATCCTTCCCTATTTTGGTAAGGGTTGTGTTAGCGGGCGTACCGCCTGCTTTGTTTCCATATTAGCACACTCGCAGTTACATTCACGTCTAATTTGACTGCTGTTATTTGCCCCTGGTAATATACTGTATATGATGATGACAATGTCATGGGGGGTGACTCCCCGGTGAGGGGACATAGCACCCCTCAAACCATTATTGTATCCCACGGCCAGGTGTTGGGTAGGCTAAATTGTTTTGCCGTGGGATACAATAATGGTTTGAGGGGGGCTCACCCCCCATCATCCCCATGACTTGTTGTCATTATCATACATATTACCAGCAGGGGCAAATAACAGCAATGAAATTACACGCGAATGTAACTGCGAGCGTGCGACTGTAAACAAAGTGGACAGTACGTCCGCTAACACAACCCTTACCATTATTTGTTATTTGCCCTTCTGCAAACAATATATACTGTATATTGATGACAATAATTCCTGGGAAGGTGAGGCCCCCTCAACCTAAGAAGCGGACATAATAGAAGTGAACTTAACGGTCATGGCCCAGAGCGTGCAAATCGACGCGGAAGGTTGCTTGGATAATACTGAACCTTTAAATAAGATTCTTCCAATTTTTAAATTGATTTTTGTTCTTGGGTAATCTGAATAAAAGATGAATCACCAATAGTTATGATTTAGGCATCAATGAGTAGGTTATTCATCATATTAGCTATTCATTAGTATAGTTTTGAAGATTGGGTGATATTCTTATGTTCTTTACTCTCCCCTCAAAGGCTAGGCTATCATATAGTTTGGCAAAGGCTAGGTTATCATGTAGTTAGGAAAATATCTTTGTAAGGCCTCGCCCAATTTCTTACCGATTACTCACATACACCAGTGGCTTGCACTATTTGTTTCACTAACTGGCCTTCCTTGTGCAGCCCAATATAATGTGCAATTAGATCCGGTGTCACGTTCTTTCGCTGACCCGTACACACTAAAACCTGACGGGGACTTGTCCACCACTGCCATACTGATCATAATAATGACTGATACCGATCCACCCACCACAGCTGCTGGAAGCACTGATGTTCCAACACTGTATGTACTGTATGTAATAATACCATAATTATTCCTAACCTTCAAGACTAGAGAATACTAAGGATGTAAAGTAAATTCAGACAGAAAATCCACAAATTTTATTTGAAACAGTGTGCGGGGGACTCTGGTGACTAGTGGGGTTTTCCTTATAAACATTGAGTAGGCTATATTTAACTATTATTGCTTTGCTGATTCAGTCCTTTCAATGCATTAATATTGTGCACAGTGTGACTACATTTTGACACATGTTAATGTAATAAGTTTGAAAATTCAGGTTTTGAGGCTTGCCAGGGATCAAGACCAATCCCAAGTTTTCAACAAAAGCTCATACCATACTGTATACAGCCCAAAATAAGTAGCCACATTTTTTCATTAGCAATTTTGGGCTCTAATCTTATAAATTTTCTTTTAGCCTACCAGACTTTTAGCTACTACCAATGTTAGTAAGTTAGCCTATACACTCGGCATAATCAAACGCTGTATTAGCATAGCCTAGGCCTATCTTAGGTTCTCAGGTTAAGTTATATTGTTTGGATATTTAAAGAAAGAAGAGGGATTAGGCTAGGATATACTGTAATGAAAAATTAGGGTAGCCTATAATTGTACTCACAACCAATAGTATTGAATAGGCTAGTGTTTACAAATATGTTTTTTAAGGGATTTTGTTTTGATTAGGCTAATATGATGACAATATTCAAGCAGACACTGCGGCAATATTAGCACGCTCTATGCGTCAGATTTTGCCACTTTTTTCTGAAATCATCCCTCGGCGAGTGGTTATTTGCCTCCTGCTGGCATTATATATGAATATGATGATGACAATTATGTCCAGGGGGGGGGGGGGGGTTTGAACACCAAATACTGTCAAATTAAAAATAAACACAGAGAGTGTGCAAACTGCTGCTGTAGTCTCCTTGAACTGTAGTTAAGATACCCGGTAGCTACCGAATAATCTAAAAACACGCTCCCTGATAGTGTACAAGGCTATGAAAATCAGGGAAAATATTATAGTGAAAAGGTAACTCGGACTTTCTATAACATAAAGTAATAAAGGTAAGGATGTAGTATTCGAGGAATTTCGAGCTTATCGCCTGCCCTACTCGCACGCTCGCGATCACGTTTCCGTCTATATTGACTGCCGTGGGATACAACATTAGGTTGAGGGCCCCCCTCACTCCCCCATGACTTATTGTCATCATCATATATAGGCATTTTGCCAGCAGGGGGAAAATTACTTAAAAAAAGCAGTCAAAAGTCGTGAATCGTGAAGGATGTATCCGGGTGTACGGTCGTCATATTTACATAGGTAGTGCGCTGGGAATGCTGGCAATATAATATATGATGATAACAACATGTAAGGGGGGGGGGGGGGGGGGGGGGGCAGGTGAGAGGACCCCGTCAACCTATTATTGAATCCTGCGGCAGTCAAAATAGACTGGAACATGATCGCGAGCGTTCAGTGCTGCCGCCGTTCCGCGTAGTGTAAACCAAGGCAGGCGCCATGTAGTATGTCCAAATACTACATCCTTCCCATAGGCCTAATAAATTCACATTTTAAAATCCAGATAGCCTATCTGAGGTGAGCCAATTCTGACAAAATCTAACAAATGTTGGCTTGAACATTATGATGGGCTAGCCTAGAGGGACAGAGACTAGCCTAGGTTAGTTTATTCAGTGGGGATGTAGCCTAAGAAAAAAAAAATAGGCCTACAATCCTGTATGAGTCATGAAATTCATAAGAAAAATAGATTAGCCTGGGCTAGGCTAGCTTACATGATGATGTAGCCTACTGTAGGCTGTAGGCTAAGCCTAGGCCTAGCCGCCTAGCCTAACCCAATATGTGGTACGGTACTGGTAAGGTAGGCTAAATTAGTATATAAGATGATTGACCACTATTACTGTTAGCCCACAAATTTATATTAATATTACAGTATATGCCTAGCTATTTTTAGTTATGTAAAGTATGGTATTACTGGGAATTGTTGTAGCGTATCTCTGTCAAGCCTCAAACCTGGTAATGTTGACACTTATTGCATTAACACGTGCCAAAATATAGTCACACCGTGCACAAAATTGATGCTTTGAAAGGGCTACATCAGTAAACCAATGAAAATCAATAATAATCGAAATATGTATAAGATGAGGAATAGGCTATCAGCTGGCAGCCCGAAATTGCCCGAATCGTCCGCACGCGAATTCACGCCGAGATCAGTGGTTTTCTAAAACGTTTAATAATATTACTTTATTTTCAATATCGTGCATTATATCATGTTAATAAAATTACATAGTGGTCAAATCCAATATTTAGTCACACTGACTCCAATTATATAAGAATGTTATGAACAAAATGACGAAGGGAAGAGAGTCCTTCAAATTCCAATATTTTCCCCTGTTTAAGGGAAAGATTTTTCCTTCCCAAGGGAAAGGAACGGGAAGGATTTTTTAAGAATACCAAATCGAAAGAAAATTCCTTCCTTTCATTTTCGAAGGGAAAGAATTGTTTAAGAATACGGCTCTAAGACTCTTAATCAATCCATAATTAAGTCTCTCGGGAGTGCTCTCGTGATTACTATGCAATAAAGTTATATTGATTTGTGTTCCAGGGTGAGGGCTGGTCCTATCCAGAGTGAGGTTTAGCTTCCTCTACCTAACCTTAGCTGTTTCTGTCGGTCTCTTTTCCTGTACTATTTTCCTTCTAGGTGCTAGCGAGATCGCCCGATTGGGTGACACTGTAAGGTGGGCTGCGGACGGTGGAGGCATTTGCCCAGGGGTGCAACCCCATTGGGCTGATGATCCCCTCCCCCGCAGCCCTCTCCGAGGCAGATCTCATCTCTCCTTTGCCCCTTTGGGAGCCCGAGCATCTGGATGGCTTCGGTATACCAGACTCGGGACTGCTCGACCAGACAGTTTGGGGAACTACTATAACAACATCAACAACCTTGTATTCCAAAGGAACTATGTTTGTTAATATATCTGAGCCTATTTGCCAGGGTGGGGCAGTCTAGCCCAACAGTTCGTCAGCAATTCTAGGCGCTTGCTTGATGTAATGTTTTCCTAATATCCGTAGCTTGGGTTTGACGGATCTTAACTTGACTTCGTTGATATTAGGCAAGGATAAGATTGGGGATTAAGCTAATACATTTTCTGTCGACTAGCTCATCAATCTCGTCTCCCAGTGGAAAGCAAGTTCTTTAACTGTCTAGGTTTCTTGGTTCTAGCTTTGCAAGATTTTGTTTTTCAGACAGGGAGTTAACTAACTATATATTTTCAGACAGGGAGTTAACTAACTATATATTTTCAGACAGGGAGTTAACTAACTATATATTTTCATGACTTTTTAGGAACTCAGCTTGAGTTTGATTATGAAGCAAATGTATAGATATTCTGAGTAATGACCCTTGTATTTCAGTGGAAAGCAAGGAGTCTTATTAACCCTCTCCAAACTTAAAATTACACCCCTAGACCCCCTTTCAAGATAAATGTGTACATTTTTCGGTAGATAAATGTCCCGGCCGGAGGCCGGTTGCTCTTAACCCTCTCCGAAATATGACGCGATTTTGAGCCTATTAGGGATACTTTAAAGCCTTTGTTACCATCAGGGGTATTCAGGAACCTTTAGTTACTTAAACCTCTGCAGTTGTCTTTGAGTTAGCTGTGGGCAGAACACTAATTTTGGAGAGGTAATTATAAGAGTGAGAGAACTCTATTTCTTATTGCTAATCTGGCAACCTCTGCGTCATAAGTGCGTGAAAGGATTATGATAGTCTATCAGTACTTTTTTTTTTTTTTTTTTTTTTTTCTATATTCCAACTTACTTCCTCTTGGGCATAGGCTGAGAGCCTTAACATTCACCGCTTTACAATGAACAGTGAAGCCCGTGAGGTCTTGTTCCAGTCTAGGGAGTGAGACATGTGAAGCACGTAGAGTACAACGAGCACCTGCCATCTTGCCTTCACATGAGGCACGGTGCTCACTCATGGCCCGAAACGACCCCATCTCTGAAGCCACCTCGTTCCCGTGCTTCACTGTCTCAACCCATACACTCGGACTCTCACACTTACACACACACAACGCCACCTGTTGAGCAGATAACTCACCAGGCATTGAAGTACTCTATCGGCCGTCTAATGACTCCTGTAGTTATCTGTCTTGATAGCGTAATGCTTAGTGTGCGGAATTTCGGTGTTATTACTATGGGTTTCAGAGGCCGTGTTACATAGTTTTTCGGGAATAACTTATTAACAAACAGTTGGATCAGTATGATATTTTGCCAGAGCTTGTGTCACACCGTCCCCTAATTTTCATCAATATTGTGCATTACCAAATGTGGAAAATTAAGCCACTTGTCCCTTAGTCATGAGGTTAAAGTCACACCTGAATGACAAGGAAACGGACAAGGCTACCGTGGCGTACCTGTGTAAAAGCCACCAAACCATTATTGCTTTTCCATCAAACACGGTCGTTATCAGCCACCACCCAACCCTACCATCGCCTTAACATTCATGTTATATGTCCCTATCAAATAAAAATTTACAAACATTATGTCCCATTCCTTTGTCAATTTTAAGACCTTTTATGACATTAAGGTGTCCATTTCTTCCTGGCGAGCGATAGCGAACATGCAATTTTGAAAGAACCAGCCTTTGGCAGGGTAATTTTTCTGCCGACTAATGCGAAACATTTTCGTGGGTGTATTTATTTAAGCTTGATGGAGGTTTAGGGAGGAACTAAAAACCATAACAAAATACCAATACATAAGATAAATAAATAACTAAATAAATAAGTAGATATATTGTACCTATAAATATATTTAATATACAAAGAGATATTCTGCAACATAGTTGGGCCAGAGAAGTGACCATTGTAGGTGGTTTGCATGAAAGCTTTATATATGAAAAGACTCGATCAAGTGAAATGCACGTAACCTCACTTGATCCGCCGCTATTTCAACAGGAAAGCCAAATTACTATCATTGTCCGCCAACTCCGAGAACAGAATAAATAGCCTTCTGTGAGAAATAAGCATAACGACCTGTAAGAATACAATCTCCTTAAGGGAACACGGACTGCTTTTTTGGCCTATACATTAATTTATTCATAAATTCTTAGTTTCCCCGGTAGACTTCCCTCAAGCTTAGAATAGAAAAATGTCCCAGCCGAAGGCCGGTTCTTCTTACAATTACAGGCTCGCTATCGCTCGCCAGGAAAAAAGATCGACACCTAAATGGCACGATAGGTCTTAAAATGTATAACGAAATGGGACGACAGGTCCTAAAATTGCCAAACAAATGGGCCAAACGACTTAAAATTTCAAAACTAATGGGACTAAACACGAAGGAGAAAGGGGACCAACAAAATAACCGTCTCCCCTTAACCTACATTCCCGACAAGCTCTATAGTCGTATTTGGGCGCATGCGACGGGGGAAACGGAAAGAACAAACCCAGTGATCTACTATTCCACATTGAGCTGTCATTCCGCCATTATAGGGTAAGGAAACGCTCACCCATCTGTGAGGAGAACTAAGTCAACAGTCTATACACTTCTATGCTGTATAGCAGATGCTTTAGATATCGCATACGCTCAGCATTAACATCTACTAGACGAAACTTGGGAGTGTCATCTTCAGTATTCCAATAAATAAGTCTAATCAAATTTACATAAACGTAACAGTTGAACTAAATTACCTATGAATTCAGGCACTCAATTGAAATGGAAATGCTTTGCCCCCTTATCCCCCCCCCCCCCAGCCCCTTCCTCCCTCACAAACACAATTATATTATAATTAACCTAACGTGACAACCTAACCTATCCTAACTTAGTACCTTTCTTGTGATCAGGATTAACAAATTCTACCGAGTATAGACTATGATACTAGCAGTAGGATCAGGTTCGGTAAAACAACTCGTATTATTTCTATCCTATCCAACTTATTGTGCAACATTAACCCTTGCCCAACATTCTGTCCAAGAGCGGCCCGCTGAGGATCCCAAATGAATTGAGCAGAGCTGAATCTTGATGCACAACATGGCGTCTGTTAGAACCAAGATGCCTGCGTGCTCTTGGTAGCAAACCCTTGGGAAACACTGGTTCGACCCCCGATGTGCATAATGACAAGAGTACCTAGATAAACAGTGCCCTGGCAGAAAGGGTCTCTGGCGCCATCTTGACTCCCAGGCCCTTATTCCTATAGTCCGTTCATTCTAGGTTGGGCAGAAATCGTAACCTCTAACCTCTGTAACTCTAAAAGGGCTAGAGCAAATGAGCTGTCAATGTATACACATATTCCCTAGCCAAGTCTTCCTATTTGGTAGAAATGTCATCTCGATTACTCTAGTCCTTTTTAAGTTATGAGAGGTTAGGGGTTACGATTTCTGCCCAATCTTGAATGAACGGACTATATAGACATATGCCTTCATTCTTGTGGTATTTACTATAGTGTTGCCATATTATAAGCCAATCAATATGATGCGCAAGTTGTTGTTGTTACACAGATACGTACACGGTACGAGACTATTATTACCGTAATATTATTGCAATCGTTGCAACTGGCCATGTCATATTAAGGGGCTAGTGGCTGCTTTTGTTTTTTATTTTGGAGGGGGGGGTGGTCTATTAATTCATGTATTCATATATATGTTTTAGTGTCTTCGCTAGACCTCCATTAAACTTAGATAAACACCCCCTAGACCCCCTCTCAACGTAAATTTGCAAATTTTTCGGTAGAAAAATGTCCAGGCCGAAGGCTGATTCCTCTTAAAATTATAGGCTCGCTATCGCTCGCCAGGACAAAGTCGACACCTTAATGACATGAGAGGTCAAAAAATGTCCAATGAAATGGAGCGAGAGGTGTTAAAATCGCCAAACTAATAAGTCAAACGTCTTATTATTCCGAAACTAATGGAGACAAACACGAGGGAGTAAGGGGTCTAGAAAACCGACCCATCTCCCCTTAACTGGTCTAGAATACAACAACACTGTCGTAATTACCGCCGACAGTTAATTATGGAGTTTGTGAGGAAGACAGGACCTGGCCTGGTTCTGTGTAGCTCTCGATGTAGTCACAGTAGTTAGAGAGACGGCGATTGGTGGGTAGTAATATATAAATAAAGTAGACGTGCCGTTTTGCCCAAAATCAAAATGGCATACCCAACTCTGCGATAGGTTACCATCATCACTACTAATACCATCATCAATCACAATCATCACTACTACTGCCATCATCACTACAACTGCCACAATCATCACGACTACTTTCATCATCACCATTACTATGATCATCATCACTACAACAATTACAATCATCACTACTACTGTCACCATTGTCACTACCATCTTAATCACTACTATCATCATTGATACTACAACTATCAACCATCATTACTAATATCATCACCACCATCTTACAATCATCATTACTACTGTTAACATCATCACTACTACTATAACCATCATCATTACTATTGTCACAAGTATTACCATCATGTATCCTATCACCATCATCACTACTACTGCCATCATCACCATTACTATGATCTTCATCATCACAACTATGGTCATCATCACTACAACTATGGTGTAAAACCATATTTTGGACCTAAAATCATAACTATTGCATAAATTCAAAAACAAATTTTTAACTGACGTTCGCATTCACGCAACAAATGTTCGTGTGAAATTTGGTGAAAATCCGCCCAACTATCTAGGAGGAGTTTCGAGACAGACGGACAACGACGACGACAGACATTTTTTTCCGGTGGTACCCACTATACGGGGGGGGGGGGGGGGGGGCGGCGATACCAAACTCTGCTTACGCAGAGTTGATAAGCTAAGGTAGAATATTATGAGCAGTATGTCTGTGTCTGGCTTGAGATTGTTCGTTTCTATACCTGCTTTCAAATGTAGGGGAGGCACTTGTCACAGGCAGCTCTTCCTCTTGTCTCCCTCATCCATTTAGAAAACAAAATATTGAACTGTAAACACCAGAGCTATGGATAAAATCGAATAGAAGTCCAGCTGGAGTTCAAATGCCTGGTTGTCCCTGCAACGTATAATAATTGTTGCGTGGTCATTGCAGAATATGAGGACTAGCACACACAATGTTACACGTTGAGAGTGTGTTAATTTTTAACACATAAAAGTGTACTAAATTGGCATTGATTGTAGACATGTATCCTGTACTGTGTATATTATACTTCAGAAATGTGTTCAAAGCTGCCTGAAATTTGATTTCAAATGTTCATGCGAAATGATAATAAAGTAGACGTGCCGTTTTGCCCAAAATCAAAACGGCATACCCAACTCTGCGATGGTTTACCATCATCACGACTAATACCATCATCAATCACAATAAAAATAATCACTACTACTGCCATAATTATCACGAGTACTGTCATCATCACCATTACTATGATCATCATCACTACTACAATTATAATCATCACTACTACTCTCACCATCATCACTGTCCATTGTCACTAGCATCTTACGCACTACTATCATCATTGATACTACAACTATCAACCATCATTACTAATATCATCACCACCATCTTACAATCATCATTACTACTGTTAACATCATCACTACTACTATAACCATCATCATTACTACTGTCACAAATATGACCATCATTTATCCTACTGTCACCAAATCAGTCAAAAAAGATGTTTTGAATTTATGCAATAGTTATGTTTTTAGGTCCCCAGTCCCCCCTTCCCGGAACCCCCAGCTATGATGACGTGTTTAGTGTGTGAGCCCCTTCGGGGCTCACACACTAAGAACGCATTCGTTCTGGGGGCGAAAACATCTTGATTCATATTTGCTAGGTTAAGTTAGTTTAGTTGGCATTAGAAGTGATGGTAGTAATAGTGGGATTGATGGTGATAGTAGTGATGATGGTGATAATAGTAGTGATGATGGTTGTATTTGTATTGATGATGATGATAGTAGTAGATAAGATGGTGACAATACTAGTAGTAGTGATGATGGTCATTATAGTAGTGATGATGGTGCCAAGTAATGATGATAGTTGTAGTTATAATGATGACAGTAGTGATGATGGTAGTGACGATGGTGTGAGTATTATCAACTCTGCGTAATAAGAGTTTGGTATAGACCCCCCCCCCCCCGTATAGTGGGTACCACACGAAACAAATGTCTGTCGCCGTCGTCGTCGTCATCGTCCGTCTGTCTCGGAACTCCTCCTAGACCGTTGGACGGATTTTCACCAAATTTCACACGAACATTTGTTGCGTGAATGCAAACGTCAGTCAAAACAGATTTTTTGAATTTATGCACTAGTTATGATTTTAGGTCCAAAATATGGTTTTGCCCCCACCTCCCGGACCCCAACCCTCCCGGAACCCCGGGATGATGGTTGTAATTGTATTGATGATGGTGATGATGATAACAGTAGTAATTGTGATGGTGACAGTTGTAGATATGATGGTGACAGTAATAGTAGTAGTAATGATGTACATAATAGTAGTGATGATGGTGACAAGTAATGATAATAGTTGTAGTGATAATAATGACAGTAGTGATGATGGTGTGAGTATTAGTGATGATGGTGAGTAGTAGTGAGGATGGTGAAATTTGTAGTGATGATGACAATAGTTATGGTGATGAAGATCATAGTAATGGTGATGATGGCAGTAGTAGTGATGCTGGTGACAGTAGGATAAATGATGGTCATATTTGTCATATTTTGCACAATATGATCTATGAATCATTTTGTCTGCATTTTTTTTTTTTGTCTAAGTGAGGAAAACAAAGGAAGAACATTGGAAGCAATGAATGCAAGGTCCATACACCTAATGCAGTCCATCATTCAGGACAAACTTTCCAACAATTAGTTTGAAAATGTTGTGGATTACATACGCAGTTGCTAAAAGTTAAAAGTCAAAGGTTAAAGGTATCAGAGAATGATGGCCGCAAGGGTGAACGGTAAAGTTGTCCAAGGCACATTATAGCCATGAAGGCCACCAAGTAGACAGTCACTCAGGTTTAGGTCTTGGGTGAAGCAAAAATAAAAAAATAAATGTGCCGCCTTAAGCGGGGTCGATCCTGGGATCACTGACACTAGACTCCAAGACGCTCTGCACTTCACCAACCAGCCGTTGATAACAGTGTGGAAAGTTATAGGATGTGAATTATAAAAAAGAAACCAACATCAGAATGTCTGCACTGTGAGAGAGTAAATTACAATTTATGGGTAATCCTCAATTGACCAATTGCGACTGTTGGGCAATAAGGAAGTTGGTTTTGATTATCGATATTAAACCAAATTAACTGTTGAAATATGTTTGTAGTGCACATATAAATACATAAAATAATTATGCAGTAAGCTATATATCCATCGTAATCTCAATTTTGTTCTTCTAATTTTAGAAGTTTACAGCTCTAACTTTCGTATAGCCTAAAGATCAGTGGTGAATTGCAACCCAGCAGTTATGTAGGAGTTTCTTGTTTCAGTATAACTTTGCCATCATTTCTGGGGGGGGGGGGGCTTGGTAAAACCATATTTTGGACCTAAAATCATAACTATTGCATAAATTCAAAAAATCTTTTTTGACTGACGTTCGCATTCACGCAACAAATGTTCGTGTGAAATTTGGTGAAAATCCGTCCAACGGTCTAGGAGGAGTTCATAGGAATAGGAATAGGAGTAGGAATAGGAATAGGAGTTCATAGGAATGCGTTCATAGTGTGTGAGCCCCTTCGGGGCTCACACACTATGAACGCATTCGTTCTGGGGGCGAAATCATCTCGCTCTGCATTTGCTAGGTTAAGTTAGTTTAGTTGGCATTAGAAGTGATGGTAGTAATAGTGGGATTGATGGTGATAGTAGTCATTATGGTGATAATAGTAGTGATGATGGTTGTAGTTGGATTGATGATGATGACAGTAGTGATTATGATGACAATAGTAGATATGATGGTGACAGTAGTAGATATGATGGTGACAGTACTAGTAGTAATGATGATGGTCATAATAGTAGTGATGATGGTGACCAGTAATGATGATAGTTGTAGTGATAATAATGACAGTAGTGATGATGGTGAGTAGTTGTGAGGATGGTGAAAGTTGTAGAGATGATGACAATAGTTGTGATGATGAAGATCATAGTAATGGTGATGATGGCAGTAGTAGTGATGATGGTGATAGTAGGATACATGATGGTAATACTTGTGACAGTAGTATTAATGATGGTTATAGTAGTAGTGATGATGTTAACAGTAGTAATGACGATTGTAAGATGGTGGTGATGATAGTAATGATGGTTGATAGTTGTAGTATCAATGATTATAGTAGTGATTAAGTTGGTAGTGACAATGGTGATAGTAGTAGTGATGATGGTGAGAATAGTAGTAATAATTGTAATTTTAGTAGTGATGATAATGGTGATGATGACAGTAGTCGTGATGATTGTGGCAGTTGTAGTGATGATGGCAGTAGTAGTGATGATGGTGTTTGTGATTGATGATGGTGATTAGTAGTGATGATGGTAGCCCATCGCAGAGTTGGGTATGCCGTTTTGATTTTGGGCAAAACGGCACGTCTACTTTATCAACTCTGCGTAAGCAGAGTTTGGTATCGCCCCCCCGTATAGTGGGTACCACACGAAAAAAAAATCTGTCGTCGTCGTCCGTCTGTCTCGGAACTCCTCCTCGACCGTTGGACGGATTTTCACCAAATTTCACACGAACATTTGTTGCGTGAATGCAAACGTTAGTCAAAAAAGATTTTTTGAATTTATGCACTAGTTATGATTTTAGGTCCAAAATATGGTTTTGCCCCCCCCCCCCCCCCCCCCCAGCAATGATGACGTTCTGGGAGTGAAAACATCTCGCTACGTATTTGCTAGGTTAAGTTAGTTTAGTTGGCTTTAGAAGTGATGGTAGTAATATTGGGATTCATGGTGATAGTAGTAATAATGGTGATAATTGTAGTGATGATGGTTGTAGTTGTATTGATGATGATGACAGTAGTGATGATGATGACAGTAGTAGATACGATAGTGACAGTAGTAGTAATGATGGTCACAATAGTAGTGATGATGGTGACAAGTAATGATGATAGTTGTAGTGATAATAATGACAGTAGTGATGATGGTAGTGACGATGGTGTGAGTATTAGTGATGATGGTGAGTAGTAGTGAGGATGGTGAAATTTGTAGTGATGATGACGATAGTTGTGGTGATGAAGTTCATAGTAATGGTGACGATGGCAGTAGTAGTTATTATGGTGACAGTAAAATAAATTATGGTAATATTTGTGACAGTAATAATGATGATGGTTATAGTAGTATTGATGATGTTAACAGTAGTAATGATGATTGTAAGATGGTGGTGATGATACTTGTAATGATGGTTGATAGTTGTAGTATCAATGTTGATAGTAGTGATTAAGATGCTAGTGACAATGGACAGTGATTATGGTGAGAGTAGTAGTGATAATTGTAATTGTAGTAGTGATGATGATCATAGTAATGGTGATGATGACAGTACTCGTGATGATTGTGGCAGTTGTAGTGATGATGGCAGTTGTAGTGATGATGGCAGTAGTAGTGATTATGTTGATTGTGATTGATGATGGTATTAGTAGTGATGATAGTAACCCATCGCAGAGTTGGGTATGCCGTTTTGATTTAAGGCAATACGGCATGTCTACTTTATCAACTCTGCGTATTCAGAGTTTGGTATCGCCCCGCCCTCCCCCCCCCGTATAGTGGGTAGCACACACACAAAAATCTGTCGTCGTCGTTGTTGTCGCTGTTGTCGTCATCGTCCGTCTGTCTCGGAACTCCTCCTAGACTGTTGGACGGATTTTCACCAAATTTCACACGAACATTTGTTGCGTGAATGCGAACGTCAATCAAAAAAGATTTTTTGAATTTATGCAATAGTTATGATTTTAGGTCCAAAATGTGGTTTTACCAAGCCCCCTACCCCCTCCCGGAGGCCCCCCTCCCCCCTCCCCCCCCCCCCCCCCCCCCCTCCCCCAGCAATGTTGGCGTTCTTAGTGTTTGAGCCCCGAAGGAGCTCACACACTATGAACGCATTCGTTCTGGGGGCGAAATCATCTCGCTCTGGATTTGCTAGGTTAAGATAGTTTAGTTGGCATTAGAAGTGATGGTAGTAATAGTGGGAATGATGGTGATAGTAGTGATTATGGTGATAATAGTAGTGATGATGGTTGTAGTTGGATTGATGATGATGACAGTAGTGATGATGATGACAGTAGTAGATATGATGGTGACAGTAGTAGATATGATGGTGACAGTACTAGTAGTAATGATGATGGTCATAATAGTAGTGATGGGTGACCAGTAATGATGATAGTTGTAGTGATAATAATGACAGTAGTGATGATGGTAGTGATTATGGTGTGAGTATTAGTGATGATGGTGAGTAGTTGTGAGGATGGTGAAGGTTGTAGTGATGATGACAATAGTTGTGATGATGAAGATCATAGTAATGGTGATGATGGCAGTAGTAGTGATGATGGTGATAGTAGGATACATGATGGTAATACTTGTGACAGTGGTAATGATGATGGTTATAGTAGTAGTGATGATGTTAACAGTAGTAGTGACGATTGTAAGATGGTGGTGATGATAGTAATGATGGTTGATAGTTGTGGTATCAATTATTATAGTAGTGATTAAGATGGTAGTGACAATGGTGACAGTAGTAGTGATGATGGTGAGAGTAGTAGTAATGATTGTAATTGTAGTAGTGATGATCATAGTAATGGTGATGATGACAGTAGTCGTGATGATTGTGGCAGTTGTAGTGATGATGGCAGTAGTAGTGATGATGGTGTTTGTGATTGATGATGGTGTTAGTAGTGATGATGGTAACCCATCGCAGAGTTGGGTATGCCGTTTTGATTTTGGGCAAAACGGCACGTCTACTTTATTATTATTATTATTAAATCCCTGGAATAATAATAGTAATAATAATAATAATATTTATCTATCTGAGTATATGGATAGATAGATTATTATTATTATTATTATTATTGTAATATTATTTGTAGGATAGTTCACTGTATGACTGTAGTATGATAGTATGACTACCCTGACTATGACTAACCCCGCCCTTGACTAACCCTGACTATGATTAACCCCGACCTTGACTAACCCCGACTATGACTATCCCCGATCTTGACTATCCCTGACTATGACTAACCCCGACCTTGACTAACCCCGACTATGACTATCCCCGATCTTGACTAACCCCGACTATGACTATCCCAGACCTTGACTAACCCCGACCTTGACTAACACCGACTTTGATTATCGCCGACCTTGACTAACCCCGACCTAGGCTAACGCCGACTATGACTATCCCAGACCTTGACTAACTCCGACCTTGACTGATCCTGACCACTCATTACTGACCCATCCCTGACCACTCCTGACTGACCCTAACGCCTGACCCTGAACACTCCTGACTGACCTATCCCTGACTCTAACGCCTGACCCTGACCATTCCTGACTGACCCCTCCCTGACTCTAATGCCTGACCTGACTCCTGTAACAGTACCCTAACGCCTGAGCCTGACCACTCCTGACTGACCCTTCCCTGACCACTTATGACTGACCCATCCCTGACCCTAACGCCTGACCCTGACCACTCCTGACTGAACCTACCCTGACCCTAACGCCTGACCCTGACCACTCCTGACTGACCCTTCCCTGACCCTGACCACTCCTGACTGACCTTTCTGTGACTCTAACGCCTTACCCTGACCACTCCTTACTAATCCATCCAAGACTCTAACGCCTGACTCTGACCACTCCTGACTGATCCATCCCTGACTCTAACGCCTGACCCTGACTGACCCATCCCTGACTCTGACCACTCCTGACTGACCCATCCCAGACCATAATGCCTCACCCTGACCACTCCTGACTGACCCTAATACCTGACCCTGACCACTCCTGACTGACCCATCCCTGACCACTCCTGACTAATCCATCACTGACCCTGACCACTCCTGACTGACCCATCCCTGACTCTAATTCCTGACCCTGACCACTCCTGACTGTCCCTAACGCCTGACCCTGACCACTCCTGACTGACCCATCCCTGACCATAACGCCTAACTATGACCAATCTGCCCCACATACGTCATCGTTCAGAAGGCGAACAAAAAAACTCGCCCGAACATATGTGATGGTAATTAAAACAATATGTTTTATATTTGTGCAATAGTTATGATTTTAGGTGAAAAATAGGTTTTGCCTAGACAGGTTTTGCCCAAAATCAAAACGGCATACCCAACTCTGCGATGGGTTACCATCATCACTACTAATACCATCATCAATCACAATCAACATAATCACTACTACTGCCATCATCACTACAACTGCCACAATTATCACAAGTACTGTCATCATCACCATTACTATGATCATCATCACTACTACAATTATAATCATCACTACTACTCTCACCATCATCACTGTCCATTGTCACTAGCATCTTAATCACTACTATCATCATTGATACTACAACTATCAACCATCATTACTAATATCATCACCACCATCTTACAATCATCATTATTACTGTTAACATCATCACTACTACTATAACCATCATCTACTACTACTACATCATCTATTACTACTGTCACAAATATGACCATCATTTATCCTACTGTCACCATCATCACCATTACTATGATCTTCATCACCATAACTATTGTCATCCTCACTACTACTCACCATCATCACTAATACTCACACCAGCGTCCCTACCATCATCAAACTATCATCATTACTTGTCACCATCATCACTACTATTATGACCATCATTACTACTACTATTACTGTCACCATCATTTCAACTACTGTCATCATCATCACTACTGTCATCATCATCAATACAATTACAACCATCATCACTACTATTATCATCATTATCACTACTATCACCATAATTCCAAATATTACTACCATCACTTCTAATGCCAACTAAACTAACTTAACCTAGCAAATGCGTAGCGAGATGTTTTCGTTCCCAGAACGCCGTCAATACTGAGGGGGGGGGGGGTAAAACCATGTTTGGACCTAAAATCATAACTATTGCATAAATTAAAAACATATTTTTTGACTGACTTTCGCATTCACACAACAAATGTTTGTGTGAAATTGGGTGAAAATCCATCTAACGGTCTAGGAGGAGTTTCGAGACAGACTGACAACGACGACCACGACGACAGACTTTTTTTTGTGTGGTACCCACTATACGGGGGGGGGGGGGGGGGGGGGGGGGCGATACCGAACTCTGCTTACGCAGAGTTGATTACTACAATTATCACTACTACTCTCACCATCATCACTACTACTCTCACCATTGTCACTACCATCTTAATCACGACTATCATCATTGATACTACACCTATCAACCATTATTACTACTATCATCACCACCATCTTACAATCATCATTACTACAGTTAACATAATTACTACTACTATAACCATCATCATTACTACTGTCACAAGTATTACCATCATGTATCCTACTATCACCATCATCACTACTACTGCCAACATCACAACTATTGTCATCATCACTACAACTTTCACCATGATCACTACTACTCACCATCATCAATAATACTCACTACCATCATCATTACTGTCATCATTATAACTACAACTATCATCATTAATTGTCACCATCATCACTACTATTATGACCATCATCAATACTACTAGTATTGTCACCATCATATCTACTAATGTCACCATCTTATCTACTACTATCATCATCATCAATACAAATACAACCATCATCACTACTATTATCACCATCATCACTACTATCACCATCAATCCCACTATTACTACCATCACTTCTAATGCCAACTAAACTAACTTAACCTAGCAAATACAGAGCGAGATGTTTTCGCCCCCAGAACGAATGCGTTCTTAGAGTGTGAACCCGGGAAGGGGGGACTGCGGGGGGGGGGGGGGGGGGAAAACCATATTTTGGACCTAAAATCATAACTATTGCAAAAATTAAAAAAATCTTTTTTGACTGACGTTCGCATTCACGCAACAAATGTTCGTGTGAAATTTGGTGAAAATCCGTCTAACGGTCTAGGAGGAGTTCCGAGACAGACGGACAACGACGACGACAGAATTTTTTTTTTGTGTGGTACCCACTATACGGGGGGGGGGGGGGGGGGGGGCGATAACCAAACTCTGCTTATGCAGAGTTGATTACGTGTTCGTTATTTGAACAGTCGTGGTCAAGGATACTTGAACACTCCTTGAATAAAGTAGACATGCCGTTTTGCCCAAAATCAAAACGGCATACCCAACTCTGCGATGGGTTACCATCATCACCACTAATACCATCATCAATCACAATCAACATAATCACTACTACTGCCATCATCACTACAACTGCCACAATTATCACGAGTACTGTCATCATCACCATTACTATGATCATCATCACTACTACAATTATAATCATCACTACTACTCTCACCATCATCACTGTCCATTGTCACTAGCATCTTAATCACTACTATCATCATTGATACTACAACTATCAACCATCATTACTAATATCATCACCACCATCTTACAATCATCATTACTAAAGTTAACATCATTACTACCACTATAACCATCATCATTACTACTGTCACAAATATGACCATCATGTATCCTACTATCAGCATCATCACTACTACTGCCATCATCACAACTATTGTCATCATCACTACAACCTTCACCATCATCACTACTACTCACCATCTTCAGTAATACTCACACCATCGTCACTACCATCATCACTACTGTCATCATTATAACTACAACTATCATCATTACTTGTCACCATCATCATTACTACTAGTATTGTCACCATATCTACTAATGTCACCATCTTATCTACTACTATCATCATCATCAATACAAGTACAACCATCATCACTACTATTATCACCATCATCACTACTATCACCATCAATCCCACTATTACTACCATCACTTCTAATGCCAACTAAACTAACTTAACCTAGCAAATGCAGAGTGAGATGTTTTCGCCCCCAGAACGAATGCGTTCTTAGAGTGTGAGCCCCTTCGGGGCTCACACACTAAAAACGCCATCATAGCTGGGGGGGGGGGGGGGGGTCTGGGGGGGGGGGGGAAAACCATATTTTGGACCTAAAATCATAACTATTACATAAATTTAAAAAATCTTATTTGACTGACGTTCGCATTCACGCAACAAATGTTCGTGTGAAATTTGGTGAAAATCCGTCCAACGGTCTTGGAGGAGTTCCGAGACAGACGGACAACGACGACAACGACGACGACGACGACGACGACGACGACAGATTTTTTTTTCGTGTGGTACCCACTATACGGGGGGGGGGGGGATACCAAACTCTGCTTACGCAGAGTTGATAATTTGAAATGTGCCTTTATAATACATGTCTGTGTCAGTGTGCTTAGCATCCAATGTTAATTGACTCTACTGTATCTACAGTATACCAATTGCTGGTGCAGTGCAGGCAATTATACCTTAGTCAATGTTTCCGATATATATCGTCAATATGTCCTAAATGTTTCTTTAAAATCATACAGATATTCCTCTCCATAACTATACCAAATGTTGTTAGATTGTGTTTACTACTACACACACAAATGTTACAGAGTACCCTCTTTTCCTGGGTTACCCGTAGGTAATGGCGCTCTGTGCTGACCCCTACCGGAAGGAAAGGAAGGAAGGCTTATGTGTGTGGCGCGGGGTGGAGACCGTTTTCTATAGCATTCTTTCTCAGCCATGTTGACCCACGATTGGATGGGGTTCACTGAGTCTATTAGGTTTGTCGGTGGTCATGGGATATCCACTCTTTGATTATTCGGGCTCGATTCTTCAAGTAGTATCTCTTTCTTGTTTTAGTCTGCTACTATTTTGTCATCATTGATATACATATACGTTTGTATTTATTTTTTCATTTGTCATCGTTTCCTCTGATATGTCTTGAAATAGGAAACTCGTTATTTGATGTAAAACTGAATGATCTTAAATGACTTTGCAATGCTTAAAATAGGAAAATTCTATATGAATTATACAGCATGTGCAAATGTCCACTAGATTTTCTGTATCATTGGCATGTACTGTACAGTATAGTGCACAATTGTATATTATGCTGCTGAGAGAGCGTGTATGCAATAATAACCAGTAATAATCAAAACACTTATAAATACACAATATAACCTGCAACTACCTAACTTATATTTTCAGCCATTGGGAAATTATGGTGGCATAGCGTGTATTAAGTCGTTATGGCTTAAGTTAGCCATGACTTTTACTACTTGTTAATTTATGGCCATTTTAATTAAGCAATCCTGGTGTATATATATATAATGGTGTGTAATGGTGTGTAATACCCGATCGTAGGGTGAATCTAGATGTGAGGCTGGATGGGGAAATATTTGAACAAGTAGAGTGTATTAAATATCTAGGAGGAACGATAAGCAGGTGTGGAGGTATGGAAATGGAGGTAAAACAGAGAGTGTGTGAAGGAAGGGAGGTTTTCGGAGCAATGGGAAGTATGTGGAAGACGAGAAATCTTGGAATGAAAGTAAACAGTGCAATGTATCAAGGAATTGTTGTGCCCCCATTCAGATGGAGAAACTGTGTAAGACAAGCTTTGAATGATAGAAGAATTACTTTAGATCAGGCAAGGGAAGTGGTAATAAACAGGAATTAATGGAGATTGCTTATAAATAGATGAGTGAACACATGGTCATTTGGGGGAAAGGGTCGGGCGCAAGTTGGACTAGATAATAATGCATCAGGCGCCTGGCCCAGGGAGACGGTTTATGTATATAGTTAGATAGATAGATAGATATAAATAGATATTTATATTCCATAATCGTTCTTTGTAGTGGTGACCGGACCACTTAACTATAAACATTTTTCAACCATCGCCATACTAACCACTATTGTAAGGTTCAGTTAGGTTTGGACATTAAATTGGCACTATTTATTGACTCTAGGGCAATTTGACAATTGTTGAGATCTGCTGGTTGAAAAGATCTACGGATATAGTTGTCAAGAAATCTTTTGTAACACATTCCTGATCAGAAGTCTGTGCTCTGTAGAACTCAAGCCCAACATTAGCTTTCACCTTATGTATTTGGGACCACTATCCTCTTCTCAGCCAACTATTTGCTTTGCTCCAACTTGAATGCTGAACTGTGTCAAACATTTATCATCTCTGCGTAAGCAGAGTTTGGTATCGCCCCCCCGTATAGTGGGTACCACACGAACAAAATGTCTGTCGTCGTCGTCGTCGTCGTCCGTCTGTCTCGGAACTCCTCATAGACCGTTGGACGGATTTTCACCAAATTTCACACAAACATTTGTTGCGTGAATGCAAAAGTCAGTCAAAAAAGATGTTTTGAATTTATGCAATAGTTTTGATTTTAGGTCCAAAATATGGTTCCCCCCCTCCCCCCCAACCCTCGGGGAATGTGATGATGGTTGTAGTTGTATTGATGATGATGACAGTAGTGATGATGATGACAATAGTAGATATATTGGTGACAGTAGTAGTAATGATGGTCATTAAAGTAGTGATGATGGTCACAAGTAATGATGATAGTTGTAGTGATAATAATGACAGTAGTGATGATGGTAGTGACCATGGTGACAGTAGTAGTGATGATGGTGATGTACATGAAGAGGGTGTACATCACTAAATGAGCAAGTTAATATGTTACTCAATCAAACTAATCGCACAAATAACGACGCACCTTTTCATTATTATATTCAAATGATATATTACTAGTAAACATAACAGGTTGCAGCAGTAAATATCTGGATAACAATATTCTATAATAAAGTAGACATGCCATTTTGCCCAAAATCAAAACGGCATACCCAACTCTGCGATGGGTTACCATCATCACTACTAATATCATCATCAATCACAATCACCATCATCACTACTACTGCCATCATCACTACAACTGCCACAATCATCATGACTACTTTTATCATCACCAATACTATGATCATCATCACTACTACAATTACAATCATCGCTACTACTCTCACCAACTATAATTAATTACTTGTCACCATCATCACTACTATTATGACCATTATCACTACTACTAGTACTGTCACCATCAATATACTGTCACCATCATATCTACTACTGCTACAATTACAATCATCGCTACTACTCTCACCATCATCACTACAACTGCCACAATCATCACAAGTAGTCATCACCATTACTATGCCGTTTTGCCCAAAATCAAAAAGGCATACCCAACTCTGCGATGGGTTACCATCACTACTAATACCATCATCAATAACAATCAACATAATCCTACTACTGCCATCATTACTACAAACTGTCACAATCATCACGAGTACTGTCATCACCATTACTATGATCAAATCACTACTACAATTACAATTATCACTACTACTCTCACCATAATCACGTCCATTGTCAGCATCGTTAATCATTGATATCATGACAACTAATCAACCATCATTACTCGGCTATGGCCTTGGTCTTGCTCGGGGCCTTGGGGCTGTTCGGCCAGGCAGCTTGGGGAACAACACAACAACAACCATCATTACTAATATCATCACCACATTTACAATCATCATTACTACTGTTAACATCATCACTACTACTATCATCACTCTGCGTAAGCAGAGTTTGGTGGTATCCCCCCCCCCCCCCCCCCCGTATAGTGGGTACCACACGAAAAAAGTGTCTGTCGTCGTCGTCGTCGTCGTCCGTCTGTCTCGGAACTCCTCATAGACCGTTGGACGGATTTTCACCAAATTTCACACAAACATTTGTTGCGTGAATGCAAAAGTCAGTCAAAAAAGATGTTTTGAATTTATGCAATAGTTATGATTTTAGGTCCAAAATATGGTTCCCCCCCTCCCCCCCCAACCCTCGGGGAATGTGATGATGGTTGTAGTTGTATTGATGATGATGACAGTAGTGATGATGATGACAATAGTAGATATATTGGTGACAGTAGTAGTAATGATGGTCATTAAAGTAGTGATGATGGTCACAAGTAATGATGATAGTTGTAGTGATAATAATGACAGTAGTGATGATGGTAGTGACCATGGTGACAGTAGTAGTGATGATGGTGATGTACATGAAGAGGGTGTACATCACTAAATGAGCAAGTTAATATGTTACTCAATCAAACTAATCGCACAAATAACGACGCACCTTTTCATTATTATATTCAAATGATATATTACTAGTAAACATAACAGGTTGCAGCAGTAAATATCTGGATAACAATATTCTATAATAAAGTAGACATGCCATTTTGCCCAAAATCAAAACGGCATACCCAACTCTGCGATGGGTTACCATCATCACTACTAATATCATCATCAATCACAATCACCATCATCACTACTACTGCCATCATCACTACAACTGCCACAATCATCATGACTACTTTTATCATCACCAATACTATGATCATCATCACTACTACAATTACAATCATCGCTACTACTCTCACCAACTATAATTAATTACTTGTCACCATCATCACTACTACTATGACCATTATCACTACTACTAGTACTGTCACCATCATATCTACTACTGTCACCATCATATCTACTACTGCTACAATTACAATCATCGCTACTACTCTCACCATCATCACTACAACTGCCACAATCATCACAAGTAGTCATCACCATTACTATGCCGTTTTGCCCAAAATCAAAAAGGCATACCCAACTCTGCGATGGGTTACCATCATCACTACTAATACCATCATCAATAACAATCAACATAATCACTACAACTGCCATCATTACTACAACTGTCACAATCATCACGAGTACTGTCATCATCACCATTACTATGATCATCATCACTACTACAATTACAATTATCACTACTACTCTCACCATAATCACTGTCCATTGTCACTAGCATCTTAATCACTACTATCATCATTGATACTACAACTATCAACCATCATTACTCGGCTATGGCCTTGGTCTTGCTCGGGGCCTTGGGGCTGTTCGGCCAGGCAGCTTGGGGAACAACAACAACAACAACAACAACCATCATTACTAATATCATCACCACCATCTTACAATCATCATTACTACTGTTAACATCATCACTACTACTATAACCATCATCATCAACTCTGCGTAAGCAGAGTTTGGTATCCCCCCCCCCCCCCCCCCCGTATAGTGGGTACCACACAAAAAAAAGTGTCTGTCGTCGTCGTCGTTGTCGTCGTTGTCGTCGTCGTCCGTCTGTCTCGGAACTCCTCCTAGACCGTTGGACGGATTTTCACCAAATTTCACACGAACATTTGTTGCGTGAATGCGAACGTCAGTCAAAAAATATTTTTTGAATTTATGCAATAGTTATGATTTTAGGTCCAAAATATGGTTTTACGAAGCCCCCTACCCCTTTCCGGAGGCCCCCCTCCCCCCCCTCCTGGACCCCCCTCCTCCCATACCCCCCCCCACCCCCAGCAATGATGGCGTTCTTAGTGTGTGAGCCCCGAAGGGGCTCACACACTATGAACGCATTCATTCTGGGGGCGAAATCATCTCGCTCTGCATTTGCTAGGTTAAGTTAGTTTAGTTGGCATTAGAAGTGAAGATAGTAATAGTGGGATTGATGGTGATAGTAGTGATTATGGTGATAATAGTAGTGATGATGGTTGTAGTTGTATTGATGATGATGACAGTAGTGATGATGATGACAGTAGTAGATATGATGGTGACAGTAGTAGATATGATGGTGACAGTACTAGTAGTAATGATGATGGTCATAATAGTAGTGATGATGGTGACCAGTAATGATGATAGTTGTAGTGATAATAATGACAGTAGTGATGATGGAAGTGATTATGGTGTGAGTATTAGTGATGATGGTGGTTAGTTGTGAGGATGGTGAAAGTTGTAGTGATGATGACAATAGTTGTGATGATGAAGATCATAATAATGGTGATGATGGCAGTAGTAGTGATGATGGTGATAGTAGGATACATGATGGTAATACTTGTGACAGTAGTAATGATGATGGTTATAGTAGTAGTGATGATGTTAACAGTAGTAATGACGATTGTAAGATGGTGGTGATGATAGTAATGATGGTTGATAGTTGTAGAATCAATGATTATAGTAGTGATTAATATGGTAGTGACAATGGTGATAGTAGTAGTGATGATGGTGAGAGTAGTAGTAATGATTGTAATTGTAGTAGTGATGATCATAGTAATGGTGATGATGACAGTAGTCGTGATGATTGTGGCAGTTGTAGTGATGATGGCAGTAGTAGAGATGATGGTGTTTGTGATTGATGATGGTATTAGTAGTGATGATGGTAACCCATCGCAGAGTTGGGTATGCCGTTTTGATTTTGGGCAAAACGGCACGTCTACTTTACTACTACTCTCACAAATATTACCATAATTGATCAACTCTGCGTAAGCAGAGTTTGGTATCCCCCCCCCCCCCTCCCCCCCGTATTGTGGGTACCACACGAAAAAAAATTATGTCGTCGTCATTGTCGTTGTCGTCGTCGTCGTCCGTCTGTTTCGGAACTCCTCCTAAACCGTTGGACGGATTTTCACCATATTTCACACGAACATTTGTTGCGTGAATGTGAACGTCAGTCAAAAAATATTTTTTGAATTTATGAAATAGTTATGATTTTAGGTCCAAAATATGGTTTTACCAAGCCCCCTACCCCTTCCCGGACCCCCAACCATTCCCCCCCCCCCCCCCCCCCCCTTTCATCCAGCAATGATGGCGATCTTAGTGTGTGAGCCCCGAAGGGGCTCACACACTAAGAACGCATTCGTTCTGGGAGCGGAAACATCTCGCTATGCAGTTGCTAGGTTAAGTTAGTTTAGTTGGCATTAGAAGTGATGGTAGTAATATTTGGATTTATGGTGATAGTAGTGATAATGGTGATAATAGTAGTGATGATGGTTGTAGTTGTATTGATGATGATGACAGTAGTGATGATGGTGACAGTAGTATATATGATGGTGACAGTACTGGTAGTAGTGATGATGGTCATAATAGTAGTGATGATGGTGACCAGTAATGATGATAGTTGTAGTGATAATGATGACAGTAGTGATAATGGTAGTTACTATGGTGTGAGTATTAGTGATTATGGTGAGTAGTAGTGAGGATGGTGAAATTTGTAGTGATGGTGACAATAGTTGTGATGATGAAGATCGATCATAGTAATGGTGATGATGGCAGTAGTAGTGATGATGCTGACAGTAGGATAAATTATGGTAATATTTGTGACAGTAGTAATTATGATGGTTATAGAAGTAGTGATGATGTTAACAGTAGTAATGATGATTGTAAGATGGTGGTGATGATATTAGTAATGATGGTTGATAGTTGTAGTATCAATGATGATAGTAGTGATTAAGATGCTAGTGACAATGGACAGTGATGATGTTGAGAGTAGTAGTGATGATTGTTATTGTAGTAGTGATGATGATCATAGTAATGGTGATGATGACAGTACTCGTGATGATTGTGGCAGTTGTAGTGATGATGGCAGTAGTAGTGATTATGATGATTGTGATAAATGATGGTATTAGTAGTGATGATGGTAACCCATCGCTGAGTTGGGTATGCCGTTTTGATTTTGGGCAAAACGCCACGTCTACTTTATTCTACTGTCACCATAATAACTACTACTGCCATCATCACCATTACTATGAACTTCATCACCACAACTATCATCATCATCACTACAAATTTCACCATCCCCACAACTACTCACCTTCATCACTAATACTCACACCATCGTCACTACCATCATCACTACTGTCATTATTATCACTACAACTATCATCATTACTTGTCACCATCATCACTACTATTATGACCATCATTACTACTACTGTCACCATCATATCTACTACTGTCATCAGTTGTGATGATTGTGGCAGTTGTAGTCAGGGTCAGTCAGGAGTGGTCAGGTTCAGGCATTAGTCAGTCAGGAGTGGTCAGGGTCAGGGATGGGTCAGTCAGGAGGGGTCAGGGTCAGGCATTAGAGTCAGGGATGGATCAGTCAGGAGTAGTCAGGGTCAGGCATTATGATCAGGGAGGGGTCTGTCAGGAGTGGTCAGGGTCAGGCGTTAGGGTCAGGGAAGGGTCAGGCATTATGGTCAGGGTAGGTTCAGTCAGGAGTGGTCAAGGTCAGGCGATAGGGTCAGGGATGGGTCAGTCAGGAGTGGTCAGCGTCAGGCGTTAGGGTCAGGGAAGGGTCAGTCATGAGTGGTCAGGCGATAGGGTCAGGGATGGGTCAGTCAGGAGTGGTCAGGGTCAGGCATTAGAGTCAGGGATGGGTCAGTCAGGAGTGGTCAGGGTCAGGCGTTAGGGTCAGTCAGGAGTGGTCAGGGTCAGGCATTAGTCAGTCAGGAGTGGTCAGGGTCAGGGATGGGTCAGTCAGGAGTGGTCAGGGTCAGGCATTAGAGTCAGGGATGGATCAGTCAGGAGTGGTCAGGGTCAGGCGTTAGAGTCAGGGATGGATCAGTCAGGAGTGATTATGGTCAGGGATGGGTCAGTCAGGAGTGGTCAGGGTCAGGCGTTAGAGTCAGGGATTGGTCAGTCAGGAGTGGTCAGGGTCAAGAGTTAGGGTCAGTCAGGAGTGGTCAGGGTCAGGCATTAGAGTCAGGGATGGGTCAGTCAGGCGTGGTCAGGGTCAGGGATGGGTCAGTCAGGAGTGGTCAGGGTCAGGCATTAGAGTCAGGGATGGATCAGTCAGGAGTGGTCAGGGTCAGGCATTATGGTCAGGGATGGGTCAGTCAGGAGTGGTCAGGGTCAGGCATTAGAGTCAGGGATGGTCAGGGTCAGGCATTAGAGTCAGGGATGGGTCAGTCAGTCAGGCCATCCCGCAATTAACAGGCTCATAATTACCTCTCCAAAATTAGTTTTCTGCCCACAGCTAACACAAAGACAACTGCAGAGGTTGAAGAAACTAAAATAAAGGTTTCTAAATACCCCTGATGGTAACAAAGGCTTTAAAGTATCCCCAATAGGCTCAAAATCGCGTCAAAAGCGTGAAAGTGTTAACCCCTTCAGCCCCATGACTCCTTGTTACCTTTGATTCTGGCTAAAATTAGATAATTTTAAGCAGTTTAAGTAGGACCTATGTTACTAAGACGGTTTATTGAGATTGTATTTACCCATTAGAGTCGGATAGGTAGATTACAAACTAAAGAAATTTGTCTAATTGTAACCAAAATATGATGAGGATTACGTAATGGTAGTGAAGGGATTACACCGCACAGATTCGTCTCAATGAAGCTAGAATAAGAATTAATAATACGTCGCCGGTACAGAAGGGGTTACATCCAGTTATATAGGGTTTTCTTGAAGGAAAAACATCAGGGATTCAATAATAATAATAATAATAATAATAATAATAATAATAATCTATCTATCCATATACTCAGATAGATAAATATTATTATTGTTACTATTATTATTCCAGGGATTTAATAATAATAATAATAATAATAATGATGATAATACAAATAATGTAGGGCGGGTTTGAACAAGGGACTCGGGCTATGGAGTTCACACCGCTCCAGACGAGACAGTCCAGTATAATATTATCAACAACACGATAGTTTAACACATGATTCCTTTTCTTCAAATCACATTTTATTTATTTCGTTTATAAGATGTTTGTGTTCAATCGCTCATTCGACAGAAAAATGTAGCTATTTCATTTAGTCAACGAGTTTAAAGATTGAAAAAAACAAAATTATATTGAAAAGACCTGTGAAAACCGCTGGCTGTGTTATATTTTATGACTGTTGTACTAAACAAACTTTACTACTGTGGTGACTTCTTGTCTAGGTAAACTATTTGTTTGTCTTTCATCTAACACCTTTCCCGCTTGCTGTTAATTTGCTCAGGTTCAACCTGTGACCGCTAGTATCCCTCCAACTATGGGCCTCGGGTTGTGTCACTCTGGTCATTAATATAAACCTTTTGTTTAACACCTTCAGGATTATCACGCGTCTTAACAGTAAATTATGGCTATCATAGGCAATTTTATACAGCTTAGGAGGGATCTGTGGGAATGTAAAGGGTAAACACTATTTCAATTAACCCGTTGAAATCCACATACCCTTCCTTATGGTAACTTAAGGCGGCAAAGTTATACTGAACCAAGAAACTCCTACATAACTGCTGGGTTGCAATTCACCACTGATCTTTAGGCTATACGAAAGTTAGAGCTGTAAACTTCTAAAATTACCAGAACAAAATGGAGATTACGATGGATATATAGCTTACTGCATAATTATTACGATGGATATATAGCTTACTGCATAATTATTTTATGTATTTATATGTGCACTACAAACATATTTCAACAGTTAATTTTGTTTAATATCGATAATCAAACCCAACTTCCTTATTGCCCAACAGTCGCAATTGGTCAATTGGGGATTACCCATAAATTGTCTATTACTCTCTCACAGTGCAGACATTCTGATGTTGGTTTCTTTTTTATAATTCACATCCTATAACTTTCCACACTGATATCAACGGCTGGTTGGTGAAGTGCAGAGCGTCTTGGAGTCTAGTGTCAGTCATCCCAGGATCGACCCCGCTTAAGGCGGCAATTTTTTTTTTTTTTTTTCTTCACCCAAGACCTAAACCTGAGTGACTGTCTACTTGGTGGCCTTCATGGCTATAATGTGCCTTGGACAACTTTACCGTTCACCCTTGCGGCCATCATTCTCTGATACCTTTAACCTTTGACCTTTAACTTTTAGCAACTGTGTTTGTAATCCACAACATTTGCAAACTAATTGTTGGAAAGTTTGTCCTGAATGATGGCCTGCATTAGGTGTATGGACCCTGCTTTCATTAGGTGTATGGACCCTGCTTTCATTAGGTGTATGGACCCTGCTTTCATTAGGTGTATGGACCCTGCTTTCAGTAGGTGTATGGACCCTGCTTTCAGTAGGTGTATGGACCCTGCTTTCATTAGGTGTATGGACCCTGCTTTCATTAGGTGTATGGACCCTGCTTTCATTAGGTGTATGGACCCTGCTTTCATTAGGTGTATGGACCCTGCTTTCATTAGGTGTATGGACCCTGCTTTCATTAGGTGTATGGACCCTGCTTTCATTAGGTGTATGGACCCTGCTTTCATTAGGTGTATGGACCCTGCTTTCATTAGGTGTATGGACCCTGCTTTCATTAGGTGTATGGACCCTGCTTTCATTAGGTGTATGGACCCTGCTTTCATTAGGTGTATGGACCCTGCTTTCAGTAGGTGTATGGACCCTGCTTTCATTAGGTGTATGGACCCTGCTTTCATTAGGTGTATGGCCCCTGCTTTCATTAGGTGTATGGACCCTGCTTTCATTAGGTGTATGGACCCTGCTTTCATTAGGTGTATGGACCCTGCTTTCATTAGGTGTATGGACCCTGCTTTCATTAGGTGTATGGACCCTGCTTTCATTAGGTGTATGGACCCTGCTTTCATTAGGTGTATGGACCCTGCTTTCATTAGGTGTATGGACCCTGCTTTCATTAGGTGTATGGACCCTGCTTTCATTAGGTGTATGGCCCCTGCTTTCATTAGGTGTATGGACCCTGCTTTCATTAGGTGTATGGACCCTGCTTTCATTAGGTGTATGGACCCTGCTTTCATTAGGTGTATGGACCCTGCTTTCATTAGGTGTATGGACCCTGCTTTCATTAGGTGTATGGACCCTGCTTTCATTAGGTGTATGGACCCTGCTTTCATTAGGTGTATGGACCCTGCTTTCATTAGGTGTATGGACCCTGCTTTCATTAGGTGTATGGACCCTGCTTTCATTAGGTGTATGGACCCTGCTTTCATTAGGTGTATGGACCCTGCTTTCATTAGGTGTATGGACCCTGCTTTCAGTAGGTGTATGGACCCTGCTTTCATTAGGTGTATGGACCCTGCTTTCATTAGGTGTATGGACCCTGCTTTCATTAGGTGTATGGCCCCTGCTTTCATTAGGTGTATGGACCCTGCTTTCAGTAGGTGTATGGACCCTGCTTTCATTAGGTGTATGGACCCTGCTTTCATTAGGTGTATGGCCCCTGCTTTCATTAGGTGTATGGACCCTGCTTTCAATAGGTGTATGGACCCTGCTTTCATTAGGTGTATGGACCCTGCTTTCATTAGGTGTATGGACCCTGCTTTCATTAGGTGTATGGACCCTGCTTTCATTAGGTGTATGGACCCTGCTTTCATGCTGTGTATGGACCCTGCTTTCATTAGGTGTATGGACCCTGCTTTCATTAGGTGTATGGACCCTGCTTTCATTAGGTGTATGGACCCTGCTTTCATTAGGTGTATGGACCCTGCTTTCATTAGGTGTATGGACCCTGCTTTCATTAGGTGTATGGACCCTGCTTTCATTAGGTGTATGGACCCTGCTTTCATTAGGTGTATGGACCCTGCTTTCATTAGGTGTATGGACCCTGCTTTCATTAGGTGTATGGACCCTGCTTTCATTAGGTGTATGGACCCTGCTTTCAATAGGTGTATGGACCCTGCTTTCATTAGGTGTATGGACCCTGCTTTCATTAGGTGTATGGACCCTGCTTTCATTAGGTGTATGGACCCTGCTTTCATTAGGTGTATGGACCCTGCTTTCAGTAGGTGTATGGACCCTGCTTTCATTAGGTGTATGGACCCTGCTTTCATTAGGTGTATGGACCCTGCTTTCATTAGGTGTATGGACCCTGCTTTCATTAGGTGTATGGACCCTGCTTTCATTAGGTGTATGGACCCTGCTTTCATTAGGTGTATGGACCCTGCTTTCATTAGGTGTATGGACCCTGCTTTCATTAGGTGTATGGACCCTGCTTTCATTAGGTGTATGGACCTGCTTTCATTAGGTGTATGGACCCTGCTTTCATTAGGTGTATGGACCCTGCTTTCATTAGGTGTATGGACCCTGCTTTCATTAGGTGTATGGACCCTGCTTTCATTAGGTGTATGGACCCTGCTTTCATTAGGTGTATGGACCCTGCTTTCAGTAGGTGTATGGACCCTGCTTTCATTAGGTGTATGGACCCTGCTTTCATTAGGTGTATGGACCCTGCTTTCATTAGGTGTATGGACCCTGCTTTCATTAGGTGTATGGACCCTGCTTTCAGTAGGTGTATGGACCCTGCTTTCATTAGGTGCATGGACCCTGCTTTCACTAGGTGTATGGACCCTTCTTTCATTAGGTGTATGGACCCTGCTTTCATTAGGTGTATGGACCCTGCTTTCAGTAGGTGTATGGACCCTGCTTTCATTAGGTGTATGGACCCTGCTTTCATTAGGTGTATGGACCCTGCTTCCATTAGGTGTGTGAACCCTGCTTTCATTAGGTGTATGGACCCTGCTTTCATTAGGTGTATGGACCCTGCTTTCATTGCTTAGAATGTTCTTCCTTTGTTTTCCTCACTTAGAAAAAAAAATGCAGACAAAATGATTCATAGATCATATTGTGCATTACTTTATCAACTTTGCGTAAGCAGAGTGGTATCGCTTCCCGTATAGTGGTACATGGTGGCCGAAATGTCTGTTGTCTGTCTGTCTGTCTGTCTGTCCGAGAACTCCTAGATCGTTTGACGGATTTTCACCAAACTTCGACGGTAATTAAAAAAATATGTTTTGAATTTCTGCAATAGTTATGATCTTAGGTCCAAAAAATCCCCCCCCCCCCCCCCCGTAATTTAAGAGGAACCACTCTTCGCTTAGATCATTAGTGAACAAACGTATCTCGAAAGAGGGTCTTGGGCGTATTTCTTCGAGCTTGATGGAGGGCTAGGGAGGAAACAAAAAACCTCCCCACACGTAGACGGCAACTAAGTAGACGTGCCGTTTTGCCCAAAATAAAAACTGCATACCCATCTCTGTGATCGGTCACCATCATCACTACTACACTATCATCATTAATATCATCAGCACTACTACTATTATAATCATCACTACTACTCTCACCATAATTACTACTACTCTCATCATCACTACTACTCTATAATCACTACAACTACTCACCATCATCACGGTCACGATATTGGTAGAGATATAGGGCGAAATATCTTAAAATCGCCAAACTAATGAGGGCAAAAGTCTAAACATGTCGAGACTAATGGGGCTAAACATGAAGGAGAAAGGGGTTCATAAAATAATAAAAGCCTCCACTCAATAGACTGAATTATCCATCAGGCCACAAAGTTCATGTCCGTAGATGAATCATTAGGTAAAGATTCCTGTCCTCTTATAAATTTGGTTCACAATATATTATCTATCTATCTATCTATCTATCTATCTATCTATCTATATCTATCCCTCTCTCATCCGTTTTAACAGTAGACAGTAGATACTCTCCATCATTTCCTGGTCGCCAGAGAAGATACAGTTTCTGGGTTAACGGGGTGGTTTAGTGGATTTACATGGGCTAACTTTCTGGCAACTTTTGATCGGGGAATATATTCTTGAAACAAATTAGGATTACTACGCACTGGGGTTGTTGACTAAGGTCTTCTGTATATGTTTCTAACCCTCTCCGACATATGACGCGATTTGAGCCTATTGGGGATACTTTAAAGCCTTTGTTACCATCAGGGGTATTTAGAAACCTTTAGTTTAGTTACTTCAACCTCTGCAGTTGTCTTTGAGTTAGCTGTGGGCAGAAAACTAATTTTGGTGAGGTAATTATAAGACTGAGAGAACTCTATATCTTATTGCTAATCTGGCAACCTCTGCGTCATATGTGCGTGAAAGGGTTAACACGCCCATGACCCCACTTCTGGACAAATTTGTAAATTTTTCTCGAGAAAAGTGATTGGTCGACGGCCGGTTCCATTTAAATTACCGGCTCGCTTCCGCTCACCAGGACAAACAATTGAAACCTTAAGCCGGTGTCACACGAGCGCTTTTTCCGGTAATTTTCGATGAACAAGTTTTTTCTCGTAATATTTTGAGGCTCTTTTACTTTGGAATCGGAAACTAGACTGAAGGTAGATTATGGTAGGTGGTTGATTTATGATAACACTTGAATTTTGAAGATGCCAGACTACAATTGCCGGTAAATATTGATAGAAAAAGAGCTCGTGTGACACCGTCTTTAGTGGCACGAAAGTTCTTAGCATTGATAAACAAATAGGGCTATAGGTCTTCAAATCGCCAAACTAATGGGGCGAACGTTTAAAAATCTCAAAACTAATGGAGGGAAATCGAATTCGTATAGGCCTAACAGTATGATAATCATAAGTGGTCAAATTATAGATACCATCAAAAGTTGCTGGGAATAATGCCACTGTCATACGAGCGCTTTTTCCGTCAATTTTCCATGAGCAAGTTTTTTTCTCGCATTAGTTCTGGACATTTTCGCACTGGTATCGGTAACTAGACTGAAGGTAGATTATGTTAGGCGGCTGAATTATGATAAAGTGTAATTTTTTAAGCTCCTGACCACAATTGCCTGTAAAAATTGCTCGAAAAAAAGCCTCGTATAACTCCGGCTTAATGCCCGTGTGAATCCCCCGTTAGTGTCAAATCTGAGAGGCCGTGAGAGTTGGGGGGAGTGGGGGTCAGGCCCAATAATCACCGGAAGGGGGGTGGGGGTGGGGGGGCAATCAAAGTATCATTAGCATAATTCAATTACCGATTTTTCCTATTAGTGGTCGGGAGGTGGAGGGCCAGATATATAGTAGGTTAGAGAGAGAGAGAGAGAGAGAGAGAGAGAGAGAGAGAGAGAGAGAGAGAGAGAGAGAGAGAGAGAGAGAGACAAAGTTGAGGGACGTTATTTTTTCTATGTTTGTGCTCTCCTTTTCTCTCTTTCTCTTGGTTGTATCCATTCGGCCCCATTCAGCCTACTGTTTTAAGATGTTTATCCCCATCCAGGTGTCGATTTTTTCCTGGAGAGTGTTAACGACGCAACAAACTTGTTTAACATGTTTTTAACAATAGGCTAAATTTGTACATTTTTCAATTGAAAAATTTCTCCGGCGAAGCCGGATTTCTCCATACAATGCTGGCTCGCTCTCGCTCGCCAGAAAAAAACCTCGACACCTGGATGGGGATAAACATCATACAACAGTAGGCTGAGTGGGGCCGAATGGATACAACCCAGAGAAAGAGAGAAAAGGAGAGAACGAAAGCACGTGAGCCCCCTTAAGATGACAGTGGAAGAGGGAGAGTTGCTTGTGTAAGTCAATCACTCACTCACTCAACCCCATAATTTGCCGGAGGATAACAGGTTTTTTCACAATACGTAGACGGAGGTCTTTTTTAAATTAAAAAAAAAATATATATATAATCTTGGGTGAGAAGGTTAGGATGCAAGTTGGATCGTCATCAAATTAGATATGGGGATTGAGATGATTTGAAAGGGTTAGTCCGTTAACCCTTTGAGTACCAGCGACGTGTGTTATATTATATTGTAGCTATATTTAAACTGTATTATGCAGTTTAGGAAGGATATGTGGTAGGATATAGTTAGAATGGTTGGTTGAGATAGCTTAACACCTTAAGAGCGGCCTATGCGGTTTATTTATATGTTCCGCACAGCGGGGTGTTTTTAGCCAAAATAGGGCTGTTTACGTGATCATTTTCATGCCTAAATAAGACCCAGAACGTAAAACAAGTATCTATCCCTGAAAGGGCATAAACAGAGCTTTCGAATGACACCATAACGATCCTTTTATGATGGCTAGTTTTCTTGCAATAACCGTGCAACACGAGTGCAAAAAGCATGTAATTAGCCACTTTCCCGATACAATTCCTTATATAGCGAGTGAGAGAGGGAGGAGGGAGCTGGGATTCGTGTCAGTATGTTCGCCGCGGTGGTCTGGAGCAGTCATACGCTCGCTACTCTCCTGCCACCACTTGTCTCTCTCTCTCAGCAACATTACGTGCTGAAATTGCCACTCGACCTATGTCGAGCGCCGCCACATAGTCCAGCTTTATTTAACTCGACTTAAGTTGCGCGCCGACATTTAGGGGTTAAAGTCTTATTATTGCTAGAGGTTCTTCCTAAGCTGAATAAAATCGTCTTTTAGTCGCCTGAATATGATGAAAAGGACGTCCCTAGTACTGAATGGGTTAAGTGAGTAGAGGTGGAAATTGGGGTGAGTGTACTGGGAAATAGTCTAGTTGAAAGAGTTGAGCGGATGAGTTGCTGGATTGATAGTAATGGAGAAATAAAAATAAAATAGGAAATTAAGGGGAGGTATTTAGTTTATTCCCTAGACCTCCATCAAGCTTAAAATTAAATCTCCTTGACCCCCTTTCAAGATAAATTTGTAAATTTTTCGGTAGAAAAATGTCCCGGCCGAAGGCCGATTCCTCTTAAGTTACAGGCTCGCTATCGCTCGCCAGGATAAAATCGACACCTACTGTAAATGGCACGACAAGTCTTAAAATTGACAGAAATCGGGCGAAAGTTATTAAAATCGCCAAACTAATGGGGCAAACGTCTTAAGATCTCAAAAGCAATGGGGCTAAACATGAGGGAGAAGGAAGTTCGAAAAAAATCCCTCAAGTGGAAACCTCCCCTTAAATATGAAGATTGAATGGTAAATGGGAGACTGTTTGATTATGAGAGGCTAATTGTACTTAAAGTCTGAATGAATAGGACAAAATAGATCGGGAGTTGATGCGTAATATTGTGAATTAACTGTTATTGAGCTAGGATTAGTGCTATTTGAGGGGGTAAATAGAGTATCGTTGAATAGCTATTGACAAAATAACATGTGAAGATATATGAATGAATAAAGCAGTTTAAATGAGAGGGTGGATACATAATGATACTGTGTATACACACTAACAGGCCAAATATCTCCTTCACACATTGCTGCATACAAACAAAACAAACAAATAACACTAACATACACACATTTGCATAAAGAAATAGTACCTTCGTAAACATAACATACTTGACAAACATGTTCCGGTATATTGCAAACACACGCGGTAGCATGCAACACACTCACACAGACAATGACAAACAATCCCGGAATAATTTCCCCTTCCACCACCACCACCACCACAAACACAAGCACACCAATTGACCACTTACGAGTTTCAGGCTATAAGGAAGTTGGAGCAGTGAACACCGATATTAAACGGAAATGCAATCATAATGTAGGTTTCTGATGGATAAATCGTATGTTGAATTGGGTTTTATGTATTTATATACGTACTACGACCGAATTTTAGCTCTAAATTATGTTAAATATAGTTGTCTACAGCTCCAACTTCCTTATAGAACGAAACTCGCAAGTCGGCAATTATCACCAGCCAATTACAAGCCGGAAATGTACACGTCAATATTTGGGATTCAGGGGGAGAAAAACTGATTACAAAAGGCAATGTGTTATTTAGACGGTGACTGAAACCTGTTATTTGTATCATGGGTACTGTACGTGTATGTGGGGGTCGATATAATCTTTGTTTTTACATCGATTTGTAAAAACTAAATTAGTACTGTCGTTCCAGTGCCGTTATATATGATAATGTAGAGTTGTATCTTAGCTTTCATTAATTTTGTAATTTTGTTTCTAATTACAACATATATATTTGTTTTAACTCAATAATTATCATCGAACAAAATGTGTCCATTATCTTATTATAACAGCAACAAACATATGGTAAAAGAAGTAACACCCTAGCACTGACAGTCAATTTGTATTTTCAAACTAATAATTTTATATGCCGCAACCCATTAATTTTGAATGCCACTGTGTCACATATATTTTCAGCGTGTTGATTTATTACTAACGAGCTGAATTTTAAGAGGAATATATTTTGTATTTTGTCATCATTATTCACTTTAATGTTCTGTCCGCTACTCTTCATTGTATGCAATTATTTGCAGATAACTCAACCGTCATAGATATTTCACATTTAATATGTTTGTATAAGGTTCAACACTGTAGACGTCCAGTTAAATGCTGCATTTGTCTTGAGAATGACGTGCATATATATTGAGTGGGGTGGAATTGATGTAGTCTTATTCATATTTAAATAATTTAAGGGGGTAGAGTATATTTGTTTTGTCTGTCTATTTATTTGTTTATTTATTTATTAGTTTCCTCGCTAGACCTCAATCCAGCTTACAAAAACACCCCTTGACCCCACTTTGAGATAAACTTGTAAATTTTTCGGTAGGAAAATGTTCCGGCCGAAAGCCGGTTCCTGCTAAATTTACAAGGTCGCTTTCGCTGACACTTAAATGGTCCGAACAGTCCTAATATAGACAACAAAATGGGTTGAAAGGTCTTTAAGTCGCCAAGCTAATGAGGTAAACGTTTACAAATCTCAAAACTAACGGGCCCCTTTCCATGAGGGAGAAGGGTGTCCAGAAAAGCAAGTATTTCTCCCGAAAACCAATTAAATTTAGTGTCTCTTGCCGCCAACCTCAATTGGAAATTTGAAGTTCAAACTAATGCAGAGACTTCCTCTGTTACTGTCTTTATATGTATAGTAACACATACAAACTCACTAACAATTATCTTCATCACGTCAAATAAATATTAGACTGGTCTAAATAAGTAAAACACAAATCAATAAAGCACAAATATTAATCAACAAACAATAATTCATATTTTAACAAATAACTAAATTACTGTGTAATGACTAATTTACTTTATCTAATTCAAGTATTCAGTCGGATTGTGCAAATAGTTTGTTTTTAAACCACTCAATTAAAACAAACGGGGATGGGGCGATATGTTGTCGATTCACCCTTGATAACACTCATGAAGTGTACTGATCAGATGAAGGTATTGAGGGATAAACCTTTACAACGGCACCTCGTAGCTACTTTCTACTTTGCCTTTTCTGGAGAGTGTAGAGAGAGGAGAAGGGGTGTTGGAGAGAGAGAGGAAGCTGTTGGAGTGGCTTTGTTATGTGTGTTTAGTCTGTATACTGAGCAAACTCTTTCCCTGTGGCGTTCTGTCTCACTTAGACGTTAATGAGAACCAGTAATTTAAGGGGAGGCAGACCGTTTTTCTGGACCCCCTTCTCCCTCATGTTTAGCCCCACTAGTTTTGAAATTATAAGACATTTGGCCCATTAGTTTGGCGATTTAAACACCTTTCGCCACATTTCGTTGTCAATTTTAAGACCTTTCGTGCCATTTAAGTGTCGATTACTTCTTGGCGAGCGATAGCGAGCCTGCAATTTTAAGAGGAACCGGCCTTTGGCCGAGAAATTTTTCTACCGAAAAATTTACAAATTTATCTTGAAGGGGAGGCCTAGGGGGTGTTTTTCTAAGCTTGATGGAGATCTAGGGAGGAAACTAAAACACAATATATGAATACATGAATTAATATACCAAACAAACGGCCAGTCTCCCCTTAAAGCGGTGTGGATCAGCAATTGTCCAGGTTAAATTTGATTGCATATATTTTTGTCTAGTCACTGCCATGGCATATAATTTCCAATAAATAATAGTGGCTATAAAAAGGTATACTAACATTACACAAATACACTTATATATTAATGCTGTTATTCGGCTATGTTGGAAGCGGTAGTGTTCCTGCTTATTTAAATATTGGTTACTGGTGTTATGATAATATAATCAAATTAGTTTCTTCCTTAGGCCTCCATCAAAATAAAAAAACAATCCTCAGGACAATATTTTTTGACAATATTTTGTACATTTTTCGGCGGAAAAAAAAAAGTCCCGGACGAAGGGCGGTTCCTCCAAAATTATGAATTCGCTATCGCTTGATGGGAAAACAAATGGGACAAGAAGTTTTAAAATCGACAAACTAATGGAGCAAACATCTAAAAATATCAAAACTCGAGGTGCTGAACATGAAGGAGAAGGGGGTCTAGAACAAGGCCATACCTCCCCCTAAGTAAAGATAATGACCCCCCTTTCCGGTAACGGTGGCGGCGGTAATACATCACCTTGGAGAGAGTTAAGGGGGTACTACTCACTTTTTAGGGACCCCCTTTCTCCCTCATATTTAGCCCCACTAGTTTTGAGATTATATGACGTTCGGCCCATTAGTTTGGCGATTTTAACACCTTTCGCCCCATTTCGTTGTCAATTTTAAGGCCTTTCGTGCCATTTAGGTGTCGATTTTTTCCTGGCGAGCCATAGCGAGCCTGCAATTTTATGAGGAATCGGCCTTCGGCCGGGAAATTTTCTACCGAAAAATGTACAAATTTATCTTGAAAGGGGGTCTAGGGGGTGTTTTCCTAAGCTTGCTGGAGGTCTGGCGAGGAAACTAAGAAAATATATGAATACATTAATTAATAGACCAAACGAACGACCAGTCTCCCCTTAAGCCGGTATCACACGAGAGCTTTTTAAAGTCAACATTCGATATTCAAAACTTTTTTGGCAACATTTCTGGAATATTTTGCACTGGTATCGGAAACTAGAGTGATGCTGGATGAATTTAGGTAACCGAAATATTATCAATGTTGACCTCGTAAGCGGCCAGACCAGTGTTGAGGATAAATGTTGAGGGAAAAAGCGCTCGTGTGATACCGGCTTTAGTTAGTGGGTTCCTAATGATCCGGGCAGAGTATAGCGGGAACAATTAGGGGCAGGATATTTATTTATTTTTAATTTTATTTTTTTCAGTTTTATTAGTTCCCTCCCAAGAACTCCATCACGTTTAAATATATTACCCCTTTCGAAATATATTTGTGCATTTTTCTATAGGAAAATGTCTCGACCTCCTAAATAGCTGGCTTAGTATCGCTCGCCAGGAAACAAAATAGCCACCTACGGTAGCCTATATGACACAAAAGGTTTTAAACATGACACGGAATTCAGGCAAATGGTCTTAAAATCGCAAAACTAACGGGGCAAACATCTTAAAAATTCAAAGCTAATTGGGCTAAACATGAGGGAGAAGGAAGGCCTTTTAAGGGAGCCCACCTCGCTCTTTTCTCTTTCTCTCCCTCTCTCTTTGGCTTGTATCCATTCGGCCCCATTCAGCCTGCTGTTTTAAGACGTTTACCCTCATCCAGGTGTCAATATTTTCCTGGCGAGCGGTAGCGAGCCAGCATATATATATTTTTGTTTTGACAACAAGCTAAATTTGTACATTTTTCGATAGAAAAATTTCTCCGGCGAAGCCGGATTTCTCCATACAATGCTGGTTCGCTATCGCTCGCCAGGAAGAAATCGACACCTGGATGGGGATAAACGTTTTAAAACAGTTGGTTGAATGGGGCCGAATGGATACAAGCCAGGGAAAGAGAGAAAAGGAGAGAACTATAAAAAAAAAAAACGGTGACCCCCCTTAACGCGGCGGCTCTGAGGGGAAGTTCAACCATTGGCCGCCATTATGTTTACATTGGCCGCCATTATGTTTACATTTATGGAGTTTATGATGGATGGAAGTGTGTTTATTTATTTTAATTTTATATATATCTTTATTTGTTATTACTTTTGTTTCGTTAATTATTGTACAGTCTTGAGCATTTACCCTGTGAAGATTATGACGCATTTTGACCGTTTATTCTTGGCTATCATTCGACGATTTTGTACAGTTAAGGGTGGATCTGTGGGTGTTAATAAGGTAAAGACAAACTCAAAGAACACCTTGAGATGGTTTGGCCATGTAGAACGTATGGGAAGCTAGATAATGAGTAACAGAGTGTACGAGAGTTAAGTGGAAGGACCGAGAGAAAGGTGGAAGGATGGAGTTAAGAAATATATATGTGAAAGCGGTGTTGGATGGGAGGAGGGGAGTCGACTGACTGGGGACAGAGGTGCGTGGGGTCGATTCATTCGTGGCTACCCCTTAGGGGACCATGACGTCTGGCAATAGATAGATAGATAGACTTCCATATACCCTTCCTAATTATTTGTTCTATGTGTATGAAGGATACAAAAGGCAGGTTGCCTGTAACGAGTGTCTCCCCCAGAGTCAAAAGAATCACAAAGTCAAATTCAAGGGACGTTATGGTCAAAATGCCTGGACACACGATATTTAAAATAGTTTAATGCATAAGATGAAGGAAAGATTGATTAAAGAAGAGAGTTCCAGAGTTCACTAGTTGAGTAGAAGAAAGATTGAGAAAACTTGCCAATTCTTGGATTGGAGGGTTGGGCAGAATAGGAGTGGGACTGTATTGAAAGGCGGGTGCTTCGCACTCCCAAGGGATGGGGTATGCACTGAGAGAGTTCTGAAGCCCTCTGGTTGTTGTAATAGCGATAGAAGAGGGAAAGCAATGCAACATTATGGCGCGTAGAAAGAGATTATAGGGAACTAGTAAGAGGAAATAATTAGTTGGTGAGGCAAAATGCTTTGGAGTCCACTCTTTCGAGAAGTGTGGTGCGGGTGGCTGTATTCTCACTAATGGTAACGACAGTACTTATGCTCGTATTGCACTCGTAGTTAACTGATAAGTGTGCTACGGGTGGCTGTATTCTCACTAATGGTAACGACAGTACTTATGCTCGTATTGCACTCGTAGTTAACTGATAAGTGTGCTACGGGTGGCTGTATTCTCACTAATGGTAACGACAGTACTTATGCTCGTATTGCACTCGTAGTTAACTGATAAGTGTAGTACGGGTGGCTGTATTCTCACTAATGGTAACGACAGTACTTATGCTCGTATTGCACTCGTAGTTAACTGATAAGTGTAGTACGGGTGGCTGTATTCTCACTAATGGTAACGACAGTACTTATGCTCGTATTGCACTCGTAGTTAACTGATAAGTGTAGTACGGGTGGCTGTATTCTCACTAATGGTAACGACAGTACTTATGCTCGTATTGCACTCGTAGTTAACTGATAAGTGTAGTACGGGTGGCTGTATTCTCACTAATGGTAACGACAGTACTTATGCTCGTATTGCACTCGTAGTTAACTGATAAGTGTAGTACGGGTGGCTGTATTCTCACTAATGGTAACGACAGTACTTATGCTCGTATTGCACTCGTAGTTAACTGATAAGTGTAGTACGGGTGGCTGTATTCTCACTAATGGTAACGACAGTACTTATGCTCGTATTGCACTCGTAGTTAACTGAATAAGGTGTAGTACGGGTGGCTGTATTCTCACTAATGGTAACGACAGTACTTATGCCACTCGTATTTGCGGGTACTCGGTAACGTACTTAGCTAGCACTCGTAGTTAACTAAAAGTGTAGTACGGGTGGCTGTATTCTCACTAATGGTAACGACAGTACTTATGCTCGTATTGCACTCGTAGTTAACTGATAAGTGTAGTACGGGTGGCTGTATTCTCACTAATGGTAACGACAGTACTTATGCTCGTATTGCACTCGTAGTTAACTGATAAGTGTAGTACGGGTGGCTGTATTCTCACTAATGGTAACGACAGTACTTATGCTCGTATTGCACTCGTAGTTAACTGATAAGTGTGGTACGGGTGGCTGTATTCTCACTAATGGTAACGACAGTACTTATGCTCGTATTGCACTCGTAGTTAACTGATAAGTGTGGTACGGGTGGCTGTATTCTCACTAATGGTAACGACAGTACTTATGCTCGTATTGCACTCGTAGTTAACTGATAAGTGTAGTACGGGTGGCTGTATTCTCACTAATGGTAACGACAGTACTTATGCTCGTATTGCACTCGTAGTTAACTGATAAGTGTGGTACGGGTGGCTGTATTCTCACTAATGGTAACGACAGTACTTATGCTCGTATTGCACTCGTAGTTAACTGATCTTGTAATATATGTAGTTATTATGTGCGTTTTGGTATCCGGTTAATATGAGTGTTTACAGCTCCAACTTCCTTATAACCCGAACCTCTCCCGTGGTCAATTAAGGGGGTAATACTCGCATTTCATGGACCCCCTTCACCCTCATGTTTAGCATATTAGTTTTGAGGTTTTAAGACGTTCTTTCCAATCGACCCATTTCTTTGTTAATATTTAGACCTTTCGTGCCATTTATGTGTCGATTTTTCCTGGCGAGCAACAGCGAGCCTGTAATTTCAGAAGGAACGGGCCATTGGCCGTGACATTTTTCTACCGAAAAATTTACAAATTTATCTTGAAAGGGGGTATAGGGGGTATAGGGGGTATTTTATTTAGCTTGATGGAGGTCTAGCGAGGAAACTAAAACATAAATAAATAAATAAATATATAGCCCAAAGAACAAGCACTACCCTCGTAAGGGAACCCACCTCGTTTTTGTTCTCTTTCTCTCCCTCTCTCTCTTTGGCTTGTATCCATTCGGCCCCATTCAGCCTACTGTTTTAATACGTTTACCCCCATCCAGGTGTCAATATTTTCCTGGCGAGCGGTAGCGAGCCAGCATATATATATTTTTGTTTTGACAGCAAGATAAATTTGTAAATTTTTCGATAGAAAAATTTCTCCGGCGAAGCCGGATTTCTCCATACAATGCTGGCTCGCTATCGCTCGCCAGGAAGAAATCGACACCTGTATGGGGATAAACGTCTTAAAACAGTTGGCTGAATGGGGCCTAATGGATACACGCCAGGGAAAGAGAGAAAAGGAGAGAAAGATAAAATAAAGCCGGTGACCCCCCTTAAGGTGGCCGTGAGAGAGTTGCGTGTCCTGGGATCATTATAAAGGCCCCACTACTACACCCAACCCTTGACCGGATTCACCCCACATGTTCGCCCCATTTATTTTGTGTGCCCTACTTCTGCCTATCCCAGCACTCCTAGCCATCAGAGCCCACCTAGTGCAGTTGGTGTACACTCTAAAGCCGGTATCACACGAGAGCTTTATTGTCAACATTCTATGATCGCAAAATTTCTGAAATATTTTGCACTGGTATCGGAAACTAGACTAATGACAGATGAACTTAGGTTACAGATCTAATATAAATGTTGAACTCATAAGCTGCCAGACCAGTGTTGAGGATAAAATTGTTGAGGGAAAAAGCACTCGTGTGATACCCGCTTTATGGTGTATTGCCATTAAGGGGAGATTTCCACCTGGAGTATTTTTTTCTAGACCACTTTCTCCCTCATGCTTAGCCCCATTGCTTTTGAGATTTTAAGACGTTCGCCCCATTAGTTTGGCGATTTTAAGAACCCTCGCCCCATTTCTGTAAATTTTAAGACCATTCGTGCCATTTAGGTGTCGATTTTTTCCTGGCGAGCGATAGCGAGCCTATAATTTAAGGGGAATCGGCCGGGACAATTTGCTGCCGAAAAATGTACAAATTTATCTTGAAAGGGGGTCTAGGGGGAGTAATTTTAAGTTTGATGGAAGTCTAGGGAATCAACTAAAAACCTCTCTTACCGTTTAGGTGTCGATTTTATCCTGGCGGGTGATAGCGAGCCTGTAATTTTTTAAGGAACTGGCCTTCGGCCGAGACATTTTTCTACCGAAAAATATATATGGGATATATCAATCCAATGAATTATATTACTTGGATTCGATACAGATTTACGTGGGTGGGTATTTATAAAGTTATTTTCTATACCCCTTTTCCCTCATGCTTAGCCCCATTAGTGTTGAGATTTTAAGACGTTCGCCCCATTAGTTTGGTTATTTTAAAATCTTTGGCACCATTCCTTTATCAATTTTAGGAACTTTCGTGCCATTTAGGTGTGATTTCTTTTATGGCGAGCGATAGCGAGCCTGCATTTTGGGAGGAATCGGCTTTCGGCCGGGGCAATTTTCTCCAGAAAATGCACACATTTATATTGGTGGTATTTGTTTAAGGGGGGTCACCGTTCATTTGTTTAAGGGGGGTCACCGTTTATTTGTTTAAGGGGGGTCACCGTTTATTGTTTAAGGGAGGTCACCGTTTATTTGTTTAAGAGGGGTCACCGTTTATTTGTTTAAGGGGGGTCACCGTTTATTGTTTAAGGGGTTCACCGTTCATTTGTTTAATGGGGGTCACCGTTCATTTGTTTAAGGGGTTCACCGTTCATTTGTTTAATGGGGGTCACCGTTTATTTGTTTAAGGGGGGTCACCGTTCATTTGTTTAAGGGGGTCACCGTTCATTTGTTTAAGGGGGGTCACCGTTCATTTGTTTAAGGGGGGTCACCGTTCATTTGTTTAAGGGGGTCACCGTTCATTTGTTTAAGGGGGGTCACCGTTCATTTGTTTAAGGGGGGTCACCGTTCATTTGTTTAAGGGGGTCACCGTTCATTTGTTTAAGGGGGGTCACCGTTTATTTGTTTAAGGGGGTCACCGTTCATTTGTTTAAGGGTGTCACCGTTTATTGTTTAAGGGGGGGTCACCGTTTATTGTTTAAGGGGGGTCACCGTTCATTTGTTTAAGGGGGTCACCGTTCATTTGTTTAAGGGGGGTCACCGTTTATTTGTTTAAGGGGGTCACCGTTTATTTGTTTAAGGGGGTCACCGTTCATTTGTTTAAGGGGGGTCACCGTTTATTTGTTTAAGGGGGTCACCGTTTATTTGTTTAAGGGGGTCACCGTTCATTTGTTTAAGGGGGGTCACCGTTCATTTGTTTAAGGGGGGTCACCGTTCATTTGTTTAAGGGGGTCACCGTTCATTTGTTTAAGGGGGTCACCGTTCATTTGTTTAAGGGGGGTCACCGTTCATTTGTTTAAGGGGGGTCACCGTTCATTCGTTTAAGCGGGTCACCGTTCATTTGTTTAAGGGGGGTCACCGTTTATTTGTTTAAGGGGGTCACCGTTTATTTGTTTAAGGGGGTCACCGTTCATTTGTTTAAGGGGGGTCACCGTTTATTTGTTTAAGGGGGGTCACCGTTTATTTGTTTAAGGGGGTCACCGTTCATTTGTTTAAGGGGGGTCACCGTTCATTTATTTAAGGGGGTCACCGTTCATTTGTTTAAGGGGGTCACCGTTCATTTGTTTAAGGGGGTCACCGTTCATTTGTTTAAGGGGGTCACCGTTCATTTGTTTAAGGGAGGTCACCGTTCATTTGTTTAAGGGGGTCACCGTTCATTTGTTTAAGGGGGTCACCGTTCATTTGTTTAAGGGGGGTCACCGTTCATTTGTTTAAGGGGGGTCACCGCTCATTTGTTTAAGGGGGGTCCCCGTCTATTTGTTTAAGGGGGTCACCGTTTATTTGTGTAAGGGGGGTCACCGTTTATTTGTTTAAGGGGGGTCACCGTTCATTTGTTTAAGGGGGGTCACCGTTCATTTGTATAAGGGGGTCACCGTTCATTTGTTTGAGGGGGGTCACCGTTTATTTGTTTAAGGGGGGTCACCGTTCATTTGTTTAAGGGGGGTCACCGTTTATTTGTTTAAGGGGGGTCACCGTTCATTTGTTTAAGGGGGGTCACCGTCTATTTGTTTAAGGGGGTCACCGTTTATTTGTTTAAGGGGGGTCACCGTTCATTTGTTTAAGGGGGCTCACCGTTTATTTGTTTAAGGGGTGTCACCGTTTATTGTTTAAGGGGGTCACCGTTTATTGTTTAAGGGTGTAACCGTTTATTGTTTAAGGGGGTCACCGTTTATTGTTTAATGGTGTCACCGTTTATTGTTTAAGGGGGTCACCGTTTATTGTTTAAGGGGGTCACCGTTCATTATTTAAGGGTGTCACCGTTTATTGTTTAAGGGTGTCACCGTTTATTGTTTAAGGGGGTCACCGTTTATTGTTTAAGGGGGTCACCGTTTATTGTTTAAGGGGGTCACCGTTTATTGTTTAAGGGGGTCACCGTTTATTGTTAAAGGGGGTCACCGTTTATTGTTTAAGGGGGTCACCGTTTATTGTTAGAGGGGGTCACCGTTTATTGTTTAAGGGGGTCACCGTTTATTGTTTAAGGGGGTCACCGTTTATTGTTTAAGGGGGTCACCGTTTATTGTTTAAGGGGGTCACCGTTTATTGTTTAAGGGGGGTCACCGTTTATTGTTTAAGGGGGTCACCGTTCATTTGTTTAAGGGGGATCACCGTTCATTTGTTTAAGGGGGTCACCGTTTATTGTTTAAGGGGGGTCACCGTTTATTGTTTAAGGGGGTCACCGTTCATTTGTTTAAGGGGGGTCACCGTTCATTTGTTTAAGGGGGGTCACCGTTTATTGTTTAAGGGGGGTCACCGTTTATTGTTTAAGGGGGTCACCGTTCATTTGTTTAAGGGGGGTCACCGTTCATTTGTTTAAGGGGGGTCACCGTTTATTGTTTAAGGGGGTCACCGTTCATTTGTTTAAGGGGGGTCACCGTTCATTTGTTTAAGGGGGTCACCGTTCATTTGTTTAAAGGGGGTCACCGTTCATTTGTTTAAGGGGGGTCACCGTTTATTATTTAAGGGGGGTCACCGTTTATTGTTTAAGGGGGTCACCGTTCATTTGTTTAAGGGGGGTCACCGTTCATTTGTTTAAGGGGGGGTCACCGTTCATTTGTTTAAGGGGGGTCACGGTTTATTGTTTAAGGGGGGTCACCGTTTATTGTTTAAGGGGGTCACCGTTCATTTGTTTAAGGGGGGGTCACCGTTCATTTGTTTAAGGGGGGTCACCGTTCATTTGTTTAAGGGGGGTCACCGTTCATTTGTTTAAGGGGGGTCACCGTTTATTTTTATCTTTCTCTCCTTTTCTCTAATATTCCCTAATATTTATGTTCCGGAAGTTCGTTTACGCTACGTAACCCCTTCTGTACCGGCGACGTCTTCTATATGTTATATTTAGATGATTGTGTGCAGTTTAAGGGGAGGTTTTCAGTGTGTTTCCTAGACTTCCATCAAGCTTGGAATTACACCCCCTTGACCCCCTTTCAAGATAAATTTGTACATTTTTCGGTAGAAAAATGTCCCGGCCAAAGGCCGGTTCCTCTTAAATTACAAGGTCTCTATCGCTCGCCAGGAAAAAAATCGAAATCTAAATGGCACGAAAGTTCTTAAAAGTGACATAAATGGGGTGAATTTTCTTAAAATCGCCAAACTAATGGGCGAACGTCTTAAAATCTGAAAATACAATGGGGCTAAACATGAGGGAGAAAGGGGTAAAGAAAAAAATCCCTCAAGTGGAAATCTCCCCTTAAGAAGGTTTTGAGGTAGTAAAAAGGGTTAAGGGAGATAGGTCGCAGCCTGTTACATGCTGAAGGCATTATGTGCACTTGTGTGTGCATTCAAATATATGTGTGCTTGTATTGTGGAGCTAATCTCACATATCGAACATAAGTATACCTATTACAAAGCTAAGACAGTTTCGATTAATCTTGAGCCGTGATTAAGATTGTACACTTTTAGCTTGTATTTCAGGCAAATGCCAATGTGTAGGGCTTGATCAAATATATCTAATGTATATATATATTGTTTTCATTAATACCCCAAGTCTTCCAAATATTAAACTACCCTGGACCATAAAGAACGGTAAAGAAGTTAGCGTAACGTCTGCCCCGATAATTGGCTTCCTCGGCCGCCCTCGTTGTTGTGTTTCACGGCCGTCCGTAACCCAGTTACCGCTAGATTATGTGCAACCCATTTCCCACCAGTCCTACAGTCCTGGCAAGCGGTAGTGAGCCAGCATATTTATATCTTTTATTTTGACAGCAAGCTAAATGTGTACATTTTTCGATAGAAAAATGTCTCCGGCGAGGCCGGATTTCTCCATACAATGCTGTATGGAGAGCAAGAGAGGGAGAGGGAGAGCAAAAAAAGAAAAAGAAAAAGCGAGGTGGGCTCCCTTAAAGCAATGGAAGTTAGATTTGTAATTCACAAGGGCCGAAATGAGTACAAATCAAACACGGTATACTACAAGTGGTGATGGGCTGGTCTATCAGAGTGAGAGCTGAGCGTTCTCTGCCATACCCATAGCTTACTCTGACTGTTCCTTTTACTTATATATTTTCTAGATCTCAAGTGACGGCGTCTTTTCCATGGATCAACCTCCCTACTGCCAACCTAAAAGTTGGCAGATTGGGAGCCAAAGCGTCACATTTTCCCCTTGCCCCTCAACTTTCCCTTTATAATTGCTGAGGGGCACAGGGCCTTGGGTGGGGCTTTGGTTTCCCGGGCGTTTCCGCACCCTCCTCAGCTCCCTGCCTTAGAGTGGCTTCGGTCACCCGGGCTTTGTTAGTGGTAAGCAGAGAGGGTTTTGTGGGGGCTCTCTATGGCCTTGGCCTTGCTTGGGACCTTGGGGCTGTTCGGCCAGGCAGCCCGGGGAACAACAACAACAACAACAACAAGTTCTCTAGGTGCACTGACCGCCTGTTGACCGCGGGGAGGGTCTGGAGGCTATAATGGCTTAAGGGGAGGATTTTAGTTTGTTTTCTACTTCTCCAGCAATCTTAAAATTTCACCTCCTTGACCCTCTTTCAAGATAAATTTGTACATTGTTCGGTAGAAAAATGTCCCGGCTGAAAGCTGGTTCCTCTTATATTACAGGCTCGCTATCGCTCGCCAGGATAAAATCGACACCTAAATGGCACGAAAGGTCTTAATATTGACAGAAATGGGTCGAAAGTTCTTAAAATCGTCAAACTAATGGGACGAACGTCTTAAAACTTCAAAAGCAACGGGGCTAAACATGAGGGAGAAAGGAGTCAAGAAAAAATCCCTTAAGAGGATATCTCCCCTTAAGCCTTTATATAAACACTTTCCTGCACCCCAGAGAGTCGGACGAGAAGAGGATGTCAGCGTTTATCCATGCTTATTCTCTTAAGGGGGTCACCTGCTTTTTTTTCTCTCCTTTTCTCTTTCTTTGGCTTGTATCCATTCGGCCCCCTTCAGCCTACTGTTTAAGACGTTTATCCCCATCCAGGTGTCGATTTCTTCCTGGCGAGCGATAGTTAGCCAGCATTATATGGAGAAATCCGGTTTCGCCGGAGAAATTTTTCTATCGAAAAATTTACAAATTTAACCTGCTGTCAAAAGCATTGTAAACAATATGCTGGTTCGCTACCGCTCGCCAGGAAAATATTGACACCTGAATGGGGGTAAGCATCTTCAGAAAATAGGCTAATTGGGGCCAAATGGATACAAGCCAAAGAGAGAGGGAGAAAAAGAGAAAAAATCGAGGTGGGCCCCCTTAAAGCAATGGAAGTTAGATTTGTAATTCATAAGGGCCGAAATGAGAGCAAATCAAACACGGTATACTACAAGTTCTCCAGGTGCAGTGACCGTCTGTTGTCCTTGACTGTACGGTCGCGCTAATAAGGCATGTCCCAGCTGTCATTACGTTTGGCTCGCTCTGTGCTGTATTATTGTCTGTCAGATGTTGAATAGGGTGGGTAAGTGTAGGAACATGTTTGTATACTTCACTCGATATGAAGAAATGAAGCTTAGCTATTGATGATACCAATTATTGATCAAAATATAATTGGCGCAGTGACATGACTTATTAGCGCGACTGTACATTGGGAAGTGTCTGGAGGCTAATGGCTTATATAAACACTTTCCTGCACACCAGACAGTCGAACGAGAAGAGGATGTTAGCGTTTACCCGTGTTTATGCTCCTAACCCCTTCTGTTATTACATAATTCCGGTAACTATCAGACGATTATATGCAGTTTAAAAGGGGCCTCCAGCAATTAACAGGGTTTGAACTATCTCACTTGACCCTATTTACTACCACACATCGTTCGTAAAGTGCACACAATAGTCAAAATAAAGCAAGAATAAAATTAAAAAGACTTCGCCGGTACAGAAGGGGTTAACTATATTAATGGGCCGAGAGAGGCCTTTTTGAAGACTCCTTCGTTTCGACCGATTTGTTTGGAGGTTTTAAGACTTTTCAATCCGTTAATTTGGCAATTATAAAACGCAACATCCCGTTCAGGTGTCAATTATTTGTTTTTATTTATTTATTTATATATATATATATATTGTTATATATATATATTATTATGTTCTATCCAACAACCAACCTTACTCCTAAAATCGATTAATGAAATATTACAAACACATGTGGCAGTCCGTGGATTCGAACCCAGGACGGTCACACCGAAAATCAACACCTTATGCATTACGCCACGAAGACAGTTAAAGAATGGTGGACACTGCCTACGATTTATTATGCAACTTCGAATATATTATATTTTTTATACCGAGCGATAGCGAGTTTGATTCCAGAAAATAATCGATATTTGGCCGCGACAATATTAAGAACATAAGAACATAAGAAAATGGGAGTCTGCAGAGAGCCGATTGGCCTAAGCAAGGCAGATCCCTGTCCCACACAACCCCAATTACAAAGCCCAAGTATAGGCTCAACACTCTAATACCCTGATGATCATCTTACCAAAACGGTTAGAGATTAACGCAGGATTACGGGGGTCTGCAGAGCGCTGATTGGCACAACCCGGCTGATCCCCCTTCACACCCAACCCTTCCCGTCCATATGCTTATCCAATTTTATCTTGAAGCTCCCTACCGCTTTTGATCCCACTATAGCACTTGGTAGTCCATTCCACCCATCTACAACTCTGTTACCAAACCAATATTGGCCTATATCTTTTCTGAAACTAAATTTATCTAATTTGAAACCATTGGTACGAGTTCTTTCGCTATCACTGAGCTTTAGTACATTTGTCATGTCCCCTTTGTTAATCCCACTAACCCACTTGAACACCTCTATCATATCCCCTCTAACTCTGCGTCTCTCTAACGAATGTAAACCTAATTTCTTCAACCTTTCTTCATACGGAAGATTTCTAATATTATGGATCATTTTTGTCATTCTACGCTGTACTCTCTCCAATGAATCTTTGTCCATTCTGTAATAAGGACACCAAAATTGGACAGCATAATCCATAATTATGGGGTCTCACTAATGACAAGTAAAGTTTTAAGATAACATCAGCAGTTCTGTTACTCACACTCCTAGAGATGAACCCGAGAATCCTGTTTGCCTTATTACGAACTCTTATACACTGTTTTCTAGGCTTCAAATCATTGCTAACAAACACATCTAGATCTTTCTCGCAGTCTGAATTTTCTAATTCTAAATTAGCTAGTTTATATTTAAAATTTGTTTGCATTTTCCTTATCTTTAACACCTAACGAGCAGCCTAGGCGGTAAATAATATGTAGCCACCAGCGGGGTGTTTTTACCCAAAATAGGGCTGTTTACGTGATAATTTTCATGCCTAAATAAGACCCAGAGCGTAAAACAAGTATCTATCCCTGAAAGGGCATAAAGAGAGCTTTCCAATGACACCCCAACGATCCTTGTATGACCGCTAGTTTTCTTGCAACAATCGCGCAACACTAGTGCAAAAACCATGTAATTCGGTACTTTCCCTAAACAATTCACTGTGTAGCGAGTGTGAGAGGGTGGAGGAGGCTGGGATTCATGTCAGTTGGTCCACCGCGGTGGTCTGGAGCAATCATACGCTCGCTACTCTCCTGCCACCACTTGTCTCTCTCTCTCAGCAACATTACGTGCTGAAAATGCCACACGACTTATGTTGTGAGCCGCCACATAGTCCAAATTTCTTTCACTCGACATATGATGCACGCCGCCAGTTAAGGGTTAATACCTTGCATTTGTCAATGTTAAACTTCATCTGCCAATTTACTGGCCATTCATGTAAGGTATCTAGATCCCTTTGGAGGCACTCTTATATCACTATCTGAATCAATTGATCTCCCAATTTTAGTATCGTCTGCGAATTTACTTATCCTACTAGTTATACCTAAATCTAGGTCATTTATGTATAAAGAAACAACAGGGGACCTAATACCGATCCCTGGGGGACACCACTTTTGACTGCTCCCCACTCTGACTTGGTACCATTTATGCTGACTCTCTGTTTCCTACCAATTAGCCATGACCTAATTTATCCCAACAACGACCCTCGTATTCCATGTGCCTCAACCTTTCTCATCAATCTCTCATGAGGGACTCTGTCGAAAGCTTTACTGAAATCTAAATATATAATATCATATGACTTGTCGGGGAGCGGACAAAAACTCACCGGACAAAAACTCACCACTCACCGATTAAAATACAAAGGGGACAAAAACTCACCGACTTTGACTAATTATATGACACCTGATTCGAATGCAAACGAACGAGGAATAAACCTCACCAGATTAATGTTGGTCGAACTTTAGAAACATTATGAAACTTTTTTTCGAAACATGCTATGAAATGTGATTAGTGTAATAGTGTGTGTTCTGCGGTTCATGTATCCGTAGCCATGGAGATCAGCACAAACAACAAGGGTGGCCAAAAGCTGTGTTATCAGGGATATATGTACGTCAAAACAATATTTATACATTATCAGAGCCCCATTAGGAGAAACTGCAGTTACCTGTGTGTATGCATTCTTGCCAAAGACACAAAATGTATATTAAGAATTGCTTCAAAGTATTTTAAATGGTTGTGAGAGGCTAAGATACATACCAGATCCCACACAAGTTGTATTAGATTTCGAAAAAGCTACCATGCAAGCTGTTAGTAGTATTCTAGGCCCTCATGTAACAACTCCAGGATGTTTCTATCACTTGACGCAAAGTACCTGGCGCAAGATACAATAATTAGGTCTTGTTAATCACTACCGTGAGAATGATGCATGCAAATAGTTTTGTGGAATGATGGATGGGTTAGCATTTCTCCCATTAGAAAAGGTACAGGAAGGTATGCAATTTCTACAGGACAACACCCCTGAGGAACTTGTAGACCTACTTTCATACTTCGACAGGACATAATTATGGTACAGGTACATTTCGTCATATCCGACTTCCTCCAAATGATGGAAGCATAGAATCAATGCCAGTCAACATTAGGCGACTTCCACCTTCCTTTCCACCTGTCACATGGAATGTACATAGTAATATACTGAATGGTGAGGCTCGAACGAATAACATGAGTGAAACTTGGAATAACTCATTTAAGCAGCTAGTTGGTCATTCCCATCCATCATTCTACACAGTTATTTATAACATTAGGAAGGATGAAACTCTAGTCAAAACAATTATGCTGCAAAATGAAAGAGGCCAACCTCCAAAGAAAAGAGTCAAAAGACAGTATGTGAATCTTCAGAAGCGTCTAAAGAACCTATGTGAAGATTTGGTTGCCGGCAAAGAATCTATAGAGGAATTCTTTCAAGCTGTAAGACAATGTATCCGTTTTTAAATGTAGCCTAATGGCATCTAGAACGAAGAGAGTTAGTACTCCTATTATTTTATCAGTCAAATATTATTCAAATAAAGAGAGTTTGTTTTAGTTCAGTGTTTTTTACCCTTTTTATAAATTATTTTTATAAATTATTTTTATAAATTACAAATAACAAACTTTTGCTTTATCTTGGTGAGTTTTTGTCCTCTTTTGCATTTACTCGGTGAGTTTTTGTCCGGTGAGTTTATGTCCGGTGAGTTTATGTCCGGTGAGTTTTTGTCCGGTGAGTTTATGTCCGATGAGTTTTTGTCCGGTGAGTTTATGTCCGGTGAGTTTTTGTCCTCTTTTGCATTTACTCGGTGAATTTTTGTCCGGTGAGTTTATGTCCGGTGAGTTTTTGTCCTACACTCGACTTGTCACTATCTACTGCTTCATATACCTCTGAGAAAAAGCTAAGCAAATTAGTAAGGCAAGAACGTCCCTGAGTGAATCCATGCTGAGAAGAATTTATTAAGTTAAATTTTTCTAAGTGGCTTCTAATTTTCCTAGCAATAATAGACTCTAGCAACTTTCCTATGATTGATGTGAGACTAATGGGACGGTAATTGGATGCTATCGATTTATCACCTTTTTTGAAGATCGGAACTACATTTGCAAGCTTCCAAGCTTCTGGAACTAAACCTGTTTCTAATGACTTGTTAAATAAAAATGCTAATGGGCTACTTAACTCATCTCTGCATTCTTTTAATACTCTAGCATATACCTCGTGAGGACCAGGCGATTTTTGAGGTTTCAGTCTGTCTGAAATTTCCTTAAGCACATCATTTCTATTTATACTAACTGTACTTAACATATTTTCTATACTATCACTATATACCATATTGACTTCTGGAATCTGTGCCAAATTTTCATTAGTGAAAACGGAAGAAACTGACTATTTAATGTACTGCACATTTCTAAATCATGTTCTGTTATTTCTCCTATTGAAGTTTTTAGGGGGCCTATTACATCTCTAACTTTAGATTTATATAGTTGGTAAAAAGCTTTAGGGTTATTTTTTGAGTCACTGGCTATCCTTATTTCATAATTTCTTTTTGCTTTCCTGATTTCCTTTTTGACCTGTCTTGATAGAGTCTGATAGTATATATGTAGATGATTTTCGCCTTTCTTTATTTTTCTATATATTCCTTTTTTTGTTTCTCCTATAAGATCTATTAGCTTATTAGTCATCCATTTTGGTTGGTTCTGCGTCGATCTAAATCTTCTTTTAGGGATATATTTATTTTGAGCATTGTGGAGTGAAGCAATAAACTAGTTATATGTAGGTGGCAAGTTTAACTCTGGCATATCCTGACTTAATTGCTTAACAATAGGGTCCACCCTTAAGTCTCTTCTTAGCCCACCATAATCGGCTTTTCTGAAATCTGGGATAAGTGTCGTATGCTCTTTAGCATTCCCTGTCCATTGTATATTAAATAAATAGATTTATGATCTATGTTCTATCGAATAATGTGCAAATTTAGCTTGAAGAGTGTTTCGGAGGGCATTTTTTAATTAGAGGGAAGACTGGGAAAGCATTTTTGTTATCTTAGGGGCAAACTAAAGCTTGGCGATTTTAAGACCTTTCACCCCATTTATTTGTCAATATTATGACTTTTCGTGTCATTTTTGGTGTCGATTTGTTCTTGGCTAGCGATAGCGAGCCTGTAATTTATGAGAAACCGGCCTTCGGCCGGTACATTTGTACAATATCTTGAAGGAGGGAATTGGGTTTATTTTCTTAAGCTTGATGGATGTCTAGCGAGGAAACTAATATAATATTTAAAAATACATATATGAGCAAAATTAACACGCCCATCTCCCCTTAATTTATTCCATGGCCACCTAAGCTGCAATTCAACATCTAAAAGAACAAGAACGAAAAGTTATTCCCTGGCGGGTACTGCAGATATTCGAATGGCATTCAATTTAAGGGGAGGCAGTTGATTTTTCGAGTCCTCCTCCTCCCTCATGTTTAGCCCTATTAGTTATGGGATTTCAAGATACTCGCCCCATTAGTGTGTCGATATTCAGACCTTTTCCCCCATTTGTTTGCCAATATTAAGAACTTTCGTGCCATTTAGGTGTCGATTTTTTTCCTGGCGAGCGATAGCGAGCCTGTATTTGAAGAGGAATCGGCCTTCGGCCGGGACATTTTTCTACCGAAAAATTTACAAATTTATATCGGGTCTTGTTTTGTTTTTGTTTTTTTAAGTTTGAGGAGGGTTAGAGAGCAAACTAAACCCCCTCCTTAAACCATTGAGCCGAACCAGTAAATTATGCTTCACAATACCGTCTGAGCTCCTAGATACCACTACCACCACACTCACCACTTACACAACAAACATCACTATCACCATATTCACCACACACCACTTCCATAACAATCACCATTACCACCACAATCACCACTTACACAACAAACATCACTATCACCATATTCACCACACACCACTTCCATAACAATCACCATTACCACCACAATCACCACTTACACAACAAACATCACTATCACCATATTCACCACACACCACTTCCATAACAATCACCATTACCACCACAATCACCATTACCACCACAATCACCACTTACACAACAAACATCACTATCACCATATTCACCACACACCACTTCCATAACAATCACCATTACCACCACAATCACCACTTACACAACAAACATCACTATCACCATATTCACCACACACCACTTCCATAACAATCACCATTACCACCACAATCATCACTTACACAACAAACATCACTATCACCATATTCACCACACACCACTTCCATAACAATCACCATTACCACCACAATCACCACTTACACAACAAACATCACTATCACCATATTCACCACACACCACTTCCATAACAATCACCATTACCACCACAATCACCACTTACACAACAAACATCACTATCACCATATTCACCACACACCACTTCCATAACAATCACCATTACCACCACAATCACCACTTACACAACAATCATCACTATCACCATATTCACCACACACCACTTCCATAACAATCACCATTACCACCACAATCACCATTACCACCACAATCACCATTACCACCACAATCATCCTTAAGGGAGCCCACCTCGCTATTTTTATCTTTCTCTCCCTCACTCTGGCGTTTATTTATTCAGCCCCATTCAGCCTACTGTTTTAAGACGTTCACCCCATCCAGGTGTCAATATTTTCCTGACGAGTGGTAGCGAGCCACCATATATATATTTTTGTTTTGACAGCAAGCTAAATTTGTACATTTTTCGATAGAAACATTTCTCTGGCGAAGCCGGATTTCTCCATACAATGCTGGCTCGCTATCGCTTGCTAGGAAGATACGACACCTGGATGGGGATAGACGTCTTAAAACAGTTGGCTGAATGGGGCCGAATGGATACATGCCAGAGAAAGAAAGAGAAGAAGAGAAAGATAAAACAAAAAACGGTGACCCCCCTTAACCCTCGCACTCACCATTACCCTCCGTTTCCCATTAACAACCCCACTCCCACTTAATTGCTACAGGTAATAATCATATAATTAGCTTTATTTCACGATATAATGGCGCTTGATTTAGGCGGCTATTAAAATCTCCGGTGTGGAACGGACATTATGTATAGTCGCTTGTCTGGGGTGGTCGTGTGTAACCTGCGAATGGCTTACACAATTTTAAATTAATTCGTCTGGCGTTACACTTCTCGAAACGGTAGAGTCAAAATATGTGCCTCATCAACTCACTTCCTCTCACTAATTCCCTATAATCTCTCTCTCAATCTATCGTTTCCTCATCTTATAACTTAAACTGCTTCAAGGTGAGAGTGTCCAGACCTTTTGACTCCAACGTACCATGAATTTGGCTATGTCACTCGTTCAACATTGGGGGAGACACTATTTACTGGGCAGCTTTGCCTTTTGTCACCCTTATTACGAAAAATAACAAATAATATATACCGGTATATATATATATATATATATATATATATATATATATATATATATATATATATATATATATATATATATATAACCTAATATACATACACACCAGGTGCATGTATAGCACATTTGAAACACTGCGCAATAGAGAACGGGTTAATATTCACAGATCTTTGTTATGTTGTGGTATAAATATGATTTTGAAGCAAGTTTCCTTATTTTTCCGTAAGGCAAGGTCATCTTTGTTGACTTTATAAAAAGGCATTATATTAAACTTAGGTGAGCCATTCTTAGCACATTCAGATATGTGAGTGCTTACATGAAGGCCTTTGTTGTGGGCGATATGGTCTCGATGGAGGTTAGTTCGAAATCTCAGGTTTGATGTTTCGCCTATACTGTATAGATTTCTTTACAGCCATTGCAGCGAATCACATATATACAATTTAGTGTAGAACAGCTCATATTGTAGTTAACATTAAAGGTATAATTTATGTTTGTAAATTTACAAAATTTACAAAATTTACAACCATTAATTATACCTTTAATGTTAACTACAATATGAGCTGTTCTACACTAAATTGTATATATGGATTCGCTGCAATGGCTGTACAGAAATCTATACAGTATAGGCGAAACATCAAACCTGAGATTTCGAACTAACCTCCATCGAGACCATATCGCCCACAACAAAGGCCTTCATGTAAGCACTCACATATCTGAATGTGCTAAGAATGGCTCACCTAAGTTTAATATAATGCCTTTTTATAAAGTCAACAAAGATGACCTTGCCTTACGAAAAAATAAGGAAACTTGCTTCATAACAAAATTTATACCACACCATAACAAAGATCTGTGAATATTAACCCGTTCTCTATTGCGCAGTGTTTCAAATTTGCTATACATGCACCTGATGTGTATGTATATTAGGTTTTATATATCACCACAAGAATTACATCTTTTAAATGTATTATATATATATTGTATGTATATATATATATATATATATATATATATATATATATATATATATATATATATATAAATATATGTGTTTGTGTGTGTGTGTTTAGCAGCCACCAATAAGAGCACACGTATAAACACACGCACGGATAATGACAAATGCACGAGCTTGGGGCATACATGCACGCATGATCACACTCATATGACTAAGCAGTCACACATGAACACACACAAACAGTTACATGTGTACCCAAGTGAAGCACCCTCATTAGAACACACACACACACACACACACAATTTCTCTCTCTCTGTCTCTCTCTCTCTCTCTCTCTCTCTCTCTCTCTCTCTCTCTCTCTCTCTCTCTCTCTCTCTCTCTCTCTCTCTCTCAATCGCACACTTGCTAATTAATAATTTACCCATGTTACGTACACACTTACACTACATTTTCTAAATATTCTGATAAATTAGATTAATATTGAGAATTAAAAACAAAATGTATATATGAAACTAATGCACATATTAAGTATTGTATGTTCTTGTATTAATTCATGTTAGATATTTCATTCATTAGAGGAATGGAAAACCCAAACCTCAAATGAAAATATTGGACGAACTTAAATACCCTCTGAAGTGAAGCACAACATTGACGGAGCATCACCTACTGTATATGTTATTCAGATTATCCGGAAGAATCTATACTGTTTAAACTGTCTATAAAGTGCTTCTCCTCGTAGGGTGACCACTTACATTCTTTTTCGGAGCTTATTTATTAAAACGGTGAACATTGTTGTGGTCATGATGCAGGAGAGACATTTTATCATCATTACAGAACATGCTATACATCAAATTCCACCACGATGAACATATCAAATATTAGTTGCTGTGTCTCAGGCATGTGTTGATTCGATTATATATATATATATATATATATATATATATATATATATATATATATATATATATATATATATATATATATTATAATACATTAGCAATACGGAAATAATGAGTTAGTCCTCGCTCTCTACAACACCCTCCCTGGAATGGATTGCAATTTTGTTTTAATACTATAGGTATTCCTAGTCTCTCTCTCTCTCTCTCTCTCTCTCTCTCTCTCTCTCTCTCTCTCTCTCTCTCTCTCTCTCTCTCTCTCTCCCCCCCCCCCCCGTGTAAGTGAGGAAACAGCAACTGCTATATAATAATGGCCCTGGGGTAATTTGTCAGGGGGCGGCGAGCACAAACAACAGATGCTGCCCCGGCTACCTGGTGGGGGAGAGGCTTGACTTAAGGGGAGGCAGTTTTTTTTTTTTAGTCCTCCTCCTCCTCCCTAATGTTTAGCCCCATAGTTTTGAGATTTTAAAACGTTGATTCCATTAGTTTGGGGATTTTATAACCTTTCACCCCATTTCTGTGTCAATATTAGGACCCTTCGTACCATTTAGGTGTCGAATTTTTCCTGGCGAGCGATAGCGAGCCTGTTATTCCAAGAGAAACCGGCATTTTTCTACCTGAAAATGTACAAATTTATCTTGAAGGGGTGTCTAGGGGGTGTATTTTTATGCTTGATGGAGGTCTAGCGAGGAAACTAAAAAATATATCAATGAATGAATTAATATCCCCCCAATAACGGCCACTATCTCCTTAACCCCTTCTGTACCGGCGACGTCTGTTTGATTTCTTTCAACCTACATTTAGACGAGTTTATGCAGTTTCAAAAAGGGTCTCCAGCAATTAACAGGCCTTGCACTATCTCACTTAATCCCTCCTACTACCACAGATCCTTCTTAAGCTGTACAACATCTTCTAAATAGAGCTAGAGTAAAACTTAAAGACGTTGCCGGTACAGAACGGGTTAACGGTTCGGTATCCTCAATCATTGAATTTATCTACTAAGCCTTTATTGCGATAGTGATAATTACTTCGCATTGCATACATTAACCCGTTCAGTTCCGGTCACATCCTTTTAGTTATATTCTGGCAGTGATTAGGCAGTTTTATAAATCTTAAGAAGGACCTCTAGCAATAATAAGCCTTCTAACTATCTCAACCAACCCTTTTAGCAACCATAGTTTTGTCTTAAGGGGGGTGACCTGTTTTTGTTCTGTCCTTTTCTGTCTGTCTCTGCCTTGTACCCATTTGGCCCCATTCAGCCTACTGTTTTAAGACGTTTATCCCCATCCAGGTGTCAATTGTTTACTGGTGAGCGGTAGCGAGCCAGCATATTTTTTTATTTTTGTTTGACCGCAGGCTAAATTTGTAAACTTTCCGATAGAAAAATGTCTCCGGCGAAGCCGGATTTCTTCATATAATGCTGGCTCGCTACCGCTCGCCACGTAGAAATCGACACCTAATGGGGCTAAACGTCTTAAAATAGTTGGCTGAATGGGGCCGAATGGATACAAGCCAGAGAAAGAGAGAAAAGGAGAGAAATAACCAAAAGCAGGTCACCCCCCTTTAACTGCATAATATCATATATATATAACACACGTCGCTGGTACTCAAAGGGTTAATCCCTTCAGAACGATGACATCTTTCTATCTCTTGTATGGTAGTGCTTAGAGGGTTCTGACTCTTAACTACTTCACCACCATTACGTAATTAGGCTATCATCATTCTGGTTATCATTAAACGATTTTATTTAGTTAATTATCTGTATATACGACTCACATGGATAAATAATATTTCAATAAAACCTCTTCATAACACAGGTCCTTCTTAAACAGCACAAAATCGTTTAATCTGAGCCAGAATGATCAGTAGAAAGGCGTCGTGGCGCTAAAGGAATTAAGGAACCGTTGCCCGCTTTTTGTAATTTTTTTTCTTTTCTCTCTTTCTCTGGCTTGTATCCATTCGGCCCCATTCAGCCAACTATTTTAAGACGTTTATCCCCATCTAGGTGTCGATTTCTTCCTGGCGAGCGATAGGGAGCCAGCATTATATGAAGAAATCCGGCTTCGCCGAAGACATTTTTCTATCGAAAAATTTACAAATTTAGCCTGCTGTCAAACACAAATAAAAAAAATGCTGGCTCGCTACCGCTCACCATTAGAAAATTTACACCTGGATGGGGATAAACATCTTAAAACAGTAAGCTGAATGGGGCCAAATGGATACAAGCCAGAGAAAGATAGAAAAGGACAGAACAAAAACAGGTCCCCCCCCCGCCTTAAGAGACCGTTGCCCGCATATTTCAGCAAATTATAAGAATTTCATGTCAATGAAATAACAACATCGAGATCAAAATGAATACAATGATGACAACCCTTGCTTAAGCCTGCACGTATTTAGGGAGCCCACCTCGCCTTTTTTTCTCTTTCTCTCCCTCTCTCTTTTGTTTGTATATATTCGGCCCTATTCAGCCTACTGTTTTAAGACGTTTAACCCCATCCAGGTGTCAATATTTTCCTGGCGAGCGGTAGCGAGCCAGCATATATATATTTTTGTTTTGACAGCAAGCTAAACTTTTAAATTTTTCGATAGAAAAATGTCTCCGGCGAAGCCGGATTTCTCCATACAATGCTGGCTCGCTATCGCTCGCCAGGAAGAAATCGACACCTGAATGGGGATAAACGTCTTATCACATTTGGCTGAATGGGGCGGAATGGATACAAGCCAGGGAAAGAGAGAACAGTGGAAAAATATAAAAAAAACGGTGACCCTCTAAGCCTGCACGTGTTTAGGGGTTCACAACAAAGTTTTTAGTGGCAATATCAAATTAATATTGTCGTTAAACCTGCTCGTGTGACGACGCCAAGTTAACGGGAGGTTTTTAGTTTGCTCCCTAGACCTACTGCAAGTATAAAATATAAACAAAATATCCCAAAGACCCCCCTTCGAGATAAATGTTTACATCCTCTTGTAGAAAAACGACTTGTCCGGTTCCTAATATATTCCTGGCGAGCAATACACACCTAAATGGCTCAGAAGGTATTTAAATTGCCAAAGAAATGGGGCGAAAGGCCCTAAAATACCCAAACTAATGGGTCGAATGTCCTAAAATGTATACACTATTGGGGCTGTGCATGAAAAAAACGGGGTCCAGAAAACACCCCCTTAAGCGAAAATATATCCTTAAGGGGAGGTTTTTAGTTGATTCCCTAGACTTCCATCAAGCTTAATATTACTCCCCCTTGACCCCCTTTCAAGATAAATTTGTACATTTTTCGGTAGAAAAATGTCCCGGCCGAAGGCCGGTTCCCCTTAAATTACAGGCTCGCTATCGCTCGCCAGGAAAACATCGACACCTAAATGGCACGAATGGTCTTAAAATTGACAGAAATGGGGCGAGGGTTCTTAAAATCGCCAAACTAATGTGGCAAGCGTCTTTAAATCTCACAAGTAATGGGGCTAAACATGAGAGAGAAAGAGGTTCAGAAAAAAATCCTCCAGGTGGAAATCTCCCCTTAACACATACCGTACATCTTTTCAGTCGCTGTCTTGTTATAAACAACAAGATATATTGAATTATTTCATCCCAGTATCATCCTAGAATGCGAAATACAGGGTCAGGGATAATAATACTCCTATTGCAGTGTTTATTGCAAAATGCATGCCACACTTCTCCAAAGAGTAGAGTCCGACGCATTTCGCCTCATCAACTCACTTCCACTTACTAGTTCTCTACAATCTCTTGTTACAAGCAGCAATGTTGCATCTCATTCACTCCTTTATTGCTATTATAAACATCTGTGTTCTTCATAGCTCTCTCAGTGTATACCCCCTCCCTTGCGACGAGAGCGAGGCACCCACCTTTTAACACAGTCCCACTCTTATTCTGTCCAACTCTCCAATCCAAGAACTGACAAATTTGCTCAGTCTTTCTTCTACTCATTTAGTGAACTCTGGATCTCTCTCCGACAATCTATCATTCCTTTATCCTATGACTTAAACTACTTTATACTTCGCGTGTCCTGGCATTTTGACCCCAACGTCCCTTGAATTTGGCTCTCTGTCACTCTTTTGGCTTTGGGGGAGACACTCGTTTATACACATAGACAGACACATTAAATTTAGTACATCATACTCCTCGTCTGAACTAATCTTGTCCGTAATAACAAGCTCCCTATAATGAGTTTAATCTAAAATGAGAGGTAAGTTTGAAATGGATCCCATTAAGGGGTGGCTGGTCGCTTGTTTGGTCTATTAATTCATTTATTCATATATTTTTTGTTTTTAGTTTCCTCGCTAGACCTCCATCAAGCTTAGAAAAAAAAACCCTAGACCCCCCTTCAAGATAAATTTGTACATTTTTCGATAGAAAAATGTCCCGGCCGAAGGCCGATTCCTCTTAAAATTGCAGGCTTGCTATCGCTCGCCAGGAAATAATCGACACATAAATGGCACAAAAGGTCTTAAAATTGACAACAAAATGGAGCGAAAGGTGTTAAAATCGCCAAACTAATGGGCCGAACGTCTTATAATCTCAAAACTAGTGGGGCTAGGAGCATTAGGGAGAGGGGGGTCCAGAAAAACGTTCTCCCTCCCCATAAGTATGATTCAAGTAAAAGTTAAATCTGTCAGTATGCCATGACTCGAGCATTTTTCAACTTTAATCTAGCAACAATTAGATTATTTTATTGAACTTAGAAAGACTCTTTGTAAGTCAAAGTGTTAATTGAGATCGAGATTACCCCTTGAAAACATAATTAAGGCAGGCGTCATTATCCTGAAAACATAATTCATCATCCTTTAGTGTGTAATGAACGAATAGTATGTATTATGTGAAGTAACTGAATACAACCCAGAGAGAGGGAGAGGGGGAGAGAGTGAGAACAAAACGAGGTGGGCCCCCTTAATCATCCTCCTCCTTTATATGTCTGTTCGTGTTCCTCCCCCTCGTTGCTCACTTCCGGTTGAGGGTAGTTTTCCTGTTTGTTACTACTAAACGTCTTATCCTTTATGTCTTTCCTCTTCCTCCTTCCATATCCTTATTCTAATTATGTGTGCTATCCTTTTGTTCTGCCTCCAATATAAAATAATACTCCTTTTCGCTCACTGCATTCTGTATTATTTTCCTTCAACTAATTGTTTATAATTTCCTTCACACACACACACACACACACACACACACACACACACACACATACATATATATATATATATATATATATATATATATATATATATACTATTATGTTATAGATGAAGTGCATGGAACATAGGTTGTAGTGGGACATGTTTTTAGTACAGAGAAAGAAATAAGAGGGGTGTAGGGGAAAACAAAGGTCTGCCTCGTATTTGCATATAGACCATAATTATATAGCCCTGATTATTGGCATATAGACCATAATTATATAGCCCTGATTATTGGCATATAGACCATATATAGCCCTGATTATTGGCATATAGGCATATTTGTCTTACTACAAATTACGGTTCTGGTTTTCCCCAAGCACACCGATTCTGCCTAGTTAAGGGGAGGTTTTTAGTTGATTCCCTAGACCTCCATCAAGCTTGAAATTACTCCCGTTAGACCCCCTTTTAAGATAAATTTGTAAATTTTTCGGTAGAAATATGTCCCAGCCAAAGGCCGGTTCCCCTTAAATTACAGGCTCGCTTTCGCTCGCCAGGAAAAAAATCGACACCTAAATGGCACGAATGGTCTTAAAATTGACGGCAATGGGGCAAGGGTTCTTAAATTCGCCAAAGTAATGGGGCGTACGTCTTAAAATCTCAAAAAGCAATGGGGCTAAACATGAGGGAGAAAGGAGTCCAGAAAAAAATCCTCCAGGTGGAATTCTCCCCTTATACCTGGCTCAAACTTTGTTCTATTTTCAACTATTATACTGTGTAAAAATGTGTTTGCAAAATAAGCACATATGACTTGTATTAACACATGGTATAATGATAACCGAGTAATATTTGTTTTGGGTACTGATTCCAAAATGTTGTTCAATCTTCTTTTATAACATTAATGATAATAACTTAAGTATGTATTTTGTAGTGCATGCCAAATAAATGTGTTATACAATCTATGCAATAAATTAACTTACTCTATACAAGTATATATATATATATATATATATATATATATATATATATATATACTTTACGCGGTTCTGTGTTAACCACTCCTCCTACTACACGCTGGTTGTTCGCCAAGCACCCGTAATTTCCCTAACAGCCCAATTAGGCAGTGCAGTTGGCGTTAAATGCAAACACGCCGCCCTGTATCATACACTGCCTCAGGGTTATCAATGGTGGTGTAATGGTTTAGATGCTTATGTTCTGGGTGTAGTGTCCCGAGTTCGAATCCCGGGAGGACCATATGCTTTTATCAGTTTATTCAAGTACACTGGGGTTTGTAATTGATGATTAATGTTATGAACGGGGTGTAACTTATCCTCAGTCTTCCTGTTCTGTCAGCCTTCTGGTCTTGGTACCATTTACCAGACGTCTTAAGAGGAGAGAGGTACTTTTTCTGGTCCCTCCATCTGCCTCATGTTTAGCCCCATTAGTTTTCAGATTTTCTGACGCTTGGCCCATTAGTTTGGCGATTGTACATAAATGAGCAAATAAATACGGCCATCTTCCCTTAAGGGGAGATATCCACCTGGAGGATTTTTTTCTGAACCCCTTTCTCCCTCATATTTAGCACCATTGCTTTTGAGATTTTAAGACGTTCGCCCCATTAGTTTGACGATTTTAAGAACCCTCGCCCCATTTAAGTCAATTTTAAGACCATTCGTGCCATTTACGTGTCTATTTTTTCTTGGCGAGCGATAGCGAGCCTGTAATTTAAGGGGAACCGGCCTACGGCCGGGACATTTTTCTACCGAAAAATTTACACATTTATCTTGAAAGGGGGTCTAGGGGGAGTAATTTTAAGCTTGATGGAAGTCTAGGGAATCAACTAAAAACCTCCTCTTAAGCCAATACCGTGACTCCGAGACTATCCGGCGGTAAAGGGATCGTTTGACAGCCTCTTTATGTCCGTCATGTTGTGTTGTGTTATGGTGTCCGGGTGATGTATTGCTAGGATTTATGGACCACTTAACTGCCTCCTCGCTGCTTAGTCTACTGGATTTCACACCTTGACAGTCGGGGCTCAGGGTTACCAAATCAAGTCCGCTAGATAATAAATAAACGCCGATAATCGCTACATTACTGCCACAATCACTAAAATACCTCTCTGAAATGGCTCAAAATTTCCAAAATGTTGCTAGAACTCATGTATCTAGATGTACAAATTTGCCTCTAGATTGAAGTTAATACATCTAGAGCTAGCGGGAAAGTAGCTAAATTGGCAACACTGTCGGGGCTACACACTGTATAACTTCAATGTCTGGGAAAAGACAACATCGTATCGTGTAATATGCGAAGTCTACAAGTTGCTGCATGCTGGTTAGTTCTATACATACGCTGCGAGATTGCTTTCAATTTGAAACATCGTTTGTCTTCAATATCTCTACAATGAACTGCCTGAGAGCGTACTGGTGCCGAATATACACATATTTGCATAACTCATTGTAATAAGAATACCAAAATTATCTAAGCAATGCATTTAGTTATGGAACAGTAACTTAAGTAAATACATACGCTGTTTGTAGTTCAAATCAATATATTTCTTTTCGTAAATGGTGTATATAAAATTAAGGGGTTGACTGTACAAAACAATAGTGATATGTTGATTGGTTGATTATATACACGCATGGAAATAATAAACACACACACAGGATTAATCAAATAAGTGAAAAAGGAATAGAACGCTTGTAAATCATGTTTAGGTTTGATATCATTGGAAATGAAACAAGTATGCATGTGTAATTGATAATGGCTCTCTACAAACAGAAGAACCAAGAGGAAAAAGAAAGGTAATTATATATCTGTCATATAAGAGAGGCGCTTGCTCAGATTTACACCGTGGTCCTTAGTTACAGCTCAGACAGAGATTTTCCTGGTAGCTCTTGGTTACTTCCTTCCTCTCTACAGTCGAGAGCCATACTAAAGCCGGTGTCATACGAGCTATTTTTCCGGCAATTTCTACGAGCAATTGTGTTCTGGCATCTTCTGAAATATAGTTATGTGTTTTGTCAGTCTCTTAAAATACAATACATTCAGTCTAGTTGTCGATTCCAATGTGAAAATACCAAAAAGTAATATGAGAAAAAACTTGCTCATCGAAAATTGACAGAAAAAGGGCTCGTGTGACACCGCCTTAAGCACAGGAGTTGTTGGTGTGCCGTAGTCGTGGGTGGTCCTCTCAGGGGCTGGCGAATCCATGGTTATATTTAGAGCACTTTTTGTCAGCTCTGATTGTTGTGTATTACGGCTGAGGTCCTGTGGTTTATAAACACGTTCTCAGGTTCATCTCTTTCCTTTTTGCATTCCTATTTTATAATTATCGCCCTGAGATCATCCTTCTGTGTTGGTTTTTCAACTTTAATGAAATTTTGTTCCTGGGGAGTTGAGGATTCAACAACTTGCTAGGATAGTGACCCGCGGTTACCTTATTTATTGTCTATGTGGATGAAAGAGACAAAAGGCAAAGCTGCCTGTCACAAGTGTCCCCACCTACCCGTTGGTACCCAGAGGATTGTTTGATTTGCTTCACCCTGCTACTTCATCCAGCCGAGTGTCACGTTCATCTTTTCATCACTCCATTCCGTCCATCAAGTCCCGCAAATCAGCTGCCCCATCTGAGTCAACTTCCCCTCCAATTTATCTGGGGGCCTGTTCGGTCAAACAATATCTTGTAAAAGGTGATAAACATTAACTTGAGTGGTCTTTAAATAATACATAAACATAAACATAACTAGCATACACCCATTTAAACCGAAGTTGTTGATGACTTGTGAGCATATTAATTAATTGTCTTTTTTTCTCTCTATCTCTGACTTGTATCCATTCAACTGGTATCCATACTGTTTTAAGACGTTTATCTCCATCCAGGTATCAAAGGTGTCAATTTCTTCCTGGCGAGCGATAGCCAGCCAACATTGTATGGAGAAATCTGGCTACGCCGGAGACATTTTTCTATCGAAAAATTTACAAATTTAGCCTTCTGTCAAAAATATGTTTAGAAATATGCTGGCTCGCTACCACTCGCCAGGAAAGAATCGACACCTTAATGAAGATAAATGTCTTAAAACAGTAGGCTGAATGGGGCCGAATGGATACAACTCATTATAGCTTATCCTAAATTAAGCATTACTGTTTTTGTTCACGATTTAGCACAACCTAGGGATACAATAAATAATATACAATAAAGTAGACGTGCCGTTTTGCACAAAATCAAAACGGCATACCCAACTCTGCGATGGGTTACCATCATCACTACTAATACCATCATCAATCACAATCAACATAATCACTAATACTGCCATCATCACTACAACTGCCATCATCACTACAACTGCCACAATCATCACAAGTACTGTTATCATCACCATTACTATGATCATCATCTCTACTACAATTATCACTACTACTCTCACCATCATCACTGTCCATTGTCACTAGCATCTTAATCACTACTATCATCATTGATACTACAACTATCAACCATCATTACTAATATCATCACCACCATCTTACAATCATCATTACTACTGTTAACATCATCACTACTACTATAACCATCATCATTACTACTGTCACAAATATTACCATAATTTATTCTACTGTCACCATCATCACTACTACTGCCATCATCACCATTACTATGAACTTCATCACCACAACTATCGTCATCATCACTACAAATTTCACCATCCTCACTACGACTCACCATCATAACTAATACTCACACCGTCGTCACTACCATCATCACTACTGTCATTATTATCACTACAACTATCATCATTACTTGTCACCATCATAACTACTATTATGACTATCATTACTACTACTGTCACCATCATATCTACTACTGGTCATCATCATCACTACTGTCATCATCATCAATACAACTACAACCAACATCACTACAATATTATTATCACCATTATCGCTACTATCACCATAAATCCAAATATTACTACCATCACTTCTAATGCCAACTAAACTAACTTAACCTAGCAAATGCTACTAGCGAGATGTTTTCGCTCCCAGAACGCCATCATTGCTGGGGGGGGGGGGGGGGGTCCGGGAGGTGGGGAGGGGGTGGGGGGGCAAAACCACATTTTGGGCCTAAAATCATAACTATTGCATAAATTCAACAAATCTTTTTTGACTGATGTTTGCATTCACGTAACAAATGTTCGTGTGAAATTTGGTGAAAATCCGTCCAACGGTCTAGGAGGAGTTCCGAGACAGACGGACGACGACGACGACGACGACAGACATTGTTTTCGTGTGGTACCCACTATACGGGGGGAGGGGGGGGGGGGGGACGATACCAAACTCTGCTTACGCAGAGTTAATAAACTAGCATTCCTTTTGTGTTTCGACAATGCTTAAGGTAGGAAATGAACAATGGTGATGGTGATTGACGTTTCCCATCCTCCCCGCCATAATTACACCCCCCTCTATGACTCTATCCAGCCCTCTTCACCCTATTACTTGGCCACCCCAGATTACTTATTTTAGTACTGTACCTATCTCTGTTTTTCTTTGATTTCTTTGCTTGTCTCGTGGACTTTTTTACTTGAGTTAACTTTTAACAACCTTCGTTTTATATTGAATGTTCTTCTTGTTTCTGTTGCTGATCAAATGTATCAACATTTGCAACATATCCTGGAGGATAATGACTAATTTTGACTATTTTTTTCTGGCTATCATTAGACGGTCTTAAACAGCTTACAAGGGATCTGTGGGAACTAAAAGGGTAAAGTATATCTTAAATAAACCTCTGAATTCCAAATGCGCTTCCTAGTCTGAATGAAATCGTCTAATAATAGCCAGAAATATAGAAACAAACTACGTGTTGGATCCTCAAGGGGTTAATTGGTATTGCATGAATTATTTGTTAATGCTCTATTTATCCATGCATTGCCCCACTCCTTGATCCCTGAGGGAGTGGTCACGAATAAATCGCCTACATGGCAATTCATTAAATTTTCTAACTTGTGTATCTCGCCTTCACAAGGAGAAGGGTCGCTAGCCCTTTGTGTACAGTGCGTTAAAACTGTATGTGGACTGTACAGTGCGTTAGAACTGTATGTGGACTGTACAGTGCGCTAGAACTGTATGTGGCCTGTACTGTACAGTGCGTTATAACTGTATGTGGACTGTACAGTGCGTTAGAACTGTATGTGGCCTGTACAGTGCGTTAGAACTGTATGTGGCCTGTACAGTGCGTTAGAACTGTATGTGGACTGTACAGTGCATTAGAACTGTATGTGGCCTGTACAGTGCGTTAGAACTGTATGTGGCCTGTACAGTGCGTTAGAACTGTATGTGGACTGTACAGTGCGTTTGAACTGTATGTGGCCTGTACAGTGCGTTAGAACTGTATGTGGACTGTACAGTGCGTTAGAACTGTATGTGGCCTGTACAGTGCGTTATAACTGTATGTGGACTGTACAGTGCGTTAGAACTGTATGTGGCCTGTACAGTGCGTTAGAACTGTATGTGGACTGTACAGTGCGTTAGAACTGTATGTGGCCTGTACAGTGCGTTAGAACTGTATGTGGACTGTACAGTGAGTTAGAACTGTATGTGGCCTGTACAGTGCGTTAGAACTGTATGTGGACTGTACAGTGCGTTAGAACTGTATGTGGACTGTACAGTGCGTTATAACTGTATGTGGACTGTACAGTGCGTTATAACTATGTGGACTGTACAGTGCGTTAGAACTGTATGTGGCCTGTACAGTGCGTTAGAACTGTATGTGGACTGTACAGTGTGTTAGAACTGTATGTGGACTGTACAGTGCATTAGAACTGTATGTGGACTGTACAGTGCGTTAGAACTGTATGTGGACTGTAAAGTGCGTTAGAACTGTATGTGGACTGTACAGTGCGTTAGAACTGTATGTGGACTGTACAGTGCGTTAGAACTGTATGTGGACTGTACAGTGCGTTAGAACTGTATGTGGACTGTACAGTGCGTTAGAACTGTATGTGGACTGTACAGTGCGTTAGAACTGTATGTGGACTGTACAGTGCGTTAGAACTGTATGTGGACTGTACAGTGCGTTAGAACTGTATGTGGACTGTACAGTGCGTTAGAACTGTATGTGGACTGTACAGTGCATTAGAACTGTATGTGGACTGTACAGTGCGTTAGAACTGTATGTGGACTGTACAGTGCGTTAGAACTGTATGTGGACTGTACAGTGTGTTAGAACTGTATGTGGACTGTACAGGTAATTTTACTGTTGGAATGGCTGTGGCTGGGATTTTGGTCTATAACCAGTGTAACCTGCTCGTTCATGCTGATCAAATATTAGCATATACTCTTCTGCACGTCTAATGTCCGCCACTACAGTTAGGGTAATAGAAGGCAATTTTCACAGGTCAATATGCACTTGGTGCATCGAGCAGGAAGAGAACCCAGGCTTTTCCACACACAAGTCGAATGTGGTATCACTGAACCAAGCAGGCTAATGATTTATATTTATTTTTGGACTATAGGCGAACATATGAGCATTGAGAAATGCTATATCACAAACTGTATTAGCCTTTAACTGGAGACTTCATAGAGTAAATATTGAAAGGGTAACTCAAATAATTACCAAGCTCTGAAGGCGCTTCTTTGCTTGCAAATAATAATCCGCCAAACCCAAGTGTTCGTCGAAAACCGTGATGATATTTTCCATCAAATGTAGCGAGTGAGAAATTACCTCGAGTGACTCACCTTTAAGTCTTTCCGTATAATAAGGCCTTCTTGTTCTGCTACATAGTTATTATTTAACGATAGTATAAGTGTAAGAGGATCCTTTATGTCAGTGGGTAATTTGTTTGTTTTATGATTCAAAGAGAACATCTCATCAATCTTGTAATGTTATTCAGAATATATACTGTATATTGTCATGACCCTATCACCTACGATGTCTTGAGTTTACTTCATTAATCAATTGGGATAATGAATCTGTTTCATATCAGCGTACAGCCTAACGAATCTCCCGTATACTTTTTTTTTTTTTTTCACTTTTAAAACCTGGTTGAAACTATGACCTTGTCCATACGAGACAGACCATGCTTCAATCAGATGCTATATAAGGCGCCCAGAACATTGGTTTGGCGGCAAGGGATTGGAGTTCTCACAAAGTGGCTCCAATCCTGACTTACAGTGTGCTGGCATAATAATCCAATAGGGTTGATAGCCTCTGAAGTCCTATTTTAACTAAGCAAAAAGGGTTAGGCGGTCTCATCTTAAAACACGACAGTGAGGATTTACTACTCTTCCCGAGGTGTAAGGCGGGCTTGGACGGGAGAAGGCTGACATATATGACATATTTGTGTGTTCCCTGTTATTATTATTGGGCTAGATAGGGTTAATTTAACATTGGTAATGTTTGGTGTGCAGTTGAGTTACATGATAAGGCATATAATATTATCTGAACTAATCCTTCCTAAAGTGAATTGCATCTGTACTCGTTGCAAGAAGAAAAAAGGAGGCATCATCGTTCTAAAAGGAGTTAAGCATATGTCACACTTTCAATTTTCCAACTTTTGTTTTTCTTATATCTGTCACTATCGAATATAAATATACAACATATACGTATTTTTGTACATTTGTATTTTATATTGACAGATAACTTGAATGTAAAGGCGATGGTAGGGTTGGGTGGTGGGTGATAACTACCATGTTTGATGAAGGAGCAATAATGGTTTGGTGGTTCTCACAGGTACGCCACGGTAGCATTGTCCGTTTCTTAGTCATTCAGGTGTGACGTTAACCTCATGAAACAGGGAAAAGTGGCTTAATTCTACACTATTGGTAATGCACTATATTGACGAAAATTAAGGCACGGTGTGAAAAAAGCTGTGTCAAAATATCATACTAATCCAACAGTTTGCTGATAAGTCATTCCCGAAAAAACGATGTAACACGGCCTCTGAAACCCATAGTAGGCGAATGTATTCATCAAAGGGCCGCTCTCTATTTATTAGAGAGTTATAGGCTATTCCGATTCACACTTTTAATGTGAGATACCAAACCCAAATTGTTGAAGACTGTATGGAGGGTAACTAGTTGAGCAAGGCTTCATCTGAATGGAAGAATTAATGGTGTTTTGAAGCACTTCCCGTGACGTACTCCTTGTAACACGATGCAACGTCATGCAATGTTTTAGTGTCTGCATGATACACGACTCTGATTCATTGGCCACTTTGCTTTTTATCTGCTTCGTATTTGCCATAATTTCACAATCTGTCTTTGTACGGTGGTCTGCGATACTGCTCTGTCATTCCTGATCCTACTTTGTGGCTTATGGTGTTGAATAACATTGTAACTATATATCTATCTATCTATCTATTTATTTATTTACTATGGCCCAATCCCCACTTTTCCTATGTTTTTTTCTTTTTATTTTCTCATTTTTTGTTGGAGGGGGGGGGGGGGGGAGGGCGACTCAAGACAGAGCAAGAACAGGGAAAACACAAAACACAACATAAAACCACGAACACACACAGACAAAACACAAATTCACACACATACTCGATGTATTTTAACCCTGGCAGGAGTTTAATTCCCTAGCAGTTGATTTTTCGATGCGTAATGGCATAATATGAAACTGCTTATGTACCGTATGTTTTTGCATCATGTTATAGAGAGTTTTACCGATTATCACCATATATTTCAATGCACACTTTTTTATGGTTGAGTAACCAGGATGTGGATAAGCCAGTTTCTCGTCAGCTTATAAAAACAGAAGCAAAACTACTTTATCGAGTAGTCTACTGTAAGATAATCGGTATGCATAAGTGAAGACAAATGTTTTTGTAATCAAAATTGTCAATATTATATAATTTCATTATAGCTATTTGTTATAGATTTTTTTAAAAATTAGGTTAGTAGAGTACTGCATGAAACTACACTCATTATTTAAGTTCACTATCTTTATTGTATTTACAAATATATACTAGAAAGTGCATAGCTAGCGAACACTTATCCACCCTGTGAATTTCATTGTGCAAGTATTGCATATTTGAGTGACCACTTTACATAATATAGTTATAAATTAATACAATTATCAATATGTTGATTTATGAAAAATCAAGACTACTTGCAAATTGACTATACATAGTTTTAATTGCATAATGAAAATCATAGGGTGGTTAAGAACATACATCCCCGGCTGAAAATTCTTCATTAAGGGGAGGTTTATAGTTTGTTCCCTAGACCTCCATCAAGCTTAAAATTACACCCTCTAGACCCTCTTTCAAGCTATATTTGTATTTTTTTCGGTAGAAAAATTTCCCGGCCGAAGGCCGGTTTCTCTTAAATTACAGGCTCGCTATCGCTCGCCAGGAAAAAATTGACCCCTAAATGACACGACAGATCTTAAAATTGACAGAAATTGGGCGAAAGTTCCTAAAATCGCCAAACTAACGAGGCGAACGTCTTAAAATCTCAAAATCAATGGGGCTAAACCTGAATGAGAAAGGAGTTCAGTAAAAAATCCCTCAAGTGGAAATATCCCCTTAAATATTCGGTAACAATCTATTGAACCTAATTTACCATATTAAATTACTGCAATCTTTACAAAGCGAAACGTTACAACTTTGAAAATTTGTATATTACGGCATGACCATACAATACCTTAAGGGGAGGCTGGCCGTTTGTTTGGTCTATTAATTCATTTATTCATATATTTGTTTTAGTTTCCTCCCTAGACCTCCATCAAGCTTAGAAAATCCCCCCTAGACCCCCCTTCAAGATAAATTTGTACATTTTTCGGTAGAAAAATGTCCCGGCCGAAGGCCAGTTCCTCTTCAAATTGCAGGCTCGCTATCGCTCGCCAGGAAATAATCGACACCTAATGGTACAAAAGGGCTTAAAATTGACAACGAAATGGGTCGAAAAGTGTTAAGATCGACAAACTAATGGGCCGAACGTCTTATAATCTCAAAACTAGTGGGGCTAAACATTAGGGAGAAAGGGGTCCAGAAAAAACGGTATGCCTCCCCTTATGAATAGAAAGTTGCGGTATTAGGAAATTTCTGTACGGTAACTGGCTGAGATAATTTATATGTACCGCCGAGTTGTATGGGAAGGTGCTTGTGAAACCCCATGATTATGGATTACCAAATAGAAACCATGAGATCAAGAAGTATAATGTTGATGAATTATCATTATCAGTCTTATAATGATCTACTGCACGATCAACTAGAGGACGATGATGATAATTTAGGCTGATGAATTATACTTCTGTTTTATCATGAAATTATATGGTAATGCTATATTTGCTTGTGTAAAGAAACTGCTAGATACAGGTTATATACGTAGGCTATGATAATTTACAACCAATTATCTTATCCTATTTGTTTTTAATCCCATCACATTGTTCCACCGTCTATTGTAGCATTGGTTTATTAGAGTAGTTTATTGAACATTCATATATATTAAAAACCACATTATAGTCATCATTATTACGAGTCAATCAATTACGAACCCACACCTCTGTTCATTCAAAAAGAGGTTGAGCAATTAAGTTGTAGACTCATGTTTCGGAAAACGTACTGTACACTTAAGGGGAGACTGGCCGTTTGTTTGGTCTATTAATTAATTTATTCATATATTTATTTAGTTTCCTCCCTAGACCTCCATCAAGCTTAGAAAAACACCCCCTTCAAGATAAATTTGTACTTTTTTCGGTAGAAAAATATTCCGGCCGAAGGCCGGTTCCTCTAAAATTGCAGGCTCGCTATCGCTCGCCAGAAAATAATCGACACCTAAATGGTACGAAAGGTCTTAAAATTGACAACGAAATGGGGCAAAAGGTGTTAAAATCGCTAAACTAATGGGCCGAACGGCTTATAATTTCAAAACAAGTGGGGCTAAACATTAAGGAGAAGGGGGTCCAAAAAAACGGTCTCCTCCCCTTAAGAGCATAAGAGGCGACGCACCCAGTCCATCTAGTATGGAACGTAAATGAGACAATACAATGAAGTATTATAGCCCAGACGCTTAGACAATACAATGAAGTATTATAGCCCAGATGCTTAGACAATACAATGAAGTATTATAGCCCAGACGCTTAGACAATACAATGAAGTATTATAGCCCAGACGCTTAGACAATACAATGAAGTATTATAGCCCAGATGCTTAGACAATACAATGAAGTATTATAGCCCAGACGCTTAGGAACTTGGCTTTAAGGGGGCCCACCTCGCTTTTTTGTTCTCTTTCTCTCCCTCTCTATTTGGCTTGTATTCATTCGGCCCCATTCAGCCTACTGTTTACCCCCGTCCAGGTGTCATTATTTTCCTGGCGAGCGGTAGCGAGCCAGCCTATATATATATTTTTTTTTTTGACAGCAAGCTAAATTTGTATATTTTTTGATAGAAAAATGTCTCTGGCGAAGCCGGGTTTCTCCATACAATGCTGGGGAATAAATCGACACCTGCAGGGGGATAAACGTCTTCAAACAGTTGGCTGAATGGGGCCGAATGGATACAAGCCAGAGACAGAGAGAAAAGGAGATAAAACAAAAACAAAAATCAGGTGACCCCCCTTAAAGATACAAAGATTCAAACTGGTGTAACCTAATATGTGCTGAGAATTGTACTGCACATATGTGTTTTATGCTAAGACCAAGGCAACTCGAACCTGAAGAACTATTTCAATTTATCCCGAACTTTATAATTATAGGGTTATTGATATGTTGGAAAACTCACACATACGAGATAGATTAATATAGTCTTTCATACTCGAGTTTGCCTGGGCCTTAGTGCACAGTATCTATGCGCATAGTTAAAATAGGACTTCAGAGGCTATCAACCCTTCTGGATTATTTAGCCAGCACACTGTAGGTCAAGAAAAGAGTCAAGGACTGGAGCCCCTTTACGAGAACTCCATTCCCTTAACCTATGTACAGTACGTACTATGGAACATGTATCTACAATGCATGATCATGTTCAAGCTCCTCGTTGATATACTTGGCTTAAGGGGAGGTTTCTAGTTTGTTTCCTACTCCTCCAGCAATCTTAAAATGTCACCCCCTTGACCCCCTTTCAAGATAAATTTGTACATTTTTCGGTAGAAAAATGTCCCGGCCGAAGGCCATTTACTCTTAAATTACAGGCTCGCTATCGCTCGCCAGGATAATATCGACACCTAAATTGCACGAAAGGTCTTAAAATTGACAGAATGGTGCGGAAATTCTTAAAATCACCAAACTAATGGGGCAAACGTCTTAAAATCTCAAAAAAACAATGGGGCTAACCATGAGGGAGAAAGGGGTCAAGAAAAAAATCCCTCAAGTGGAGACCTCCCCTTAATGATTCAGACTGTTGCTCTACTGACTAGGGTTCGAGGCTTGGCCAGGATACATGGTATATATATATATATATATATATATATATATATATATATATATATATATATATAGAGAGAGAGAGATTTTGATTTTGCCCCGAGGGGCGAGTTTATTGAGCAGCGCCCCCCATCCTGTGAGGGGACAACCACTAGTAAGGCGATACATACTGCTCAAAGAGCCATTATTCCACTGAAACAACAGCATCGTCGTCTGGTTACATTCATATTTGTGTTTATAAATCAGGTTGGCATTATTCAGATGTGTTATTATAGTTTCCTCATTTAATTGTCACATGGTCTGTATATACGTATCTCTAAAAAAAAAAAAAAAAAAAAAAAAAAAAAAGAAGCAAAGCAAGCTTCTAGTGACTGAATTATTAATTGACAGGTTGTAAATAATAGCACTACAGAACTAGTGCAATCGTATGAGGGACTATTCATATTTTCATTACATCAATGGTTATTGAGATCATAGTTAGCTGAATACAATTATTGTCAAGAATTGATTAAACACCGAATGAAGCTTCAAATAATGCACTCGTTTCCAGGGACTACCACTCGGAGAGAACATTGAAGTCAAACGGTCGTCAACCAACACTTAATATGCTGAACATAAACTGTGTGTTTGTTTGTTTATTTTCTTTTTTCCCTCCCTGTACTTCTTTCCTCTTTTTTTCCTTTAATAAATTGGCTGTGGTTCATCTTCTGTGTTTATTTTATTTAGACTGCTTTTAAACCAGTTGTTGAATCTTAAATTTGGTTGTTGTGCATAATATTCCTTAATTTTCTCTAGAGTTGGGTCTTGTGATAGTTCTAGTTTGTGCCATATTTGTGTTGCTTGTCTATGGAGTCGGACATTTAATGGTAGTGTGTTTGTGTATTCGTGTATTTGTTGTGTCGTCATTGTATAGGGGTATCTTTGGTTTGTGGCGAATCTTAGGGCTTTGTTTTGTATTTTTTTTTTTTTTTTTTTTTTTTTTTTTTTTTTTTTTAAGCGTGTGATTGTGAGATTGAATATACTTAGTGGGTATTTCAAGAATGTCAGGGGGTAAGGAAATGTGATTTGTATATTAGAAGACTGTGATTAACGAGACGTGTAACATGTGGAGGGAGGTGGTAGAAAGAGAGGGATCTCGTTGGGGGTGGAAGTTTCGCTCCCAGGAATTTTTGTTCCTGTGGTATTTCAATAATAATAATAAAATAATAATAATGGGACAACCACTGGTAAGGCAATACATACTGCTCAAAGAACCATTATTCTATTGTAATAACAGTATCGTCGTCTGGTGTTATTATAGTTTCCTCATTTGATTGCCACATGTGCTGTACAGTATATAGGCCAACGTGCTCATGAAAGACAAAAAAAAAAATAAAAAAAAATACTGAATTATTAATTGACAGGTAAATAATAGCACTACAAAACTAGTGCAATCATATGAGGAGACCATTCATGTTTTCTTACATCAATGGTTATTGAGATCATAGTTAGCTGAATACAAATATTACATACATGATGTGACTAATATTTCGAACTACATAAATTATTATGCAATAATAGTACCACAAATATATTACAATCATATGAGGGACCCTTCACATTCTTCATTACATCAACGGTTATTGAGGCCATAGTTAGCTGAATACAAGAGTCACATACATATGTGACTAATATTACCAACTACCGAAGTTATAATGGAATTATAGTAATACAAATATTTTACAAACATGAGTTACATGGTTCAAATTCTTATTACAATAATGGTTATTGAGGGGATAGTTGGCGCAATATGACCAGTGGAGAAGTTTACATGCCGATAGTAATATAATATTTAGTAGGGTGTGTGGTTATGGGAGAGAGGGAGGGGGGTTGTAGGAGGTAGAGGAATGGGTGGGAGAGGAGGAGGGGTAGGGGTGAGGGGGAGGAGGAGGAGGTAAGGTACTCCAGGGAGGAGGGAAAGTGTGAAAGGGGAGGTGTGTGTGTGTGTGTATGTGTTGGGGAGGGTGGGACATACTACATATAAATAAGTTGTTTAAGGCCAGCCATAGTACTGAAGATAAAAAATAAATAAATATGGTAGTTAAAAAAAAAAAAAAAAAAAAAAAAAAAAAAAAAAAAAAAAAAAAAAAAAGGGAAAGTTTGTATTTCAACGCAAGTCTACAGATATCAGCAGTATCGCTTCATCGTACCTGACACAACATATCAATAAGTAAAGAAGGAATCTGTATACATGCAAAGATCAAGATTCAATTATGTTTAGTAGCAAAACAATATTCAGAAGGAAGATACTAATAGTCCTCCGGGAGGGATATGCCGCATATCCGAAGGTACTTAATTGTAGGTCAAACCATTAGCCGAGAATATTGAGGACAATTATGTTGCTTACATATGCAAGGGTCATGTATATTGGCTTGCAAAAGGATATGAATTGGCACTTAACAGATTATTTAAATAAAAACTGTGTTAGAGGCTCAGAGGGATATGTATATACTGTACATTGTCATCTATTAAATGAGAATAGCAGTGATAAGTAAAGAAATACTGACTGGTATTATAAGTGTGACATGATCAATGAAAATATGAAATCGTGTAGAGGGCGTTACAAAGGGTTTAAGTGTGACCTTGTAAGAAAGAAGAGATGTGTGGAGGGCAAGGGGTGCATACTTATAAGGTTCATGTTTCATGTTTACAGTACATATTATTGTGGGGGGCAAAGTTCTTGTGTTTTTTTAGTATGTTATTGATTACGTTATTCTTTAGCATGTATATTGCTTGATCCTCAATTGTGGTTAACTGATTATTCCTGTATTCCCTAATCATTGGGCATTCCAGGATATAGTGCTCGAGAGAGTGTTTGTTGGGAGCTCTGCAAACCCTACATTGCCTGTGCTCTTCTTCTACCTGCCAATTCAGCTGCCATGGATAACAATAGCCAAGCCTTATTCTTGCATGTACTGAGTCTACCCACCTACTCGTTGTACGTTTACCATAGGTGTATTTGGTCGTAATGCTACTTTATTGTAGTAGTTTATAGATCGGCTGGTATTATGATGTCTAGCTCTGTCTTCATCCACTCTTTCTTCTTGTGTCTTTTTAATTATAGTTCTCATTTGTTTCAATGACAGTTCAAGAATATGATCAGGTTCTTCTTTCTCTGTGGCCTCCTTGGCAAGCTTATCTGCCCTTTCATTGCCCGGGATGCCTACATGTGAAGGAATCCAGGCAAATTTGACCCCTAGCCCCTTCTCCCCTACACATTTTATCCCCCGTCTGATATCTTGTACAAGGAAAGGATAGGTGGGTTGGGGGCTAGAGATAGCTTCCAAGGCCGCCCTGCTGTCAGATAGGATAAGAATATTCTTTCCCCTTCGAAAGATACTCCCAATTCCGAGAGAGAGAGAGAGAGAGAGAGAGAGAGAGAGAGAGAGAGAGAAAAATTTCACATTTCCTAGGGATGCTAACAGATGTCTCTCTCTCTCTCTCTCTCTCTGGGTATATGTGCAGAAGCAATATATTGTTTACTATTATACAGCAGACTAATTTGTTACGACAGAGTTTGTTGATGAGGTTAAGCACCTGTTGCGTTACTTTAATCGCTCTTAATTCAACAGTACATATATTATTTTAATACGCTTATTTAAGCAACAGGGACTGGAATCATTTACGTTTTCATTAAGACCGTTGGATGGATTTTTTATGAAGTAGAATGCGTATGGAAGTACCTATGACAAGGGTAATTTAAAAACGCAAATTCACACAAGTATTTATTTTACAATGTAGCAACCGAGAGCTACTATTCACTTGTATAATAATCAGAAAACACTAACACCAGTTGAACGCAGGTATTCTACTGTAGGCATTTGAAGCCGCATTGACCCTTAATTACTCCAGCTGACACGCCATTTACCCCCCCCCCCCTCCCCCATCCAAGATCACTATTACACCTCTCTCTCTCTCTCTCTCTCTCTCTCTCTCTCTCTCTCTCTCTCTCTCTCTCTCTCTCTCTCTCTCTCTCTCTCTCTCTCTCTCTCAGGACAATTTCACGTGCAGTGTAATTCTCAAATATTCTTGCGAAGTATATGGTTTCATTTGCACTTTTATATACTTATTTACAAACACCTGCAGTGGATTCCAGTGATTCGAAATTGTCATGCCATTGCAGTGAACACCTGTTTCTGTCTTGCGGATATAAATATTCAATTCTAACCCTTTGAAGCTCTGACGCGTTTTTAACAGTTTATTTTGGCTATCATTATACAATTTTATGCAGCTTAGGAAGTATCTGTGGGTATTAAATGGGTAAATACTATCTCAAATCAACCCTTTGACTTCCATATACCGTTACTAATCTGAATAAAGTCGTTTAATAGTAGCCATAAATTGAACAGACACGTGTATTGGAGCTTGCCAGATTTAATATAAGCAACATTAAAGTCGCCAATGCAACCATTTTTCGCCACCTGTCTTGATAACTGTTTTGTAATTCCCCCTAACCAACATTACCAACCTTATAATACTCGAAACCAGCAAGCTACATATAATAGATGATTTATTTAATATTCGAAGATTTACCGATGATTATTTAGATGGATGTCGACTTTAGTGTTATTTATGTTAGAAGGCGTAGGCGATATGTTAGAAGGCGTAGGCGATATGTTAGAAGGCGTAGGCGATATGTTAGAAGGCGTAGGCGATATGTTAGAAGGCGTAGGCGATATGTTAGAAGGCGTAGGCGATATGTTAGAAGGCGTAGGCGATATGTTAGAAGGCGTAGGCGATATGTTGGAAGGCGTAGGCGATATGTTAGAAGGCGTAGGCGATATGTTAGAAGGCGTAGGCGATATGTTAGAAGGCGTAGGCGATATGTTAGAAGGCGTAGGCGATATGTTGGAAGGCGTAGGCGATATGTTAGAAGGCGTAGGCGATATGTTAGAAGGCGTAGGCGATATGTTAGAAGGCGTAGGCGATATGTTAGAGTTCCTAGTTATTGTTATTAGATTAGTTTCCAAGTCATTTTGTTTGTGTGTGTGTGTGTGTGTGTGAGAGAGAGAGATACATATTATGCTCATTGCACAGAACGCTATGCGTAGACATTGATTGGTTGGTTGATGAAAATGGGTGAATATACCTGAATGATTGGCTGATTTCCGGATAAAACAGTAATACATTGTTGGAAAGAAGAGAAACACAGGTGAAGGTAGAACATTGAGGACAGTCACCCTTGACCAATCAACGAAGGAAAAAAACACAAGCAAAACAGTCATTACTTTCTATGAATAATGAACTCCAGGGTTTCTATGCATAATGAACTCCAGGGTTTCTATGAATAATGAACTCCAGGGTTTCTATGAATAATGAACTCCAGGGTTTCTATGCATAATGAACTCCAGGGTTTCTATGCATAATGAACTCCAGGGTTTCTATGCATAATGAACTCCAGGGTTTCTATGCATAATGAACTCCAGGGTTTCTATGAATAATGAACTCCAGGGTTTCTATGAATAATGAACTCCAGGGTTTCTATGAATAATGAACTCCAGGGTTTCAAGAATTATTTGGATAAGAACAACAAAATATATATGTATTTTAGGAAAAGAACACATACTAACCCCTTCCTTACCGGCTACGTCTTTTTTATTCGATTTCAGCTACATTTACAGTAGACGATTCTAGAAAGCTTAGGAAGGATACATGATAGGTAAAAGGATTAATATATATGTATATATATATATGTAGCCTTGTAATGAGTAGACGGCCCTCCTAAGCTGTGCAAAATCGTCTAATAGTCGCCAGGATATAATGAAAAGTACATCACCGGTACAGAAGGGGTTAAGGCATACGGTATAGCATGTAGTGAGGATATGAAGCGGAACTAATTTAGTGACTTGAAATGTGAGCGAGGAGGATGTGAGTGTGAGGTATTAATTTATCCATTCAGTGCCGGTGACGTCATGTTCATCACATTCTAGACACTATTAGACGGTTTTATTCAGCTTAGGAAGGATCTGTGGTAGTTTATAGAGCTAAGTGAGATAGTATGTATGTAGCCTTTACATTTTTAGAGGTTCTTCCTAAGCTGAATAAAATAATCTATTAGTTGCCAGCACATAATGAAAAGAACGTCACCAGTACTGAACCACTTCAGAATGTAGGGAAAGTGAACTTCTAAGATTAAAAGGGGCTGGTTTTTTGGTCTATTAATTATTTTATTAATTTATTTTGTTAGTTTTTTCGCCAGAACTCCCTCAAACTGAGAAACACACCCTTAAGATAAATGTATACATTTTTGGGTAGAAATATTCCTCTTGTAATTACAGGCTCGCTATGGCTCGCCAGGAAAAAATCGACACCTAAATGGCACGATAGGTCTTAAAATGTACAACAAAGTGGACCTAAAGATATCAACATCGCCAAACTAATGGCCCAAACGTCTTAAAATCTGAAAATCTGAAAAACGGCCTGTCTCCCCTGGAGAAAGAGGTCTACTGGAAATGTAGGCGTCAATTAGGTTAAGAGAGGAAGGTTAGGAGGATGTTATAAGGAGAATCATCAGTCCGCTCCACACATGACGTTTTCTCTCTACCCTACCAGCCCCTCCTTATCCCCACCACCCCCTCCCTATCCCCACCACTCCCTCCCTATCCCCACCCCCCCTCCCTATCCCCACCATCCCTACCGAGCCCCACCACCACCCCTACCGAGCCCCACCACCACCTCCCTAACCCCAACCACCCCTCCCTATCCCCACCCCCCCTCCCTATCCCCACCACCCCTACCGAGCCCCACCACCCCTCCCTATACCCACCACCCCCTCCCTATCCCCACCACCCCCTCCCTATCCCCACCACCCCCTCCCTAACCCCACCACCCCTTCCCTATCCCCACCACCACTACCGAGCTCCACCACCCCCTCCCTATACCCACCACCCCCCTCCCTACCCCACCACCTCCTCCCTAACCCCACCACCCCCTCCCTAATCCCAACCCCCCTACCGAGCCCCACCACACCCCCTCCCTATACCCACCACCCCTCCCTATACCCACCACCCCTCCCTATCCCCACCAACCCTCCCTATCCCCACCACCCCCTACCTAACCCACACCCCCTACCTAGCCCCACCACCCCCTCCCTAATCCACCACCCCATACCCGAGCCCCACCACCCCCTCCCTATACCCACCACCCCTCCCTATACCCACCACCCCTCCCTATCCCCACCACCCCTCCCTATCCCCACCACCCACTCCCTAACCCCACCACCACTCCCTAACCCCACCACCCCCTCCCTATACCCACCACCCCTCCCTGTACCCACCACCCCCTCCCTAACCCCACCACCCCTCCCTATACCCACCACCCCCTCCCTAACCCAACGACCCCCTACCTAGCCCCACCAACCCCCTCCCTATACCCACCACCCCTTCCCTATACCCACCATCCCCCCCTACCTATCCCCACCACTCCCTCCCTATCTCCACCACCCCTATCCTATCCCCACCAACCCCCTCCCTATCCCCACCACCCACTCCGTATACCCCCCCACCCACTCCCTATTCCCCACCACCCCCTCCCTAAACCCCACCACCCCCTCCTTATCCCCACCACCCTCCTCCCTATCCCCACCACCCACTCCTCCCTATCCCCCCACACCCACTCCTCCCTATCCCCACCACCCCCTTCCTATCCCCACCACCCCCCCCCCTTCCCCACCCCCCCCTCCCTATCCCCACCACCCCCTGCCTTTACCCACCACCCTCTCCCTATCCCCACCACCACCTCCTTTTTTCTACCGAAAACTGTATACATTTATCTTGAGGGTGTGTCTAGGTTTTTTGTTTCTATCCCAAGCACCACACTCTCCCTATCCCCACCACTCCCTCCCTATCACCACCACCCTACCTCCCTCCCCACCCCCACCAACCCCTCCTCCTCCCTCTTCCAAAACACAATAAAACTAATTGTGATAATGATACGAGGCAGGAGGTGGTGGGGAGTCAAGGAGCCAAGGAGCGCTGTCTCACTGGTCCATTTTTGGAAATTTTTCATCGGCAATTTTTCAATGACAGCTTTTCGGGGTTATTCTGCCGCTAGGATTTTGGTTTCCTGTGTCATAGGAGGTAAACGGAAATAACTGTATGTAGTTAGTAACAAGTCAAATAGCAATGGTAGTAAATAGCTAAATTTCAAGTTCAGTGCATTGGAGTCATATTGGATAATCAGATCTCATCTCGCATAATAATTAAACAACACAAATAAAAGTAAACAATTAAAGGTACAAAGTTACAGAAACTGCCTGGCTAAGATTGCCAAAAATTCGCTCGAGTGAATCGGCTGAATGTTGTTGACTGTTCCTGGTCAACGTAATAGATTAGCAGTCATAGTGTTAACCTAATTACTGTATTATCCAAGCAGTCAACAACTCCTGAACAATTTGCCAGTATGTAGTGTGTTGTCTTTTACGCAGCATAACATACACATTTATCAATACAAAATTGAATGAGATAACCTATAGAACCATAATATTTCTTTAGCAGGAAATATATAAAATCGTAGGCTGCGACGTCTTTTCCCATTAAATAGATTAGATTCAAGTGGTGTCACACGAGTGCGATTTCATGTATTCTTTTCGTGCAATTAATATCTAACTTCTTCAAATTTTAAGTTGAATTAGGATTCAGCCACCTAACATTATTGACCTCATCTTAGTTGCCGATTCCAGAGCGAAAACGACCCCAAATATTTCGTGAAAAAACTTACTCATCGAAAATTGCCGGAAAAGGTACTCGTGTGTCATCACTTAAGGGGGTAGTGCTTGTTTGTTGGCCTTTAAATATATTTATCAATTTATTTTTGAGTTTCCTCGCTAGACCTCCATCAATCTTGAAAAAATACCTCCTAGACCCCATTTCAGGATAAATTTGTACATTTTTCGGTAGAAAAAAAATTCCGGCCGAAGGCCGATTCCTTCTAAAATTACAGGCTCGCTATAGCTCGCCAGGAATTATCGACACCTAAATGACTCGAAAGGTCTTAAAATTGACAAAGAAATGAGGCAAAGCGTTTCAAAAATCGCCAAACTAATGGAACGGACGTCTTAAAATCTCAAAACTATAATGCTAACCATGAGGGAGAAGGGGGTCCACAGAAAGCGACTACCACCCCCTTAAGGGAGCCTACTACTCTGGCGTCATCAGAGGAATGTTCCCACGTTCTGAGGGAAACAGAAGGATAAAAGGTATATAATATGGTCTTGGGACAGGGGATTTATTATATCATAGAAGTCTGTATTGAAGAAACGGGTCAGCAGCAATAGTGGGTAATCATTTCATACAGTAGATCATAATAACTTGTACTTTCAAAATGACTAATGTACTGTAAAATAGGCATATGTTTTAAATTAAGTAACTTGTTTTTCTGCTTCATTACAAAACATACATTGGTATACTGTGTGTAACTAACTATTGACTACGCAATATATACATTTTAAATATGAATAAATGTTTTTGTGTCGAGTCATAATAAACACTCTAAATAAAGTTCTACACTAGATATAATATCACAATTCCTGGCTAACTGATAATTAATAATGTCGTTGTAATGTCAGCGTTCATCGTATAAAATAGAGAGACTTCATATAATTAAATCAATACATTATTGAAGTCTCGTTACCATAGTTTATGTACATTCTTCAAATAATGATGTGACTGAATATATAATTAAATTAGTAATTTGATATTATGTTCGTGTATGTTCATGGAGGCATATATTATTGCTACGGTACTCGATGACTATTAGTTAATTCTATGGTAGATATAATGAAGATAATAATGAATTGCAATGAGTTTGTGTTCGTTCATCCCCTCCTTATTGAAAGAAAAAAAAATATATATATATACAATTTTTTTCCATGGGAACTATAACCACATCAGGGGTCAGATACTTAACACATTTACGACACCTTATCTCTCTCTCTGATTGTCGTATCCCAAATGCCGACATCATAAATCTAAAATCAATAATGCTCAAAATAAGTAATAGCTGGGTATTATAACTAACGACAGTCTAGTTTCTTGGATAATGGAAAGTTTAGGACGTCGTAGGTAAGGAATAAACTGTTAATTCATTAGTTTGTTACGCCTCCAAACGCTCCGTAACTTAACCCTTTGAGTACCAGCGACGTGTTTTATATTGTATTCTAGCTATATTTAGACGATATTATGCAGCTTAGGAAAGGTCTGTGGCAATTAAAAGTGTGGGTATAGATAGTTTGAAGCTTTATTATCGTTAGAGGTCCTTCCTAAGCTGAATATAATTTTCTAAGAGTTGCCAGAATCTGATAAAAGGGACGTCCCTGGTACTGTACGAGTTAAGGTACCTTTACGTATCCAGGGTCAGAGTTCCAATTGATCACTTGCAAGTTTCAGGCAATACGGAAGTTAGAGGTATAGACATAGGTATTTAGCATAATAAACAACTAGAAGACGGTCGTGGTACATTTATAAATACATAAAAACAAACTAATCAAATAAATCATCCATCAGAAATGTACATATTGTGTTATATCGATGGTCATGGATGGTCTCTTCGTAGCGCAATGGATAAATGCACTGAATTTCGGTGTGAGCATCCTAGGTTCGAATCCCTGGACTGCTACATGTATTTGTTGATTTCATTAATTAAGTTTAGGAGTAAAGTCGGTTGGTGGAGGGAACATAATAATTCCTTATAGCCTGAAACTTGCAGGAGTTCAATTTCTCCAACTCTCGGCTGAAGCAGTGTCCATCCAGTCCCACGGAAATTCAGGGGTCCATTGTCCAGCTACCCCGGATCCCAGTGTGGAAGCTTTTATGGTGAAGTGTAAAATAAAGGGTGTCGGCCCCCAGCAGAGAGACTTATTGGTGGGAACCCTGCGGGGGGGAGGTGGTGGTGGTGGTGGTGGGGGGGGTGGGGGGGGGGAAGGTGGTGAGGCGGGGATGTCGTAACGGGGGAGCTCTGTCTTCATCTCACACCTACAGATTTATGACCAGAACACATATTTTATATACTCCATGGCCCAGATCCAGACATTTTTACGAGGTGGTATCATTGCACGAAGCCTGTTTTCAGTATAGACTTCAATAATCCAACTAGCTAAGCTAACTGATGAGATATTCTTTGCCAAAGAGTTATAACATCACGATAATACGAACAGTGATCTGTAGAATTTCATCATAAATATTTATTCACTTGGATGGTAGGCCTACCAATCCCCACTCGAGCCCAAGTACAAATATAGATGAAGGCGCTTTTTATGTCAATGATGGAAATATCCAAAATAATTTCAAACAACTGAATTTTGAATCTGTTTCTTTATATATGAATATGTGCAATATACAATACAAATATGTTTATACGTACAATATAATAACCACTCAGTAGCATTCTGGTTTGTATTATCATACTGTAGTGGTAGTTTACTCAATGAGAATCATAACAAACATGACTCATCACAAAGATGAAAATCTATCCATATGTAATTTTGATAAATAATAAACTAGAGGTGCTTATAGGACGCCATTGTGAAGAGTTTAGGTTTAACATTTTGGTTGGTGCATTATGAAGTGACGTTTTGGTTGGTGCATTATGAAGTGACGTTTTTTTTTTCGGATTGTGAAATAAGCCAGATGACTTCGGGATAACAAAATAGATACATTGTATGATTGCTTCATATATGTTTTTAATTATGTTTTCTTTAGACGCATCAATTTACGTAGATCAGACATTCATTTACGCTATGATTGTTCATGTCAGTAAGATTAGATTATAGAACCTTAAGATAAATACATCTAGATGTTAAGGTAGTCTTTGATATTATTTTGGTTTGGCAAAGCGATCTACTTTAGGTTAAGGAAAGTTAAGACAAGTTAGATTGATTATCTGATTTGGTTAAGGAATGGTGATTATAATGGAATTGAAGTGTGATGAAAAAGTGCCACGAAAATCAATTGGGATTAGTTATTTTTAGGATAAGTTAGATAAGGCTAGGTTAGTTAAGCTACCTGAATTTAGAAAAGGTATGGTGAAATGTTATGCTATGTTAGGTTTTTTTATCATTAGGTTTGTAAGACGACTCAACATTTGAGAATATTGATTAATGGGAAATAACAGCTATAAGAGCTTTACATGTCAACAACGAAACATACAAATCCTATGTGGGTGATAGAAGCATGGTGGAACAATTTATAGGGGTCGGGGGTTGTGGTAATGATAGAACAATACCAGCCATTACAAACACCAGGGGGAGGCGACACCAGAAGGTTAGCGGTGGGAGGCAGAGAGAAACATCAGCGTCTAAACCAGATTTAAGGGGACCCACCTCGTTTTTTTTTCTCTTTCTCTCTGGGTTGTATTCATTTGGCCCCATTCAGCCTACTGTTTTAAAACGTTTACCCCATCCAGATGTCGATTTTTTTGTGACGAGCGGTAGCGAGCCAGCATATTTAAAAAACAATGTTTTTGACAGCAGGCTAAATTTGTAATTTTTTCGATAGAAACATGTCTCCGACGAAGACGGATTTCTCCATCCAATGCTGGCTTGCTATCGCTCGCCAGGAAGAAATCGACACCTGAATGGGGATAAACGTCCTAAAACAGTTGGCTGAATGGGGCCGAATGGATACAAGCCAGGGAAAGATAAAAAATTGAGACAGATAAAAACCAAAACGGTGACCCCCCTTAATACGGCAGTTGTATTGCTTGAGCTATCATGGTGAACATTAGTATGGCAGCATGGATGACTCTCGTAAGTTACCATGTTAATTGAGGCCCATTTTTGCAGAAACAGATGCGTGGTCGTCTGTGATCGCCAGTTTTGATGTGTCACTGAATTTGTTTGTGATACAGGCCTTTAATTTGGCAACCTTTATTAGATGGCATAGGAAGGAAGGTTCTTATTCTCATTCGCTGCATAGTTAAGCTGCAATCACAACCCTTCAGAAGTGGCTGATGAACTATTTTAATTTGTCGCCGTATTTGTTTAAGTCATTAGCTGAATTGTTGAGCCCTGATAGATATTGTTAATAATAATGAAGTTCGCTTTCCCAACGTCCATCGTATAAAACAACTATATATATATATATATATTATTGCAAAACTGGCGAGTTAAGCTTTATATATTTGTGGCCATATTTGTTTAGATTCCAAGTTGAAGTAGGCTGGCTATAGTCACTTTTTCGTTCAAAATTGTTTGGTTAGGAAAATATTGTCTTCATTATTACAAACATATTTATAATTCATATATCTATATTATAAACTAACTTGTCAGAAACACAGAGCTCTATTAATAATACTTGCATATCTCTCTCCTTCTGGTCCCAACAATAATAATGGGTTTGGAAACCATTTAGTTTTTCCCACGAAAATCATCAGCTTGGTCGCAGTATTTACCCATATATATATATATATATATAAATATAATATGCCTCATTGTTTGTTATATTTTAGTTATTTATATTTGTTCAACCTACTACCTTGTATGGCTTGTCGCTCTGCTTTGTAGTATTGCATATATGTTGGCATAAGAATTATTTGTTTAAAACCCTGAAACTTGGCAATCCAAGTTATTGGGGTCGTTACTAAAGAAACCCTTCAAATGCCTAAACAGGACGCAGGCACCGCTTACGATAAATGCGTTTGTTTCTCTCTAACCCCCCAATTAGTAATCAAAATAATAAATAAAGGTAGTCTTAATTGTCCTATTAGTCGGCTATGGGCAGAAGGAACAAATGGGGTGGTGGGCAGGTGAGGGTGGTAAACCTCCCTAATTGTTATTGCTGCTACAGTCGGGTTCAGGAGTCGGGGGAATACGGTCACAATATCCTTTTCAATTTTCTCTTAAGGGGGGTGACCTGTTTTTGTTCTGTCCTTTTCTATCTTTCTCTGGCTTGTATCCATTTGGCCCCATTCAGCCTACTGTGTTAAGACGTTTATCCCCATCCAGGTGTCAATTTTTTACTGGTGAGCGGTAGCGAGCCAGCATATTTTTTATTTTTGTTTGACAGCAGGCTAAATTTGTAAATTTTTCGATAGAAAATGTCTCCGGCGAAGCCGGATTTCTTCATATAATGCTGGCCCGCTATCGCTTGCCAGGACGAAATCGACACCTAGATGGGGATAAACGTCTTGAAATAGTTGGCTGAATGGGGCCGAATGGATACAAGCCAGAGAAAGAGAGAAAAGGACAGAAATAACAAAAAGCAGGTCACCCCCCTTAAGGGTTTGCGGAATTTACTTCATAATTTAGCCAAGAGAAGACTGACAAAACAGACTACAAACGACTACTTCATGGTATATTTAGATGTATTTCGTTGTTAACACTGGGACGAACACTTGACCCAGAATCGTGAATGTGATACCTTATATTTGGTCATAACTGTATATACGTTCCTCGCCCCCCCCCCCCCCCTCTCTCTCTCTCTCTCTCTCTCTCTCTCTCTCTCTCATTAGAGATTGGATAAATATGAATGAATCAGTAGATAAATGTTAATTCCCTTTCAGACTATTTTTTGTTCTATACTTGGCTATATACACACTTTCCTTGTGGGCATTTCCTGGCCCATAAGGTTACACTTCCTATTTTCCGGTACGGCTTCTTAGCTGGAGGGAGCGGAGGGTGGGGAGAGACCCCTCTAATTGGCTTTCCTTTTTCTTCTACTATAAACTGTCCCTATCTATCTAGTAGTATACAGGCCGGATCCCCTAATAGGGACCGCAGAGTATGTGTGGTCTGAATATACTGTATGTGTAACTCTGTGTAATTCTTTCTCTCTCTCTCTCTCACTCTGTCGATAGTAATTCAATTGTTGAGTTTAGGAAGAGACTGGACTATCATCTGATGGAGATTGGATTAATATGAATGAATCGGTAGATAAGTGGAAATTCCCTTTCAGACTAATGTATTTCTATATTCGATGAAAACTTTCTTTGCGAGTATTTCCTGACCCATAAGGTAACACTTCATCCTATTAACCTGTACGGCTTTTTAGCTGGAGGGTGGGAGAGAGCCTTCTACTTTGCTGTCCTATTCATCTACTACAAATTGTCCCTGTCTAGTAGCATTAACCCCTTCTGTACCGGCAAAGTCTTCTTCCTTATATTCTGGCAACTATTAGCCGATTTAATTCAATTTAGGAAGGGCGTCTATCATTGACTATCTCATTTAATCCTTTTGACTACCAGATATCCTTTCTAAGCTGCATAAAATCGTCTAAATATAGCTAGAATAAAAATAAAAGACGTGGTCGGTACGGAAGGGGTTAAGGCCGGACCACCCCGGAGCTTTACGACATGTATGATTTAAATACATGTAGTCCATTACGACTTGTTACTCTTCCCATGCCACATAATTTTCATACACTGAATTCTAAGAATCGACATCTTAATTTTCGTGACAGCAATTTCCCAGTACGTTGTAATTTAATATACTCTTTAACCTGACTTTAGCTTCACCCTAAGCCTCGATTAAGTAAGTCTGTTGACATTTATCGCAACGAACATTTTCCAGAGCCGTAAATGCTTCAGATATATACTCTAAGTACTCGAGGTATATAATTCACCGTTTATAAACAAGGTGACATCCAGTTCTGTTTCACTAGTCAGCTTTAAGATACATAGTCTTAGTTCGATATGGCATAGGTAACCTTCCCCTACGTTACATGTTAAAGCATATAATACGGGCAGTAATACGGCCGTGTTCATGACGTGAGCAAGTTATGTGCAGAATTAGCAAACAAAGGATGATATGCATAAATATGACAATAGGATGATGATGATGACATGGAGAGGGAGAGGGGACGGGACAGATATGGCGGTGTTGAACGAGCTGAATAGAAATGGTGAGAATATATTGACGTGGGCATGAATAGAAAATTGTAGTCGAAGTGAGTACAGTCCCTTATAATAATTGTAGTCGAAGTGAGTACAGTCCCTTATAATAATTGTAGTCGAAGTGAGTACAGTCCCTTATAATAATTCGTGGACCCCTTATGTGTATTTGTTATGCAACTATAACTATCTGGATTGATTGTCGGATGGAACTGGCCTATCAATAAATATTATATAATTATAGTGTTGTAGTTGATACTTAGACAATTATATTCATAAATTCGTTCCCAAAGATATACTTCCATAATTAAAAGTAGGTGAAGTACACACATTTGTATGAGTGACTTAACGTGAATTCGCCGAAATTCTTGCTGATAAACTGTGAAACTGTGTAATTCTTTAGTTATTACCAGTTTCCTTGACATTCCTCATATATTTTCTTTATAATACGTGACTAGTATTTTGTCTCTAGTGCTATTAATGTCGAGTCAACCTCTCTCTCTCTCTCTCTCTCTCTCTCTCTCTCTCTCTCTCTCTCTCTCTCTCTCTCTCTCTCTCTCTCTCTCTCTCTCTCTCTTTTTCAGGAGTTCATTAAGCAGTTGAAACAATCATAAAGGGCCAGAATATAATATGTCCCAGTGTGTACTATCATGGAAAAAATCCACTTCCCTACATAAATATACCCAGGTACGGTGCATACCTCCTCCCTTACGGAGAGTAGGTGGCACCTGTGATTGTACATTACGATTATTTATCAATAAACTTAAAATTCAAAGCTATCCCTGGCTTAATCGATTCTTACAAAGAAATCGTAATCGAAGATTTGAATTACGGATTTTTGCTCATGTTGTTCGAGAGAAAATAATGAACCAGATTTAGTGCCTAGAAGGTAATGGTAAAACAAGGTATACAAATTTAGAAGACAATTAGGAACGTTAGAAGACAACTAGGAAGGTTAGAAGACAATTAGGAAGGTTAGAAGACAATTAGGATGGTTAGAAGACAATTAGGAAGGTTGACGAGGCTGAAAGAGAAAGATAAACAGTTTTAGGAGCCAAGAAAAGACACGAAGAGAGTTTAAGACGTAGACAGCAGGAGAAAGGCTAGTTACGGAGACGGGAAGGAGAGGTAGGCGGATTGAGATGACAGATAGTTTGGCAGGCAAACAGGATGGGGAGGGGAGGATGGTTGAGGAAACAATAAACAAAATAATAGACAAGTTCAAGAGACAGAAATTATGTTTGAGACGAGTTGATGTATAAAGGATGGAGAGACAGAAACAGAGGGTATATAGGCAGGAAAGGCAAGAGCAAGACAGAGGAGAGTAGGTAGGTTGATAAGAGAGGTAGACACGTTAATGACACAGGTAGGGAAGGGTAGGCAGGTTGTGGTTATATGAAGGGGAGGGTAGGCAGTCAGGTGAAGATGGGCAAGTAGGCAGGAAGGATAAGGTAGGCAGGATCAAGACACAGGAAGAGGAGGATAGACACGTTAATGACACAGGTGGGGAAGGGTAGGCAGGTTGTGGTTATATGAAGGGGAGGGTAGGCAGGCAGGTGAGGATGGGCAGGTAGGCAGGAAGGATAAAGTAGGCAGGATCAAGACACAGGAAGAGGAGGATAGACACGTTAATGACACAGGTAGGGAAGGGTAGGCAGGTTGTGGTTATATGAAGGGGAGGGTAGGCAGGCAGGTGAGGATGGGCAGGTTGGCAGGAAGGATAAAGTAGGCAGGATCAAGACACAGGAAGACGAGGATAGACACGTTAATGACACAGGTAGAGAAGGGTAGGCAGGTTGTGGTTATATGAAGGGGAGGGTAGGCAGGCAGGTGAGGATGGCCAGGTAGGCAGGAATTATAATGTAGGCAGGATCAAGACACAGGAAGAGGAGGATAGGCAGATGGCGTATAAGCAGGACGGGAAGGGAAGGTAGTGAGGAAAGGAAGGATAGGGAGGTTCAGGACATAGGTAGATGAGGGTAGACAGGTAGGCAGAAGGGAGAGGGTAGGCAGGTTCAAGACACAGGCAGATGAGGGTAGGCAGGTTCAGGACACAGGCAGATGAGGGTAGGCAGGTTAATGATACAGAACGAGGAAGGTAGGCAGGAAGGAAAAGGTAGGCAGGTTCAGGACACAGGATAACGAGGGTATAGCCAGGTAGGTAGAAAATGGGAGGGGAAACAGGGATGGATAGGGAGGTTCAGGGGACAGGGATAGGAGGGTAGGCAAGTAGAAAGAAAGGGCAGGATAGGCAGGTTCAGGACACAGGAAGAGGAGGTAGGCAGAAAGGGCAGTGTAGGCAGGTAGGCAGGTTCAGGACACAGGAAAACGAGGGTAGGCAGGTAGGCAGGAAGGATAAGGTAGGCAGAGGGCACAGGAAGAGGATGGTAGGCAGGTAGGAGGCAGGAAGGGGAGGGGAGGAAGACAGGAAGCACTGGGGTGGCCTCATCGAACACCACCCCCTCCCTCCATTACTTGACTATTAATATGGTAATGTGTAGACGGGGGGAGGGGGAGAGGGGGAAGGATGTGGATGGGTGGGGGGGGAGGGGAATACTCAAGGACTTATACTCACACTTACTATGCCATACATACACACAGACGCTTAAATCTCATAGTTATACGATACACTAACATTAACTAGTTTACTAAATCGCTATATCTGCCTCCCCCCCTCCCCCCCTCCCCTCTCTCTCTCTCTCTCTCTCTCTCTCTCTCTCTCTCTCTCTCTCTCTCTCTCTCTCTCTCATAATTACACACAGACACAGAATGAAAGTATCGTTCTGTACTGGTGACGTACTTTCCATTATAATCTGGCACCTAATAAACGATTTTGTTCAGCTTAGGAAAGACGTTTACCCAATTAAAGGCTACTAGCTGTCTCAATCGATCCTTTCAGCTACCATATTATATCCTTCCTAAGATTCATAAAATTGTCTACATGTAGCTGATATCAATTAAATACGACGTCTCCGGTACAAAAGGGGGTAATGTGGAGACATTTAGACATGTTTTGATTTTTTTGTTTTGTAAGAGTATGTGTGAGTGTGTGTATGTGTGTGCAGGAGAGAGAGAGAGAGAGAGAGAGAGAGAGGTTTGGTGGAGGGAGTGGGGGGTGGGGGAGGAAGTAAACACTCTTGGGCCTGAGGGTATGACCAAGTGGGCAGGCTATAGAGAAGTAGGAGACTCATGTGGTGTAAGGTCTATGCATATTTAGACATATGGTATCTATCTATCTTCTCTCTCTCTCTCTCTCTCTCTCTTTCTCTCTCTCTATATATATATCTAGCTATCTATAGTTATCTAGGATTTTGTTATGCTGTCGTATATTGAAAACATTTGCATTGCGTTTGAAAGTGTGTCTGTGTGTGTATGTGTATGTACGTTTGTGGTTTACGTTTTTTTTTTTTTTTTTTTTTTTTTTTTTTTTCTATATTCCAACTTACTTCCTCTCGGGCATAGGCTGAGAGCCTTAACATTCACCGCTTTACAATGAACAGTGAAGCCCGTGAGGTCTTGTTCCAGTCTAGGGAGTGAGACATGTGAAGCACGTACAGTACAACGAGCACCTGCCATCTTGCCTTCACATGAGGCACGGTGCTCACTCATGGCCCGAAACGACCCCATCTCTGAAGCCATCTCGTTCCCGTGCTTCACTGTCTCACCCTCTACACTCGGACTCTCACACTTACACACACACAACGCCACCTGTTGAGCAGATAACTCACCAGGCATTGCACCCCTATAGCATATTTTGAATATGGGAATATTCATACAGTGCTATTTAATCAGGGAACAATGAGGGTATTTTTATTGACGTTTCGGTGGGCTTGTGGTAATGCACAGATACTAGGTACAGCACAAATTCCATCCCAATAATATCTTCCCATTGATACATCGGGATTTGAACCCGGGACCTTTGGATTACCAGGCCAGTGGCAAGACCACTCCACCACACCTCCCCTTGTTTGTACGTATGCCATATATAAAGAGCTGTATCCAATCAGTTAACACTGTTTCCGTTAACGTAATCAGCATAAAGTAAAACAAACATACTTGTGGAAACCCTAGACAAATTATCAAAACATAGAAAAAAAAGCGTCTCGTAAATATAGCGTTAGTTAGGAAATTTAGAAAGCATTTAGAATACATACTATCTGGGCTTGTATCCATTCGGCCCCATTCAGCCTAATGTTTTAGGACGTTTATCCCCATCCAGGTGTCGATTTATTCTTGGCGAGCGATAGCGAGCCAGCTTCGTATGGATTAATCCAGCTTCGCCGGAGACATTTTCTATCGAAAACAAATTCAAATTTTGCATGATGTCAAAAAAATGTAAATACATATGCTGGCTCGCTTTCGCTCGCCAGGAAAAAAAAATACACCTAGATGGAGATAAACGTTTTAAAACAGTAGGCTGAATGGGGCCGAATGGATACAACCAAGGGAGAGAGGGAGAGAGAGAACAAACAAACGAGGTGGGCCCCCTTAAGTTATGGGCTATGCTAAATGAGATGGTCTTTGGTTAGGTAATTAAGTTAAGGGGGTGGTACTCGCTTTTTCTGGACCCCCTTCTCCCTCACGTTTAACATATTAGTTTCGAGGGTTTTAAAACGTTCGTTCCGTTAGTTTGGCGTTTTTGAGACCCTTCGCCTCATTTTTGTTATCAATATTAAGACCTTTCGTGCCCTTTAGGTGTCGATATTTTCCTGACGAGCGATAGCGAGTCTCTGTGATTGTTGTTTAACTTTAGTCACAAGAAGATTATCAAGATTTGATTTATTTTACGGCTGTGCCACTTGTACTTCAAACACATGTATTCAATACTGATTACATACCTTCCTTCAGTGTACCATGTTGCTTGCTGTGAGTCTCCATACAAAAAGTTGAGGGGGATTTTTAAAGCATACATTGTTGTTTATATAATTACAGAAACATTTTCAAATCAAACAATTATCTATTCATTTGGTAGTTGACAAACATTTCGAATTGTGCTCGACTATATAATTATAAGAGATTTAGTACGCGTTTTTGCAATGGATCGGTTAACAATAATGCAGTGAGTATGTTATATGCAAAACATTCAATGAGTTTTGTTGGAGCAACCCAAAACAAAATCCTGAGTTAAAAACAAAAAAATAACATGTCCGTGAGCGTCGGGAGGTGAAGTGGACAGTTCAGGGTTACCAACTGAAGTCCGCTAGATAGTAAACAAAAGCAGAAAACCGCTAGAATAATGCCACAATCTCTAGAATATTACTCGTAAATGGCTCAAATCTGCAGGATATCACTAAAATACTGCCACAATCTCTAGAATATCGCACTAAAATGGCTCCAATCTCCAGAATATCACTAGAATAATGCCACAATCTCTAGAATAATACTCGTAAATGGCTCAAATCTGCAGGATATCGCTATAATTCATGTCGTTGGATGTGAACATTTGTTTCTAGATGGAAGTAATACCAATAGATCTAGCGGGAAATTACCTAAATTGACCACTTACGAGTTTCAGGCTATAAGGAAGTTAGAGCCGTGAACATCGATATTAAATATAAATGCAATAATAATGTACGTTTCTGATGGATAGCTTCAGGCAATAGATAGATAGACTGATGGATAAATGGTATGTTGAATTGGATTTTATGTATTGATAAATGTACGGTCGCGCTAATAAGTCATGTCCCAGCTGTCATTATGTTTGGCTTGCTCTGTGCTGTATTAATGTCTGTCAGATGTTGAATAGGGTGGGTAAGTGTAGGAACATGTTTCCTTTGCCCCTCAACATTCTCTTCATAATTGCTGAGGGGCACAGGGCCCTGGGTGTGGCTTTGGTTTCCCGGGCGTTTCCGCACCCTCCTCAGCTCCCCGCCATGGAGTGGCTTCGGTCACCCAGGCTTTATTGTGGTCAGCAGGGAGGGTTCTGTGGGGGCGCTCGGTTATGGCCTTGGCCTTGCTCGGGGCCTTGGGGCTGTTCGGCCAGGTAGCTTGGGGAACAACAACAACAACAACAACATGTTTGTATATTTAATTCACTATAAAGAAATGAAGCTTAGATATTGCCGATACCAATTATTGACCAAAACATACTTGGTGCCGAGACATCACTTATTAGCGCGACTGTACTATGACCGTATGTTAGCTGTAAATTGTATTAAATATCGTTGTCTACAGCTCCAACTTCCTTATAGAACGAAACTCACAAGTCGGCAATTGGCAACACTAGGTGGACTATCAGCCACCCGACACTAATGAAGCACTTAGCGGCTCACTTTGATAACTGTGGCCTCCAGCTGTCTCCCAAGGCTCTTTTAAGGACAGGTAGTTAGTTTTTATGGACACCCTTCTCCCTCATGCTTAACCTCATTAGTTAGGGGATTTTAAGACGTTCGCCCCGTTAGGTTGGCGATTTTAAAACCTTTCGCCTCATTTATGTCAATATTAATACCATTTTGACCATAAAGTGTCGAAGTATTCCTGGAGAGCCATATCATGTTTGTCATTTAGTTGGAACCAGTCTTCGGCCGGCATATTTTTCTAACAATAAAACAAAACAAAATATCTCGAAGGAGGGTCTTGGGGGTGTTTTCATAAGTAGTCTAGGGAGCAAACTATATATATATATTTATATATATATATATATATATATATATATATATATATATATATATATATATATATATATATATACTGTATATATATATTTTCGGGCCCAATTTCCTTTTAGCCCGAAGCTTGCAAGTGGTCAATTAGAGTGGGGTGGCGTAAGGTAATTCCAGCTCTACTATGCCGCTTATTTCCGTGTCTTTATTAACCTCGTGGAGCCTGTGTTGATCACCAGGATTAAACCTTCGAAGATACAATTCGCATTTATTGGTTTTTGTTTTCTGGATAACATTAGACGATATTATTCAGACTTGGAAGCGTATTTGGGAGTCAGAGGGTAAATTGAGACAGTCTTTACCCTTACATTTCCCTCAGATCCTTCCTAAACTGTATAAAATCGTCGAATGAGAGCCAAAATAAACTGTCAAAATGCGTCACGATCATCAAAGGGTTAAACCCCAGCTTTTCATTGACAACTTATCCATTATAGAGAAGCTACCCATAATTCCTGGCCAAAACTCCCAGAATATACCAATATATACACAAATTGGCAAAATCATGCAACCAAAACCCAACCAAAACTCCCAGAATATACCAATATATCAACAAATTGCAAAAACAATAAAAAAATAAATAATCATGCAGCCAAAACGCAACCAAAACTCCCAGTATATACCAATATATCCATAAATTGCAAACAACATGCTGCCAAAATCCAGTGAACCCCCCAAAAAAACAAAAACAAAACAAAAACAAAAATAAATAAATAACTAAATAAATATAAATAAAATAAAAATAAAAACCAAACATAAACCTGATCTTTGGGTATTGGTCACGGCAGGTGTACGACATTAGCGTGATGGACAGGTGAATATGGAAGTGGAGAGGTATTAGGCACCACAATGAACTGATAGAGGCACGCTCGACCAAGGCTTCTGGTTCTGCTACCAGCCTTCTATAGAGATTTTTCCGCCATATGTTTGTTATCTATAGGCTTCATGTTGCATACCTCCTGCCATGTAGTTATATGTCATATTAAGGGGTAGTATTTGGTTTTATGGATCCCCTTTTCCTTGGTGTTTAGCCCCATTAGGTTTGAAATTTTAAGACGTTCGGCCCATTAGTTTGGCGATTTTAGCATCTTTCGCCCCATTTAGTTGTCAATTTAAAGAATTTTCGTGTCATATAGGTGTCGATTATTTCCTGGCGAGCGACAGCGAGCCTGTAACTTTAAGAGGAACCGCCTTTCGGCCGGAACATTTGTCTACCGAAAAATGTACACATTTATTTTGAAAGAGGGTCTAGGGGGTGTATTTTTAAGCTTGATGGAAGTCTAGCGAGGAAACTAAAAAAAAACATGAATGAATAAATCTATGGCCCCCAAAAAGCAGCACTACCCCCTTAAAAGCAGCACTACCCCCTTAAAAGCAGCACTACCCCTTAAAAGCAGCACTACCCCTTAAAAGCAGCACTACCCCCTTAAAAGCAGCACTACCCCTTAAAAGCAGCACTACCCCTTAAAAGCAGCACTACCCCCTTAAAAGCAGCACTACCCCTTAAAAGCAGCACTACCCCTTAAAAGCAGCACTACCCCTTAAAAGCAGCACTACCCCTTAAAAGCAGCACTACCCCTTAAAAGCAGCACTACCCCCTTAAAAGCAGCACTACCCCCTTAAAAGCAGCACTACCCCTTAAAAGCAGCACTACCCCTTAAAAGCAGCACTACCCCTTAAAAGCAGCACTACCCCTTAAAAGTACACTCATATGAATCTGTATTGAACCCAAACACGATACGACAGTGCAATGCAATCTGTATTGAACCCAAACACGATACGACAGTGCAATGCAATCTGTATTGAACCCAAACACGATACGACAGTGCAATTCAATCTGTATTGAACCCAAACACGATACGACAGTGCAATGCAATCTGTATTGAACCCAAACACGATACGACAGTGCAATGCAATCTGTATTGAACCCAAACACGATACGACAGTGCAATTCAATCTGTATTGAACCCAAACACGATACGACAGTGCAATTCAATCTGTATTGAACCCAAACACGATACGACAGTGCAATTCAATCTGTATTGAACCCAAACACGATACGACAGTGCAATGCAATCTGTATTGAACCCAAACACGATACGACAGTGCAATTCAATCTCTCAAATGATTCAACATTTGGTTTCAGAGGTGGAATGATTCGAAAGCGTGCATGCTGATTATAGTTTGTAATTCTTCAGTCTGATAATAATATAATATGAAAAGTAGACAGAACGAGTACAAACACCATTGTGGGGAGGAACACTATTTATTAACAACGTTTCGCATATAGCTTCATCAGGCCATATTATACGATGAAGCTATAAGCGAAACGTTGTCAGTAAAGTGCTCTTGCTCACATGGTGTTTATATTCATTCCTCAGTCTGTCTGATAATTGCGTATAATCGTGGATACAGTAAACATACTGCGTAATGTAGTAAAACTCGTAGGGATAATGAAACAATGGAACACCAAGCTTTCGTCTATTATCTCCAGACATCTTCAGGGTAATACATGTAACGCGTGTGTTGTATAGTTGCAATGACCTTCGTAGTGATTGTGTTTACAGATATATTTTGTTGGTGATAGATATAGATACACTCAAATAATAAAGACCCTTCACATTTACTTTCTTGGTGTTAAATATGGATAACAACAAAATATATCACACGCTCGATGATCCACACACTAATACGCCCCAAGGCAAACAACAAAGACACGCGTAACAGCTAATGTTTGAAGCACGCGATGGTCTACAAGATGGCGACCATCGTATATCTTAATTAATGTTAACTCTCCCTATACACGAGTTTGTTTTTATCGTCTCGTGCCATTTACGGAACACAGTGATGACATAAGGGGAGACTGGTTGTGTGTTTGGTCTATTAATTCATTTATTCATATATATTTTTTAGTTTCCTCCCTAGACCTTCATCAAGCTTAGAAAAGCACCCCATAGACCCCCCTTCAAGGTAAATTTGTAAATTTGTCGGTAGAAAAATGTCCCGGCCGAAGGCCGCTTCCTCTTAAAATTGCAGGCGCGCTATCGCTCACCAGGAAATAATCGACGCCTAAATGGCACGAAAGGTCTTAAAATTGACAACGAAATGGGGTGAAAGGTGTTAAAATCGCCAAACTAATAGGCTGAACGTCTTATAATCTCAAGACTAGTGGGGTTAAACATTAGGGAGAAGGGGGTCCAGAAAATCGGTCTGCTTCCCCATAAGCTCTTGGATTGTTGTGGTGAAGCAACTCAGACCCTCACTAGAATATAACCTCCAATTTATCCCTAATGCTTATTGCTACTTACTTTAATGGTGATGAAGTAGCGATTAATTCGAGATTGTGGCCTGTTGCAATATGATTAATTCATTCTGCTGCCGTCAAGTTTCCATTAAGATAAGTGGGTCTCAGATATCAACAAATAAATACTATGCAAATTATGTTGAAGATATATTCTGTTTTGTTATGTATTCAATATATATACTGTATATGGAATGCAAGTCATATACTCAAAGTATTGTAATTTGTATTCCCATTTATATTGATCTTCTATTGTAGTGGAATAAACATACAATACAGTTTGCTTTGCTGTTTCTCTTATGAGTTATTATAAATTTAGCTTCTGGACCAGTGTTTCTTAAATAGGTTTATCCTTTATACAGATTGCTTTACAATAGGTGACTACCCAAGTGACTGCTGCCTCCAAGGCATTTTTGCGAATAGGCTGGATAGGAACATCCATCTGGAAAAGCTATACCTTTAATTCACGTGAAACAGTCGTGCTTCAGCTTCACACTTCCGCTCTAGTTGTCTATTAAGGGGGCCCACCTCGCTTTTTTATATTTCTCTCCCTCTCTCTTTGGCTTGTATCCATTCGGCCCCATACAGCCTACTGTTTTAAGACATTTATCCCCATCCAGGTGTCAATATTTTCCTGGTGAGCGGTAGCGAGCCAGCATATATATGTTTTTTTTTTTGACAGGAAGCTAAATTTGTACATTTTCCGATAGAAAAATTTCTCCGGCAAAGCCGGATTTTTCCATATAATGTGGCTCGCTATCTCTCGCCAGGAAGACATCGACACCTGGATGGGGATAAACGTCTTAAAACAGTTGGCTCAATGGGGCCGATTGGATATAATCCAGGGAAAGAGAGAAAAGAAGAGAAAGATAAAAAAAGCCGGTGACCTCCCTTAATTAAAGTAATTAACTTATGAAATCACGCTAACGTATCTACTGTCCAAATTAGACCATATTTTGTGTCACGAAAAAAATGCTTAATTTTAGTTAGAATTCTATAAAATGTTCCTCAGACCTTCATTTACAACTGCATATCATGAAAATACACTATCTACTCAAGAAATCATATCTTGCTTACATTTTAGCTATCAGCAAACGGTTTTATCAGCTGAATTAGGAAATATAATTTACTGAAACTATCAAACTCAAGAAAGGGGAAGTGATTACCTTGAGTTCTAAATGTATGCATATGTCTAAAAATAATCAAACATATTGATCGTACAATATGACTAACTTAATTTTGTTCCTTCCATCATTTGTTTCTTCTATTGGTTGCTGAGCCCATCTTGCAATTTTGATAAATTTTTGGAATTGGGTTATTGTCTTACTAACAGACTAACTGATTTACTGACAAAGTGAATTCAGCAAGCTAAATCTGTACATTTTTTGATATAAACAAATTCTCCGGCGAAGCCGGATTTCTCCACACAATGCTGGCTCGCTATCGCTTGTCAGGAAGAAATCGACACCTGGATGGGGATAAACGTCTTAAAACTTTTGGCTGAATGGGGCCGAATGGATACAAGCCAAAGAGAGTGGGAGAGAAATATAAAAAAGCGAGGTGGGCTCCCTTAATAGACAACTAGAGCGGAAGTGTGAAGCTGAAGCACGACTGTTTCACGTGAATTAAAAGGTATAGCTTTTCCAGATGGATGTTCCTATCCAGCCTATTCGCAAAAATGGCTTGGAGGCAGCAGAGTCACTTGGGTAGTCACCTATTGTAAAGCAATCTGTATAAAGGATAAACCTATTTAAGGGGAGATCTCCACTTAAGGGATTTTTTTCTTGACCCCTTTCTCCCTCATGTTTAGCCCCATTGCTTTTGATATTATAAAACGTTTGCCCCATTAGTTTAGCGATTTTAAGAACTTTCACCCCATATTAAGACCTTTCGTGCCATTCAGGTGTCAATTTTATCCTGGCGAGCGATAGCGAGCCTGTAATATAAGAGGAACCGGCCTTCGGCCGGGAAATTTTTCTACCGAAAAATTTACAAATATATCTTGAAAGGGAATCAAGGGGGTTTAATTTTAAGTTTGATGGAGGTCTAGGGAACAAACTAAATACCTCCCCTTAAGAAACACTGGTCCAGGAGCTAAATGTATAATAACTCATAACATAACTCATAATGGCCAGGAAAGAGAGAACAGGAGAAAAAGATAAAAACACAAAAACAGGTGACCCCCCTTAAGACCGCTTTGAGTCTCCGGGCCCTGATTATTCGTGCTCCGCTTTGATGGTTATAAATAGACGTGTCACAGAAGGTTGGGGTGTTTGCCAGTCAAGTGGAGTGGTCTCATCATCCTGAACTGAAACTCGCTTTTAGTGTTTCCGCTTCCTGTGCAGATCATGTCGTGCTTTGTATACACCGGGCAAAGAGAGAGAGAGAGTGAGAGAGCTATTATTTCCAGCGAATTATGCAGGTATATCATGCTATAATAACTATAATGCTCTTATCCTGATAGCAGAATCACGCTCCCAAAACTGTAAAGTAGTATCTCACGCAAGTGGAATTTAGTGATTCAGCTTGCTCCAATATACATTTACTGTTCACATATATATATATATACACAATATATATATATATATATATATATATATATATATATATATATATATATATATATACTGTATATATATATATATATATATATATATATATATATATATATATATATGAAATCAACAAATACATGTGGCACTCCAAGGACTCGAACCTAGGATACTCACATCTAAATTCCGCGCACTTATGCATTACGCCATCAGACATCTTTTCACTTTCGCTAACACAATTGGGATTTGCATTATGATTATAGTATGCCGATTCTGTGAAGTTGTCTGATTATCGTTAACGTTAATAACCTTAACATGAGTGTCAGTTGTGTTACAGGCCAGACGATTATGTTAAACCCATGAAAGCTGTTAACCCCTTCAGCACCATGATGCCTTTCTACCTTTGATTCTGGCTAATATTAGACGGTTTTATGCAGTTTATGAAGGACCTGTGATTCTAAGAGGGTTTATTGTAATCGTATTTACATATTTGAGTCGCATAGGTAGATTATAAACTAAAGACAATCATGTAATGGTAACTAGAATATGATGAAAATTACGTCATGGTGGTGAAGGGGTTAAGGAAGCAAATGCGTCTTATATCTTTACTGTCCACTTAGTCCCCATTATAAAGTCCGTCATTTGCTTTTCACTCCACGTATGTGTAAATGTGTAAATGGCGAGATTCTTCATAAACAGTATTTTTTAGTACTAGCGTGACTTCTGATAATTTGGGTCGAGTTAAAGAGTTCTTATCACGTCTTCCTCTTGCTACTGGCTTAATGTAGGTGTGGTTGTGTGACGGTTGCTTGTGTGTGTGTGTGTGTGTGTGTGTGTGTGTGTGAGTGAAGGGCGCTTGTGTGTGTGTGTGTGTATGAAGGTGCTTGTGTGTGTGAGTGTGTGTTTGTGTGAAGGATGCTTGTGTGCGTATGTGTAAGGGTGTGTATGTGTGTGTGTTTATATGTGGGCGAGTGCTTGCGTGCGTGTGTGTGTGTGTGTGTGTGTGTCTGTGGATGTAGCTGTGTGTGCTTGTGAATGTGTGGTTAGTATACATCATTATCATAAGCTAACCCTCACATACATTATATATAATCATATATATTTAGTTTGTATTTAGGCAGCGTAACCTGCATACACAGCCATTTGACTCTTTCGACCTTGAGTTATTGTATGCAGGATATAAAGGAAATCAAGCAACAACAGATCCAGCGACCCCTCAAGGCTGCTTGGCCTCCAGAACACTGATGGTCTAGTGTCCAAACAGTAATTTAAAGTAGGTAAGGGAAACATGGAAGGGAAAGACTGCCCTGGGACGAATGTCCGTGACAGGATTAGGAGATGTTAGTATGGGACATTTGTTAGTAATATTAGGGAAAAAACTAAAATATATAGTGTATTTAGTTTATACAGGGCATTAACATTCCTTGATAGGACACAATTATTATTGAACTGGTGATATTTTAGTCATATTTATCATATATATCAATATTTGTTTATCTTAATCTGTGATCTTGACTTTTGAGTTAATTATAATTAAAATTGTGGTTCACGATAATACTTGCATGCTTGAACAGACACACTTATCGGAGTTGATAAACATCAATTATTTTGCTTTCGATACATAATGAATCTTGATGTTATTTATTAACCCTTAACCTTCATGTTTATCTCTAATGCATGTGTCTGAAAAGGTACATTGACACACAGAAGTGTGTTGTCCTTTCATATTATTTTGGTTTGCAATTATGTAAATGGTTATTATTTGTGGATGTTATTAGCTTACATTAATAAACAAGTGTCAATTCTTACCTACAAAGCAACATCAATAAATGCATAATATCATGATGGTTGTGATTGCATAAATCACATGAGGTCCATACATTTTAATCAGTGATTATGCCTTAAATATGATCACTTAGCGGCATCTAATGTGTACAGTATTAATGCATTTTAAGAAATAAACACATTTAAATATATTATATGTTATGACCTTGACATTGAGCTATTTGAGTTATATGTAAATGTTTACTAATGTTTGGCATAGGTGAAATATTATGTAAAACAAATGCTACAAACGTCAACTTACAATATTGTGTCTATTATTATAATTATATTTGTGTCTTCTTTTCTGGATATTGGACTGTCAAATGTCCATGTACAGGAAAACATGATCAACTCTGAATATTTGTATAAAAGGCGCTATTGACTTGACATGACTCATTCAACTTGATGTATGTCGTTGAGTCTTTGACCTTCAAATTGGATTATACTTTTAGTTTCGTTCGATGGTTAGATAGGCTGATTGGTCAGAGTTGGTCAAAATTCATCAAGTTGTAAACACTGCCTGATCCGACAATAGTTATGCTTTAGTGTGTGTGTGTGTGTGTGTATGTGTGTGTATGTGTGTGTGTGTGTGTGTTTCATAATTATTTAAGGCTTTGATTGTTTCATTCATTTTCGAGCACCATAAATAGCTTGTCCCTTGAATCCCTTACAGTATACAGTAGATTCGTATTATCACCAAACCACCAATTAACTTAAAAATAAACCTAATTATTGAAATCAATAAAATCAATAAATACATGTGGTTTTCCAAGGATTCAAACCTAGGATACTCACACCGAAATTCAGCGTTCTAACGATTACGCTAACAAGACAGTTGAAAGTGTAAGCACTTGCTCACGATATATTATCCATTCTCGAATACTGGATATTAATCTAAGCATGTACTTATACCCGACTGCACTTACGAATAACGCTTTCTCAGTCCACTAATACAGATTAATAAGCACCCCTCAAGCTAAATTTGTACATTTTTTGAGAAAAAAAGTTGTGCTGGCCAGGGGCCATTTTAAAAAGTGTGTAGTCTTGCTATCGCTCGTCAGGAAACATCAGCACCTGAATGGGGTGAAAAGTCACATAATCACCAAACTAATGACACAAAGCGTCTTTATGGACAGAAGATGACTGGCGGCAGACAACAGATAATTTTACCCAGCCACCGCACTACAGGCGCCAGATTTGTTTCTTACGTTCTAAGCGTACTAAAGGTTTCTTCAAACTCTGCAGATTAATCATAATTTATAAAAGTATGGAGAAGAAGGGCATGAAAACCTTGTTTTATGAAATGTGGTATGTTTCGAATTAATCTTATCAGTAAAATGACACTTCATATCAGTTCTACATTTATACAAATCACTTCAAAGGAGAAAGAACCTGTTCCATTAAACTGCTTTGTTTAGATAATTAATACATATTTGAATTACATTGCGTTTCATAGATACACAGATTACACATATCATATGGCCCTAGCGAGGTGATCCGACCTGACAAATTAGTGGTATTCAATATATTATATTATAATTAGAAAGTGGAAGAAAAGGATAGTAAAGCAAAGACTCTATCTTGATTCCAAGATTTCCCTACAAAGTTGAGTAAAATCGTCCAATGTTGGCCAGAATGAACTGAAAAGATGCCATCCTCCTGAGAGGAAAAACAGTGGTCATTAACCGTTTCTGTACCGGCGACGTCTTTTTCGTTATATCTGGCAACTATTAGACGCTTTTATTCAACTTAAGATGGTTCTCTAGCAATTATAAGGCTGTGAGCTATCTCAATCAGCCCTCTTAACTACCACGGATCCTTCCTAAGCTGCATACTATCGTCTAAATATAGCTTCAATAAAAGATAACACACGTCGCTGGTACTCAAGTGGTTAAACCTGTCTAAAATGTGCATTCCTGGCGGTCTGTAGAGAGGTGACAAGCAAAAAAAAAAAAAAAAAAAAAACTTCGGAATTTGCACTTAGCCAACGCTCTGCAATTAAGGGGAGATATCCACTTCTGGGATTTTTTTCTGGTCCCCTTTCTCCCTCATGTTTAGCTCCATTGTTTTTGAGATTTTAAGACGGTCGCCCCATTAGTTTGGCAATTTTAAGAACATTCGCCCCATTTCTGTCAATTTTAAGACCTTTCCTGCCATTCAGATTTCGATTTTATCCTGGCGAGCGAAAGCGAGCCTGTAATTTAAGAGGAACTGGCCTTCGGCCTAGACATTTTTCTACCGAAAAATGTACAAATTTATCTTGAAAGGGGGTCTAGGGAGTGTAATTTTAAGTTTGATGGAAGTCTAGGGAGGAAACTAAACACCTCCCCTTTATAAGATACCTCTTGGTGTTTACAATGTGTTTATCTTATATTCCTCTATTATGTGCATGTATTTTTTTTATTTTTTTATTTAAATTATTTTTTTTAAAGGGGAGATTTCCACTTGAGGGATTTTTTTCTTGACTCCTTGGTCCCTCATGTTTAGTCCCATTGCTTTTATAATTTTAAGATGTTCGCCCCATTATTTTGACTATTTTAAGATCTTTCGACCCATTTCTGTCAATTTTAAGACCTTTCGCGCCATTTAGGTCTCGATTTTATCCTTGCGAGCGATAGCGAGCCTGTAATATAAGAGGAACCGGCTTTCAGCCGGGAAATTTTTCTACCGAAAAATGTACAAATTTATCTTGAAAGAGGGTCAAGGGGGTGAAATTTTAAAATTGCTGGAGGAGTAGAAACCAAACTAAAAACCTCCCCTTAAGCTAGGTGTCTCTGGTTCATTATGTTTATTATATATGTTTTTCTATAGTTGTCTTCCATTTTCTATAGTTGTCTTCCATTTTCTACAGTTGTCTTCCATTTTCTATAGTTGTCTTCCATTTTCTACAGTTGTCTTCCATTTTCTATAGTTGTCTTCCATTTTCTATAGTTGTCTTCCATTTACTATAGTTGTCTTCCATTTTCTACAGTTGTCTTCCATTTTCTACAGTTGTCTTCCATTTTCTATAGTTGTCTTCCATTTACTATAGTTGTCTTCCATTTTCTACAGTTGTCTTCCATTTTCTATAGTTGTCTTCCATTTTCTACAGTTGTCTTCCATTTTCTATAGTTGTCTTCCATTTTCTATAGTTGTCTTCCATTTACTATAGTTGTCTTCCATTTTCTGTCTTTCCTTTTTCCTACACACATATATACACAATTTCCCGCGTGACTATTTTTTACCTTATATATTTATCTCCCGTTTTCGTATATATATATATATGCCGTTCAATGTCTCTCTTGTTTTTCGTGTTCTCTCCCTTCCGCCAGTGGGGTTCCGACGGTGCAATTTAGTGGTTAAGTGGCTGTTTGCTCGTTCTGTAAGTGAGACGGAACTTCCTCTTAAGGGGGGTGACCTGCTTTTTGTTATTTCTGTCCTTTTCTCTCTTTTTCAGGCTTGTATCCAATCGGCCCCATTCAGCCAACTATTTTAAGACGTTTATCCTCATCTAGGTGTCGATTTCTTCCTGGCGAGCGATAGCGAGCCAGAATTATATGAAGAAATCCGGCTTCGCCGGAGAAATTTTTCTATCGAAAAATGTACAAATTTAGCTTGCTGTCAAACAAAAATAAAAAATATGCTGGCTCGCTACCGCTCACCAGTAAAAAATGTACACCTGGATGGGGATAAACGTCTTAAAACAGTAGGCTGAATGTGGCCAAATGGATACAAGCCAGAGAAAGATAGAAAAGGACAGAACAAAAACAGGTCACCCCCCCCCCCCCCTTAATGGTGAGAACAGTTTACCTCAGGATTCCTCTTGACTCATTATCCCTTCCTTCCGTTTATTTTATTTATTTTTTTCCCTCGCAGCCGGGTTGTGTGGTACGTCGCCTTGACTTTACCCATTATTGCGGTGAGCAGAGCCTCGAGACCTGCTTTAATATACATTGATTTATTACACGCGCACGCACACATACACACACACACAGAGGGGTGTGGGGGTGGGGGGGTGGGGGAGAGAGAGAGAGAGAGAGAGACAGAGAGTTATAAATATATGTATCATTTTTTTAGGAGAGAATGAATAGAGATAGGACAACAAAGACAATATATATAGAACATACACATCCAACTTCACGACATTGCCCTACATCTCTATCCATAACACACTACTCTTCCCACTACATATCATACATGTAACACCATCCACCTTTACCTAATAAATATGGCAGTACAATTGTTAAGAGCAAACCTGGTGGTCCCTCGGATATCCACCCCCGGCAGGGTTGGGTCATTGACACAGGGCCCTCCCGGTTGTCATCATGCGACTGTGTCAAGAGCATTGCAACGTCCCAAAGCTGCTTGTCGGTGCAGCTTTTTCTTTAGCAATATAAGGGGACTTCACTCTAACATCAATTCTGTACATCAATTTCTTCAAGCAGAATCCCCTACTCTCCTTTTTTTGACAGAGACTCAAGTAACATCCACATCTGACACGTCTAGATTTAATTTTCCAGGTTATCAACTGCTCCAAAATTTCAGACCTAAAGGAGGTGTATGTTGCTTCGCAAAATCTGAAATTGCCCTGGAGGAGGTTACTAGTTTCAATTGTCCCTATTTTGATTATTCTATATACAAATTAATTTCTGCTGGTAAATTTAAATACATATGTTGCATCTACCGTTCCCCAAATACTCCTCCAGAGCAAAGTCTTTTTGATTCTCTGTCCTCACAACTCAGTGTCCTCAACTTAAATGCTTCTTCTGAAATCACTGTGTTGGGTGATTTTAATGTCCATAATGTTGAATGGCTCACTCATTCAGCCAGGACTGATGATGCTGGTCTTGAATGTGAGCTATTTGCAGACTCATTTAATCTCACTCAACTAGTCAACCAACCCACCCGTGTACCAGATAATCCTAATCATAATTCCCACCTACTGGACTTATTTTTAACAACCAATTCAGAAAATTATGATGTTACAGTGAGGTCCCCGCTTGGATCTTCTGATCACTGTCTGATACAGGCCACCTGTCCATCACCTACCACACCTTCTCACTCTGAACCTGTTTTGGTAACTAAATGGCATTACGATAGGGCAGACTGGGAGGGTCTTCAAGGTTTCTTTATTGATATTCCCTGGGCCTCTTTCTTTTCTAATGATGCACACTCCACCCTGAGCCACATACAAAATGTTGTAAATATTGGAATGGAAACTTTTATTCCTCATCAAATGTACAGTAAAAGATGTAATTCACCTAAATGGTTTGACCATAATTGTGCTAGAGTAACTGAACAAAAAGCAATATCCTACAATGCATACACAAGATCAAAAACACATGAAGCCTTTAATTACTTTAGAAACATCAGAAATCATGCCAAAACTGTATTAAACCTAACTAAATCAAACTTTCTCCACAAGCAGGCAAATAAACTTCTAAATAATCCAAATGATAACAAAATTTCTTCCTGGCGAGCGATAGAGAGCCAGCATTATATAAAGAAATCCGGCTTCGCTGGAGATTTTTTTTTTATCGAAAAATGTACAAATTTAGCCTGCTGTCTAACACAAATAAAAAATATGCTGGCTCGCTACCGCTCACCAGTAAGACATTGACACCTGGATGGGGATAAAAGTCTTAAAACAGTAGGCTGAATGGGGCCAAATGGACACAAGCCAGAGAAAGATAGAAAAGGCCAGAACAAAAACAGGTCACCCCCCTTAATAACATGTGATAAACGAAGTTGAGAAGCGGAGGTTCTACATTGTGGAAGAGAGAGTGTGGATTAAGGGCAGATTTCCACTTGAGGGACTTTTTTCTGGACTCCTCTCTCCCTCATGTCTAGCCCCCTTGCTTTTGAGATTTTAAGACGTTCGCCCCATTAGTTTGGCGATTTTAAGAATTTACACCCCATTCTGTCAATTTAAAATCTTTCGTGCCAATTAGGTGTCGATTTTATCCTGGCGAGCGATAGCGAGCCTGTAATTTAAGAGTAACCGGCCTTCGGCCGGGAAATTTTTCTACCGAAAAATTTACAAATTGATCTTGAAAGGGGTCAAGGGAGTGACATTTTTAGATTGCTGGAGGAGTAGGAAACATACTAAAAACCTCCCCTTAATGGGTATTTGCAGCTGCCTTAGGTCTGCGGGGAAGGATACGAAGAGGTGGCACAATTGAAGCAAGCTCCTGATCAGAGTATTTACCGTGCAAATACAGTATCTGTAGAGTAATGCAAGGGATCATGCACCATCTCTGCGTGTGAATAATGGAAGAAGATCCGGCGTGATTGCATGGTTATTGATTAAGGGGGGTGACCTGTTTTTGTTCTGTCCTTTTCTATCTTTCTCTGGCATGCAACCATTTGGCCCCATTCAGCCTACTGTTTTAAGACGTGTATCCCCATCCAGGTGTCAATTTTTTACTGGTGAGCGGTAGCGAGCCAGCATATTTTTTATTTTTGTTTGACAGCAGGCTAAATTTGTACATTTTTCGATAGCAAAAATTTCTCCGGCAAAGCCGGATTTCTTCATATAATGCTGGCTCGCTATCGCTCGCCAGGAAGAAATCGACACCTAGATGGGGATAAACGTCTTAAAATAGTTGGCTGAATGGGGCCGAATGGATACAAGCCAGAGAAAGAGAGAAAAGGACATAAATAATAAAAAGCAGGTCACCCCCCTTAATCTAATAGCTGTATTTTGAATTTCGTCCGTGTGCTTCAATGCAGGCACTCCACATCCATTCCACAATGCAGGCACTCCACATCCATTCCACAATGCAGGCACTCCACATCCATTCCACAATGCAGGCACTCCACATCCATTCCACAATGCAGGCACTCCACATCCATTCCACAATGCAGGCACTCCACATCCATTCCACAATGCAGGCACTCTACATCCATTCCACAATGCAGGCACTCCACATCCATTCCACAATGCAGGCACTCCACATCCATTCCACAATGCAGGCACTCCACATCCATTCCACAATGCAGGCACTCCACATCCATTCCACAATGCAGGCACTCCACATCCATTCCACAATGCAGGCACTCCACATCCATTCCACAATGCAGGCACTCCACATCCATTCCACAATGCAGGCACTCCCCATCCATTCCACAATGCAGGCACTCCACATCCATTCCACAATGCAGGCACTCCACATCCATTCCACAATGCAGGCACTCCACATCCATTCCACAATGCAGGCACTCCACATCCATTCCACAATGCAGGCACCCCACATCCATTCCACAATGCAGGCACTCCACATCCATTCCACAATGCAGGCACTCCACATCCATTCCACAATGCAGGCACTCCACATCCATTCCACAATGCAGGCACTCCACATCCATTCCACAATGCAGGCACTCCACATCCATTCCACAATGCAGGCACTCCCCATCCATTCCACAATGCAGGCACTCCACATCCATTCCACAATGCAGGCACTCCACATCCATTCCACAATGCAGGCACTCCACATCCATTCCACAATGCAGGCACTCCACATCCATTCCACAATGCAGGAACTCCACATCCATTCCACAATGCAGGCACTCCACATCCATTCCACAATGCAGGCACTCCACATCCATTCCACAATGCAGGCACTCCACATCCATTCCACAATGCAGGCACTCCACATCCATTCCACAATGCAGGCACTCCACATCCATTCCACAAGGGTGAATAGTATTCCATCTGAGAATGCACATGACTTTTATATGTAATGGCTAACTAGAATTCTGTACATAAATCCCATTTTCTCAGAGGCATTTTTAGCACTGGATCTACTAACATCGGGTGTCCAGCTCAGGCTGGCATTTAATGATACATCAAGGATGTCAATGCTAGGGGAGGTGGGAATATTTACATAATTAAAATTATGTAGGAGTCAGACAAATATATATATTGTTAGAAAGGTATATATGGTTGGATTTATGTGCAATAAAGGAAACTGCATTTTTGTACCCATTCACTGATTTTAGAAAGGTCTTTCTTCAGAGAAATTTTAGTTTTTATTTTGGTATTTACATCAGGCTGCGTGAAAGAACTGCTAAATGTAAAGGAACTGTGGAGTGTCGAGTCATCGGCGTAGGAATGCCTTGGGTTATGAGTGATAGATAGATCATTGATATGAATAAGAAACAAAGGTGGCGGCTAAACTGATCCCTCAGGAACACCAGCATTGATTGAGTGAAATTGAGAATATAGACCATCAATCAGTATACGATTGTTTTTTCTGTTATGAATATAGAGAATAAATTAGTGGAATTAGTGAGTAATTTAACATCTCAACAACAACAACGACTGATGTCATACTCTATCAAGGGCCTTTGAAATATCCTGTATGTTGTATCCGCATAGTGGGTGACCGTGCTTAAGTTTTGTTCACCTGGACAGTTTAAACAAATATCTGGAAAACAAAATTATAAAAACAAATAATTTGACAATTTGATTCAATCTAGAATATGTATCTACATCATTATAGACTGAATGGCATCATCGTTTCCTATCTGACAAACAAACTTCCAATGTTCGACTTGCCCTCTTTTACCGTCTGCTTTATTGTATGTCCTCTTCGTCCTTCTTTTATTGTATGTCCTCTTCGTCCTTTTTTTATTGTATGTCCTCTTCGTCCTTTTTTTATTGTATGTCCTCTTCGTCCTTCTTTTATTGTATGACCTCTTCGTCCTTATTTTATTGTATGTCCTCTTCGTCCTTATTTTCTTTGTTGTCTTTTGTCTTTTTCTGTTGTTGACTGACTTTCTGCACAGGGTTTACGCCACGATTACCCTTGCGTTATGTCCCATTCCATTGATGCTCCCTCTCTCATCTATTCATTAATTTTACTTGTTACTGACTCTTCACTCTTTCCTTAATGATGTTCTTTCCTGGTACATATGTCCACCTTTATTGTTCTTGCTCCATTATATAATCCATGGATGGGTAGGTGAATCAATACAGAGCTAATCAATTACATGATTGTTCAACTGTTTTATGACTTAATTTTTGTTTAGCTAACAGCAAGCGAATCTAACTATCTAATAAATCGATACTGAAAAGGAAAATCATATACAATTTACAATATAACACGGGTAAAGATGAAATAACATTTGCAAAACCTAGGGTAATGGTAAGTACAGAGCATACGTGATACAAATATTAAATAACATCACCATCATGCAGGTTCATCAATCATATTCCCTTTCCGCAAATCACCAGCTATGAAAGAAACCAAAGCGAACGCTATTTCCCGACCACATAAAATGCGTGTATTCTTAGCCAAAACCACTAATGTCAATCCCGCAAGTAGAAAAAAGCAAAAAACCCACACACACACACACACACACACACACACACACACACACACACACACACACACACACACACACACATACTATCACGTTCTCTCCAAGTATAATCAGAGTAAATTAATCCAGCTAAACATCGAGATCGCATGCATTGTTACCGTATCCACCTCGAAATTACTAGGGTATCATTATTGGCTGCACTGTGTAATTTGTGTGTGCATTATTGAGCACGTGACCTGTTACCTAACCGGTGCCCATTTTGGGACCCATTATTTTGAAACGTTTGCAAAGGCCTTATTTATCTATCATACATTATAAAACAGTTATAATAGGAATCGTTTAAGTGTTTGAAAAGCCTAAAAAAAAACTAATCGATTTTTTAAGCATAGCCATTATTACATACCGATTATCTGCACCGAGTTTGTTACAGACGGTGTGTTCTATATTGCAGACACATGTTTTAAGGGGAGGTTTTAGTGAGTTTCCTAGACTTCCATCAAGCTTGAAAATACACCCCCTTGACCCCCTTTCAAGATAAATTTGTAAATTTTTCGGTAGAAAAATTTCCCGGCCGAAGGCCGCTTCCTCTTAAATGACAGGCTCGCTATGGCTCGCCAGGAAAAAATCGACACCTAAATGGCACGAAAGGTCTTAACAGTGAAATAAATGGGGCGAAGGTTCTTAAAATCGCCAAACTAATGGGGCGAACGTCTTAAAATCTCAAAAGCAATGGGGCTAAACATGAGGGAGAAAGGGGTAAGGAAAAAAATCCCTCGAGTGGAAATTTCCCCTTAAGTGCCGCCAGAGCTCTTATCACCCTTTTCTGAGCAGGGGAATTGGCCACAATCGACACTATATTTCCAACCAATTTGTTGAGCCTCCAGCAGCCAAACCCAGAGTTATTGTGTCTCTAAACCCACATCCTGTGTGAGTGAGGTTAACACACACACACACACACACGCACACACACACACACACACACACGCACACGCACGCACTCATCCCTTCCACACATACATACCTTTCCGGACGCTCATACATACAGTACACCCATGCGCACACATACTTTAACGCAAAATTACATTAATCACACACACACACACACACACACACACACACCCACACACCCACACACACACGTCAGCGTAAACGAAAGACTCGGCAATAATCATTACGGCTACGATTGTTTGATGTTTACGACGCCTCGCAATGCAACACAACCATATCACTAGGAGATATAATTGTACATTGCAGATCGAGTAATCCTCAGATATAGGTAAGGTTACTGATGCGGTCTATTATGATAGTGTGATAACGCGGTCATAGTTGAAGAGATCTAGTTCGTGGTAAATAGGGGGTTTTGCATGAGCGCTTTTTCCTGAATTTCTTTGGTCGATATAGTTTACAATCACTTGAATTAGACAATTTAAAAACAATTCGTTTTTCGTTAGACAGCATTAACCGGATGCTGATTGTAAGTCAATTGTTTATTTTAGTATTGATTTAATTTAATGTAATATGTTCCCCATAGCAAAACAATAAGCTTAATGTACAGAAGAAAGGTGGCACATCCAGTCATTGAAACCATTTTTAATCCACTCCATCTTTGAATAAGGGAACTGGAAATCTCCCTAGTTATGATATTCCGCCTTATTCTGTATACTAATATTACTAGCGTACATCCTCTCATAACGAGTCAGCATCAAAGTAAATACATAAATAAATAAGTAAATCAATACATATTTGAATATACTATGCTTCTCTGATGATAAATGACCATGCCTTCACATATCGGTATATTAGCAACTTCCTGCTGTGGTAAACATTGGTGGTTGGCTGCAATGATTGTTATAGGTAGCGCCAACGAACTTGACAATTTTCTTGACCTCTTAACTTCTCATAACTCAAAAGGGCCTGGAGCAAACTGGCTGTAAATATTCACACCTATTTCCTGGTGGGCTCTTCCCTAATGATAGAAATGTCAGCTCGATTTCTTTTATTCATGTTGAGTTATGAGAAGTTTAGGGGTCATTAAAATTGTCAAGTTCGTTGGCGCTACCTATACCAGTGTTTTCCTTTTGGTTAGTAGTTGTCAAACAAAGCCTAAGGAAACCAAGCTGATTTGTAGCCGTTTTGGGTGTGGTCGTTCTGGTTAAGGCCGTTTAGGAGTGTGGCTGTGTTGACCTGCTTCCGTGTCAGGAAGATTCCTGGTCCAGCGTCTCTCTTCCCCTCCACCCCCCATCACTCTAAAACCTCACCCCTACTTGTCCAGTCATAGAATTTACTTTAGTTAGTATAATTATATTGAAGCACTTCTTGGCATTTAACTATCTTATTGTTGTGTTGTATCCTATGTTGAAAAGTTATTGTTGTGTTGTATCCTATGTTGAAAAGTTATTGTTGTGTTGTATCCTATGTTGACAAGTTATTGTTGTGTTGTATCCTATGTTGAAAAGTTATTTATAAAATAGCAACATATTATGTCACAGGTGACTATAGTACAGCTCAGCAGTGTACGATACATACTGTATTTATATCCCGGACGATTTCAATGCTGCTACAAGTACTAATCGAATTAGATTTAGGAGTTTCGTGACATTCCTCAGGTATCTAGTACCTGACATTCTAATAGTGTTCCCTTTCTAAAGATCCTGTATAATGAAATATGATGGATTTGGTTTTAGGCACATATATGTACAGTATGCTCTATTGGACTAACAATTCTACTGATGGTAATGAAGCAAAGAGGATTGATTATATCATTATCGATATTCGACTTCCTTAACACAGTAGAAGTTTCAGAAGTGTCGATCATTTGTTTGCAATATACAAACCAAATGTTATAGTATAGCTGCCATAAATAATACATACACGAGCATAGGATTCTATCTCATAAAACCGTACATTGCTGAGGAGAGACAATAATGGACACCCTCTCCTCCTACATCTCCCACTACTCATCAATCCCTCAGTGTGCTCTCTCCTGATTGGCTACAACTCTCCTATCCCTTACCACCAAAACCATCATGCTTCCAGCAGCCCCCACCTGCTTTGCTGGCCATGTTAAATGGTTTAACTACAAAAAGGGAATGGGCTTTATCAGCCAACAGGAAGGAGGAGACATCTTTGTACATAGAAGGAGCATATCTCGCCCCAATCCACTCCACGCTCTGCCCTCTCTTGGTGACGGAGAGAGGGTAAAGTTTACCATAAAAAAGGGGAAGAAGGGAATGGAGGCACATCGAGTATCTGGACCCAAGGGTGACTGTGTGAAGGGATCGGTGCATGCCAGGAAGAGGAAGGAGAAGGCAAGAGTAGAGCAGCCATCTTGTGACAAGGACTCAATCATCAAAATCATTGTCACCACAGCCACTGCTCTTGCTGGCGGGGACATCGACCTCCTAAGGGTGTATCTCCCTGCTCTCCTACAAGCTAACAACTTGTCCTCTATTATCATCCCAGACATGCACTCCACCAAAATCACTCGTCCACAGGCTCCCCAACAACGTCCAAGACAGCAGCCACGGAAACGCCTGAACATCTACAAACCAATCAATAGGAGCAGCCTTCCACCACCTCCTCCTGCAGTCTCGGCATCGCCACCTCCATCAGCAGTCAACATCACCGGACCAGTAGCAGCCTCGACTCCAGCACCTGCCATCATTAATCATCCGGTGGCACTCCCCTCCACGTTGTCTGAGTACACTGTGTCCACCATAGGAGAAATAGTCGACGTGGAGACGATCGAGGAAGAAGGAGTCAAGGATGCAGCACCAAGAGGGAAAAGACGTCCCCCCCCTGAATCACCTTTATGGAGAGCCATTTTGGGGGACACCGAAGCAACCCCTGATCCATCTTTTACACCAGAGCAAGTAGAAGGTCTAAGGATCTTCCAAAGTCAGCTGTTCAAGATCAGGAGCTCCATGAAAAACCCAAAAAGATCGAGAAAGACCTTCAACATGGAAGAATTCGTTAAACACCAACATTAACACCATCGACTTCTTCACCACCACCATCAACACCACCATCTCCTGCCTTCATCTTGCAGCCTCCCAGCCCCCTTCTTGGCAAGCCATACTGATCCAGCCCAATACTCAACTCTCGCACGTTGGGTCAAGCCCCGACACTCTATTTGCTCTCACTTTTACCACTGTCTCTCCTACTTAACCAATAAAAACTTCCCTTCTTTCACCCTCACCCACCTTTTCTATATTCATTTGATTTGATCCCTCAGTAACACAGGTATACCTCCCCATAAACCCTTCTGCCATCATATAATGCATCCCTTTCACCCCCTCCTTCCCCCACCCTACACTCATACGTCCCTCAGTAACACAAGTATACCACCCCATAACCCTACTACCCTCATATATTATTGCACCCCCTTGCCACCCTTTCCCTCCCTCACTTCACCCTCCATTCATAAATCCCTCAGTACCACAAATTTAATACCCCATAACCCAACTACCCTCATATATTATACCCCTTACCACCCTCTCCTTCCCTCAATTCACCCTCCACTCATAAGTCCCTCAGTACCGCAAGTATACCACCCCATAACCCTAATACCCTCATATATTATTGCACCCCCTTGCCACCCTCTCCCTCCCCTACTTCACCCACCACTCATCAATCCCTCACTTCCACAAATTTACCACCCCATTAGAGACTCCCAGCACAAATCTTCCCAAGTGGTTTCCCCGCCACCCAATCCCCCATAACTCCCCCGCACCAGCCACAACCTATGTTATCATTTGTATCAGGTAAGTAAAGCTCACAGTCACATCAACTTTCCGACGATTGTTCTCGGCAGCTCTGGCCAGGAAGCTTCTGAAATTTTAGCTGCATAATATTGTTAGCCAAACACGATCATTCAACTCCAGTCTAGTTCCAGGTACCAATGCCCACTAACCCCAAAAGATTACCAGAATATAGTTGCCGTTCAGTAGTTGCCCGTAGAAGCGCTCGTGAGATTCCGCTTCAAGTTACACGTTCGCCGAAATCACCCTTAATTGTAGAGCACCCAGCCCTCACCGCCAAAGTAGTGAGAAAACGGATGGTAGCGGCGTTTGTTGGGTGCTAGTTTGGATCAGTTTTTTGGTGTACAATATGATCTTCTCGTTCTTGATTTGTTTGTGTTTATGTTAGTTCTTATTTGCCTTGGGCCGCAGTGATAAAGATACTAGTTTACTGTTTCTTCTATTTTTCCAATGGTCGCTCTCAAGATATGTAGGTTTCAGTATAGCTGATAACGGAGGGAAACGAGTGAAATATACCTGTACTGCTGTTTGCTGATGAAACAGTTCTGATGAGCGATAATGAATAGGAGTTGCAGGGTCCGGTAAATATGTTTGGATCATTGTGTGAAAAACGGAATCTGAAGGTAAATGCGGGGAAGAGCAAAGTTATGGTCTTCGAAATGGGTGAAGCCACAAAGTGTGAGGTGAAGTTGAACGGGCAGGCTATGAAGAATGTCAGCTAATTTAAGTATCTGGGCAGTGTGCTGAGTAAAGGTGGGAGTATGGATGAAGAAGTGCGGGAGAGGGTGCAACAGGGGAAGAGGGTTGTAGGAACACTGAACGCAGTAACAAGAAATAGGGTGGTCAGCATGGAAGTGAAGACGTCCTTGCATAACAGTGTGGTAATCCCGACATTGACTTACGGAAGCGAAGCATGGACGTTGGTGGAGAGACTCAGACCAAGAGTGAGAGGGGTGGAAATGAGTTACTTGAGAAGTGCGTGCGGAGTTACATGGAGGGATAGACAGACGAATGAGGAAGTTAGAGGGGGGTGTGGTGTGGAGGTGGATGTGCTGGAAAGTGTGAAAAGGAAAAACTTGAGATGGTTCGGCCATGTGGAACGTATGGGAAGCGAGATAATGACTAAGAGGGTGCATGAGAACGAGGTGGAAGGACCAAGAGGGAGACATAAACCGAGAGAGAGGTGGAAGGATGGAGTGAAGAAGCATATGAATGAAGGAGGTGCTGGTTGGGAGGAGGGGCGTCGACTGACTGGGGACAGAGGTGCATGGGGGCGTTTCGTTCGTGGCGACCCCTTCGGGAATCTCGGCGTCAGGCAATAGATAGATAGATAGATAGATAGAATTAGCATTACTATGTTACAGGGAAATAGTAGTTTCCTATTTGTCTATTAAATATCAAAGAAAACAGCTGCTAAATTAGAACAATATTAATCAGAATAAATAATAACATGGGGAATAGTCCTGATCACATGCACCCTCCCTCCCCTCCCACCCTACACCCCTTAGGCAGGTGAGGTTGAGTGGTCCGTTAACCAGGTGCGAACAATCAAGTGTAATAATAATAAGCTAATCGGTCTACGGGCAGGTGCTCTATACCCTCGCTTGGTCACGACGGAAGCCACACATTTTTAATATATTCTTAACCTTTTCAATACGATGACAGTTTTCATTATTATATGCTGGCTACCATTAGAGGAATTTGTCAGCTTCCGAACGGCCTGAAAGAGTAAAGAATATAGCCGAAATATATATGCCTCCTTTAGTATTGGAGGTAGATCCTAAGCTGAATAATAGCATTTATATCTTTCTAAATTATAATGTTAAAATGATACACCATAATGTTGAAAGAGGTAAGTTGCCATGCAGTATTAATTCACCCTTGCTCATTGTTTACATCAAGACTCCCTGGTCAGGTGAAGGTATTGAGGGATAAGCCTTTACAACAGCAATCATCCCAAGTGTAAGTGCTCCAGTGAAAGCTATATGTACGGGTTGTTGAGCAAGTTGGGTGTCGGTGTAGGGAGGAAGCGATGTGTCGGGTGTGTGGCAACTCTTTTGATACTCACGGACCGTGAAAACCCGTAGATCGATTATGGTTAAGTATGAATAGGAGGAAGCCGTGATGGTGGCGGTGGAGGGGGAAGGGGTAGGGGTGGGCGGTAGGTAGGGTGGGGGAATTGGGATGTGGGTGGTTGGGGAGGGTAGAGAGGCGAAACATTTTGTTCTACTGTCATGTACATTTAGTTGATCTCTCGTGTTTTCCTCAATACGTTAGTATAACTACTAGAATTTAAGTTTTTACATAAATTAAGAAGCAAGTAAATAATAATTTTTTCAGAGCAGATGACATCATATTCATCGTAGTCTGACTAACGTCAGACAATTTTGATAATAATTGTGCCATATTGCATTGCATTCTGATTAACATTGCAAAATTGTATTATGATCATACAAGGCTTCCTGAAGTCAAAGGATTAATGCAATCGTACAGTATATCAAAATCTATCCCAAAATTAACTTCATTAGGCCTACTTGTAATACGATCATCATAGGAATTCCACAAACTTTCATACAGAGGAATACGAGCAATAACAGACACATTGGTCTCATTGAGGAAGTTCGGTTATTTAAGTACTGTCAAATTAATAATAACACAGATCGTACGTATACGCCTGTTTTCACTTGGCCAACAGACTAATGCAATATAATAGACAAGAGTTTGATTGCATACATTCGTGTAGGCATATTTTGCAAGTTTAAATAGTTTTCCAATTAATAACATATCCTGGCAGCTTATACCAAACGCTTGGGGCGAGGTTGAAAACAAATCCTTGCTTTGAGTGACTGTTGAATAACGTTGACTGTTCCTTGAGCGAATGCGAGACTGTTTAACTATAGGTAACGCCAACGAACTTGACAAAAATCTTGATCCCTGACCTCTTTGTAACTCAGATAGGCCTATAGCAAACTGGCTGTAAATATCCACACCTATTTCCTGATGGACTCTTACCAAATAATATAAACGTATATCTTTGATTGGCGTTATTTGATTTAGAATCTTACCTCTCATGAATTACTTGGTACCCTATATAATATCTGATCAAGTAAAAAAGTGTCAGGAATATTACTGTTGTTTTATTTTATAATGTATCAAGAACGAAAATGGATCAATTATAAATTATAAATGGTTTGACTTATTAAGGCTCAAATATATAAAGTTAACCCCTTGAGAATCATGGCGCATTTTGACAGTTTCATTCTTGGTATTACTAGACGATATATTATGTAAAGGCGGTATCTGCATGAGGGACAATGTTGAGGGATTTTGTTCTTGACCCCTTTCTCCCTCATGTTTAGCCCCTTTGCTATTGATATTATAAAACGTTTGCCCATTTAGTTTAGCGATTTTAAGAACTTTCACCCCATATTAAGACCTTTCGTGCAATTCAGGTGTCGATTTTATCCTGGCGAGCGATAGCGAGCCTGTAATTTAAGAGGAACTGGCCTTCGGCCGGGACATTTTTCTACCGAAAAATTTACAAATTTATCTTGAAAGGGACTCAAGGGGGTGTAATATTAAGCTTGATGGAGGTCTAGGGAACAAACTAAATACCTCCCCTTAAGTAAGATCGATTTTAACCCTTTGATTGCTAGAGGTCTCTCCTAAGCTTCATAACATAGTCTAATAATAGCCAAAAGAAACTGCTAAAGTGTGTTATGATCTTCAAAGGGTTAATTTGTAAACATTGAAGTAGAACGTAGCTTTTGAGCAAGACAATACAGTCATTTATACTTGATTCGTGGACCCTGTTTTTTTTTTTTTTTTTTTTTTTTCTGTATGGTTTGATTTTTGGATGGAACTAATTGCTTTCTCAGTATATAGTATACATAATTGTGTAGATGATGGGTAGAAAATTATATATATTCATGATTTCGTGTCCGCAGAGATATACTTCCTTAATTAGAAATAGGCGAGGTCCACGATGTTTTGTGAGTGACTGTACATGAGAGGAAGTAGTGGGAGGGATGATGTGAGGGGAAGGGAGGGAGGGAGGGAGGGAGTTGTGGTAGGTGGAGGGAGGGATTATGTGAGGAAGTGGGAGGGATGATGTGACAGGAGAATGGGTGGAAAAGGGGGAGGCCAAATTCTAGGGTGCGGTTAAAAGGAAAGTGTGAATGATGGTGACGGGAATATACGGGGAGGCCAATGAGCAGGAAACAATGGCCCCAGTTGTACTATATTGGGGAACTTTACAATAGTCATACATAACAGTTAGAGTGTTGGCTGGTGCCCAACCCCGAAAGGGGTTGAAATAGGGGAGCTATCCCCCCGCCAAAGGCGGCTTTCTAGGGCCTTTCCTAGCTGATGCTGAGAGGATTGGGTTCTAGTCATGTGGTGATGGGCTGGTCTATCAGAGTGAGAACTGAGCGATCTCTGCCATACCCATAGCTTACTCAGACTGTTCTTTTTACTTATATATTTTCTAGACCTCGAGTGACGGCGTCTTATCCGTGGATTGACCTCCCAATCTACCAAGATTGGAAGCCAAAGCGTCACATTTTTCCCTGGCCCCTCAACTTTCTCTTCATAATTGCTGAGGGACACAGGGTCCTGGGTGGGGCTTTGGTTTCCCGGGCGTTTGCGCACCCTCCTCAGCTCCCCGCCATGGAGTGGCTTCGGTCACCCAGGCTTTATTGTGGTCGGCAGGGAGGGCTCTGTGGGGGCGCTCGGTTATGGCCTTGGCCGTGCTCGGGACCTTGGGGCTGTTCGGCCAGGCAGCTTGGGGAACAACAACAACAACAACAACAACAGTTAGAGTGTTAGACAATATGAACATTGGGGGCTTTTATTATCACGTTTCTAGGAAGAACGTATTGGAAGGATTAAATGAATGACGAAATAAATAAATAAGATTGGTCACAACCCTGCCGACAACCCCCCCCCCCCCCCTCTTTGCATATAATTTTACTTCCATCCAACCATTCTTTAGACTCACAGTATAATCAGATCGCAACAACATAATTGCATGCTAGTTTTCCATCTCCCCCCCTTAACCCTATCTTGAACTCTCATAAGAGGTAGCAGTGCTTAAACCTCAAAGATACAATTTTGATTCATGTTGGGCCAGTTATAGTTAATTATATTGCCCAGGCTCAGAGACCGCATATTCTAACACAAACGTTTGTTTGTAAAATATCGGTTACACACGGGTTCAACCTTGAAAAACAAAAAACAAAACAAAAATCCAACGAGAAACCAAATAATCCAACACTTTGACAGGCAGAAACACAGGTAATGGATTATTGGAAACAGTGCAGACTTTCTGTGTAAATAAAGTGTTTCTGCTTTTGATTGTACAGTTCTTAATATATTGTAGGTTATCATCTTTCGGTCTGTGCATCGGTCTAGTTAATTCTGTCTATTTGTTCCTCCTGAATCTTTTTTATTTTGCTGAACAATTCAACTGGTAGAACATTTCATCCAGTAATTTCACACTGTGCCAAATAGATCAACCTCTGCTTATCCACTGTCTATTTGAGGGGAAGGTAGTCGCATTTTATGGACATCCTTCTCCCTCATGTTTAGCATATTGGTTTTGAGATTTAAAGACCTTCGTTCCATTAGTTTGTCGGTTCTAAGACCTTTCGTCCCATTTCTTAGTAATTATAAAGACCTTTCGTGCCAGTTAGGTGTCGATGTATTCCTGGCGAGCGATAGCGAGCCTTTAATTTTAGAAGGAACCGGCCTTCGGCCGGTAAATGTTTCTACCGAAAAATTTACAAATCTATCTTGAATGATGGTCGGGGGGGGGGGGGGGGGTTTATTTAAGTTTGATGGAGGTCTAGGGAAGGAGCTAAACAAATATATGAATAACTGATTAAATATCCCCTCCCCCCAAAAAAAAAACAAAAACAAAAAACAGCTTCCATCCCCTTAACGTCCTAACCTTACTACATGTTCAAATTTCAACATAGCGTGACGTACTGGTTTAGTTTGTACTGGTTGAAATAATGTGTTGTTTAAAATGGTCTGCTATTTGGAATGGTGTGCTGGTTGAAAAGGTCTGCTGGTTGAAATATTCTGCTGGTTTATAATTATTCTCTTGGTTGACTTAATATACTGGTAAATATGATCTATTGGTTGAACAGACTATACTGGTTGATATGATCTGATTGAAATTATCTACGAGTTGAAATTATTTACTGGTTGAATGATATACTGGTTGTTGTTGGTGTTGTTGTTCCCCAAGCTGCCTGGCCAAACAGCCCCAAGGCCCCGAGCAAGGCCAAGGCCATAACTGAGCACCCCCACAGAACCCTCCCTGCCTACCACAATAAAGCCTGGGTGACCGAAGCCACTCCATGGCGGGGAGCTGAGGAGGGTGCGGAAACGCCCGGGAAACCAAAGTCCCACCCAGGGCCCTGTGCCCCTCAGCAATTATGAAGAGAAAGTTGAGGGGCAAAGGAAAAATGTGACGCTTTGGCTTCCAATCTTGGTAGATTGGGAGGTCAATCCACGGAAAAGACGCCGTCACTTGAGATCTAGGAAATACATAAGTAAAAGGAACAGTCGGAGTAAGCTATGGGTATGGCAGAGATCGCTCAGTTCTCACTCTGATAGACCAGCCCATCACCAATGATATACTGGTTGAAATGATATACTGGTTGAAATGATCTACTGGTTGTTGTTGTTGTTGTTGTTGTTCCCCAAGCTGCCTGGCCGAACAGCCCCAAGGCCCCGAGCAAGGCCAAGGCCATAACAGAGCGCCCCCACAGAACCCTCCCTGCCGACCACAATAAAGCCTGGGTGACCGAAGCCACTCCATGGCGGGGAGCTGAGGAGGGTGCGCAAACGCCCGGGAAACCAAAGCCCCACCCAGGGCCCTGTGCCCCTCAGCAATTATGAAGAGAAAGCTGAGGGTCAGAGGACAAATGTGACGCTTTGGCTTCCAATCTTGGTAGATTGGGAGGTCAATCCACGGAAGAGACGCCGTCACTTGAGATCTAGAAAATATATAAGTAAAAGGAACAGTCAGAGTAAGCTATGGGTATGGCGGAGATCGCTCAGTTCTCACTCTGATAGACCAGCCCATCACCTTTCTACTGGTTGTAATGATCTACTGGTTGTAATGATCTACTGGTTGAAATGATATACTGGTTGAAATGATATACTGGTTGAAATAATCTACTGGTTGAAATGATCTACTGGTTGAAATGATATACTGGTTGAAATGATGTACTGGTTGAAATGATCTACTGGTTGAAATGATCTACTGGTTGAAATGATCTACTGGTTGAAATGATCTACTGGTTGTAATGATCTACTGGTTGAAATGATATACTGGTTGAAATGATCTACTGGTTGAAATGATCTACTGGTTGAAATGATATACTGGTTGAAATGATATACTGGTTGAAATGATATACTGGTTGAAATGATCTACTGGTTGTAATGATCTACTGGTTGAAATAATCTACTGGTTGAAATGATATACTGGTTGAAATGATATACTGGTTGAAATGATCTACTGGTTGAAATGATATACTGGTTGAAATGATATTCTGGTTGAAATAATCTACTGGTTGAAATGATATACTGGTTGAAATGATATACTGGTTGAAATGATATACTGGTTGAAATGATATACTGGTTGAAATGATCAACTGGTTGAAATAATCTACTGGTTGAAATTATATACTGGTTGTAATGATCTACTGGTTGACATAATCTGCTGGTTGAAATGATCTGGTTGAGTCTACCAGTTACCCTCCTGAACCCCTACATCCGTTAATTAAGGGCAGGTGTCTCGGTGGTGACCTGTTAATAATTAATAGCGCTATTATATCGATGTCATAATACTATCCATCACACTCCACACCCTCATAACACACCACTCATTATTAATTATTTATCTATGGTCAGCATTGCCACACTTTACAATGTTACACAGAAAGTTCTCCGACTACCTAAGGCCGGTGTCACACGAACGTTTTTTCGAGCAATGTTTACGGGCAATTATAGTCTGGAAGCTTCAAAAATTTCACTTTACCAGAATTCAGCCACCTAACATCATCTACCTTCAGTTTAGTTGCCGATACCAGTGCGAAAAAGTCCCGAAATAATACGAGGAAAACTTGCTCATGGAAAATTGACGGAAAAAGCCTTGTATGACAGCGGCTTAAGTGAGAAGCTAAATATTGTTAACCCTTTGAGGATCATGACGCGTTTTGACAGTTTATTCTGGCTACCATTAGACGATTTTAGACAGGTAACGAAGGATATGTGGTAGTTAAATGGTTAAAGACTCTCATATTTAACCCTTTGACTTCAATATACCTTTCCTAATATAAAATAGTCGTCTAATAATAGCCAGAAAACAATAACTTAAATGCGTATCGGATCTTCAAAGGGTTAAGATGGAAAACGTTGGCCAGTATTCCTAGAGAAGCCCCGTAATTCACCACTTGCTACTGGGGTTATGTGAAAGTTGGATCTGTGAACATCGATATTTACCAAAATTATTTGTGAAAATACGGTTGTAATGCATATACAAATAAATGCAAATAAATTAATCAAACTCTCAATCTGTCAAAATCCTGGTCCTGTCCAGAGTGAGGTTTGGCATTCTCTACCCAACCTTAGCTTAATCCCCTTGTAAAATTCACCTACTAGACGAGACAGAGAAAGGGTCGAGGGAACGCGAAAGTGGTCCCAAACTTTAAGAATTGGAACTTTAGATGTTGTTTCTGCTCGGGCTCTGTCTCGAGTCGGCCACCACCAGGTATGTTGTATGTGCCTGAATACATACATACACATACATGCGACACATCGATGTTTACAGATCTAACTTCCTAATAGCCCAAAACTTGCAAGTGACCAAGTGACGATGGTATTGTCTTTAGTTATTGCCATAATGTATATTATGATACGCTATTTTCGAGAAAGTCCATGTATTAGAAACGTTCGAACATTACTTTATTTGTATTTACAACTACTAGCATAGCATATCATATTTACAACTACTAGCATAGCATATCATATTTACAACTACTAGCATAGCATATCATATTTACAACTACTAGCATAGCATATCATATTTACAACTACTAGCATAGCATATCATATTTACAACTACTAGCATAGCATATCATATTTACAACTACTAGCATAGCATATCATATTTACAACTACTAGCATAGCATATCATATTTACAACTACTAGCATAGCATATCATATTGCCAGGTTAGGAATACAAGATTATTACCACCAACAATGATGGGGTTTAGCTAGAACTACTGGCCTGTATCTTAATTGTATTCAGTTGTTCTCACTCACCTTTAAAGGTTGCTTTTGTATATTATTGCCGAGGGAGACACTCCTACAGGCAACCTTCCTTTTGTCTCCTTCATTCACATAGAAATATATATATATATATATATATATATATATATATATTATATGCGAATATGCTTCCACACTAAAGGTGTGTAGAAAAGGGTAGGTTCACTGAACAAAGTTTAAAACATTTTAGTGCTGAAATTAAATTGCATCTAACATATATTGCATGCACAAAATAAGGGTTTAAAAAGTATGTCCGAGTATCTTATTAGAAGGCTCGGACTGTTGTGTACATATTAAAATAATGTTTATGTAAAAGTGTTAAAATGCATTTCTCTACTTTCGTAGATCTTCAGTTATTATACAAATTTGCAAGAGTGGCTGGCTCCAGAGTCAGGTATTTGTTCTGTACTCTTCTGTGGATTTCCAGGCACTGGTTTAGACAATAAAATGTTTGTCTTAGGTTATGATAGTTAAAAAAAATACTTCGTTCTTGTTCCAATATTGTTTTTCGTTCAGAGTCTATTTATAGTTCTTTATTCAAATGTGGCTTGAATTTATTTATGAAGTGACTTTCTTTACTCTTTCTCAAAGCAACGTCATCTTTCTTTACTTTGTAAAAGGGCATTATATTAAAATTAGGAGATTTCTCTTTTCATCCCTGCATACATAAAGAATAATCTAGACTTTTTAAAATAAAATCCCTTCTCACCTGAGTGACTCTGAAATGTTTGTGACTCTAGACGTAGTTAGCCTATATAGCAACATCCGTCATGAATTGGGATACAAAGCCATAAATTATTGGCTTGAAAATCATTATGAACAAACAAACCGTTTACCCTCTAGCCTGATTTCGGACGGGTGCAAATTGATCCTCGAAAATAACTCCTTTGAGTTTAATGGATCAAATTATCTACAAGTATCTGGAACAACAATGGGAACGAAGTTTGCCCCAAATTATGCAAATCTGGTCCTGGGATATTTGGAGAATACCTTATATTTTAAAATACTCTCCTCGTTTGGCGAATCCACTGCCAATAAAATAAAGAATAACTATATGAGATATTTAGATGATGTCTTCATGGTATGGGATGAAAGAGATGGTGATGTATACACGCTAATAGACTTGATGAATGAGCTGGATCCCAAAATTATTTTCACCTGTGATAAAATAGGAGATACAGTAACTTTCTTGGATGTTAAAATTATGAAGCAAACAAATGCAGTGATAACAGATGTCCACTATAAAGCTACTGACACAAAACAATATCTGGAATATAACTCGAACCACCCGAGACACGTAAAAAACAACATTCCATTCAACTTAGCACGCAGAATTTGCACAATTGTTTCAGAACCTACTCTGAGAGATATAAGATTAAGTGAATTAAAAGACTTTTTATTGGCTCGTAATTATCCTAAAGGCATAATAAATAATGGAATAAGTCGCGCGAAGCAGATCTCCATCAGCGTACTACGCACCAGTGATAAAGCAACTGACAATACATCCAATGATATACTACCATACATAAGTACATACAATCCAAATTTCCAGGATCATTTCAGTGGAGCAAAATCCGCAATTGCCCTATTAAAAACTTCTCAAGAAACTAAGCATATATTTAAAGATGTTTCATTAATAAAGTCGAAGAAACAACCCATTAACCTTAAAAATTTGCTAACCAACTTACCAAGGCCAGATTCAATACGGTACAAAATCAAGGGGTGACGAAATGTGGTAACCCAAGATGCAAATTATGCACACAAATAATAGAAGGGAATCAATTCAAATTTGTAGATACTAATTACACATTTGAAATTAATCATAATATGAATTGTTCCACGCTCAATTGTATCTACGTGATTCGTTGTAATGGCTGTAATTCCATCTACATTGGCGAGACTTGGAATCTTAGACTTAGAACAAACCTGCACAGGGACCACATTAGACATAATACAGGGCTATATGTTGGTACTCACATATCAAAATGTGCTAAAGATAAATCTCCTAATTTTAATATAATGCCCTTTTACAAAGTAAAGAAAGATGACGTTGCTTTGAGAAAGAGAAAAAAAAGTAACTTCATAAATAAATTCAAGCCTCATTTGAATAAAGAACTATAAATAGACTCTGAACGAAAAACAATATTGGAACAAGAACGAAATATTTTTTTTTAACTATCATAACCTAAGACAAACATTTTATTGTCAAAACCAGTGACTGGAAATCCACAGAAGAGTACAGAACAAATACCTGACTCTGGAGCCAGCCACTCTTGCACATTTGTATAGTAACTGAAGATCTACGAAAGTAGAGAAATGCATTTCAACACTTTTACATAAACATTATTTTAATATGTACACAACAGTCCGAGCCTTCTAATAATATACTCGGACATACTTTTTAAACCCTTATTTTGTGCATGCAATATATTTTAGATGCAATTTAATTTCAGCACTAACATTTTTTAAACTTTGTGCAGTGAACCTACCCTTTTCTACACACCTTTAGTGTGGAAGCACATTCGCATATATTTTTACCACAAGAATTAATATTTTTCATGTTTTATATATATATATATATTTATATATATATATTTATATGTGCATGAAGGAGACAAAAGGAAGGTTGCCTGTAGGAGTATATATATATACCGGTATATATATATGCAGTATATATACTGTATATATAGGGTGATTCAGTAACCCTTTTCATAAATTTAATGGCAAATTCGGGAGACAAAAATAAGACTAATTTACTCTATGACCCTTAGGGTGAGTCTTTGATATGATGGAGATATTACACCTTTAAAGTTATCGATAGATAGAAAAGAAAAAAATCTAAGGAGTGAGAATGAAAATGTCGTTGCTAACTGGCAGGGTAGCGTAACCAAGACTTGGTATCAAAATGGCTGCATACGGTAGCTGGATGCAGTTCCTTTCACAATTTACAAAGGTACATTACTACTGTATTTGTATTATCATCATTATTATTAATAATCATTGTATTAGTCGTAGTAGTAGCAAGGGGAGAAGCAGGCGGCGGAGGAAAAGTAAGAGGAAGAGGAGGAGGAGTAAGTGGTGGAAGAGGGGTAAATGGAGGAGGAGGGATCTGACTGCCGACTTTGAGCTTTGATACTCCGCTCGCTCGTCTTAATGAATCTTGAATCAATCTGTACATGAATCTAAAGATTGTTTCTTTGCTTACACGTGGTATGTAAATGGTTGCATATGGTAGCAGTTGTCTCAATGCTCAAAAGAATTTTAGCATTTTAATACCATCATCATAATTAATACTCTATTCATCGTAGCTGTAGTAGTAGTAGTAATAGTCGTAGTTGTATTATTATTATTATTATTATTATTATTATTATAATTATTATTATTAGGTCTAGTTATGCCATTAGCATATCATTAATTATTTATACAGTATTGTGAAATTTATTGTTATTATTATTGATTGGTGCTGTTGATGGTTTGTACAGTAATTGTTTCATGTGGTGCTTTAAAGCTTCTCATTATGTTGGTTTTTGTTATTATTTTATCATAAATAAATTTATGGTTAATGAAAATCTCATGTTTGTACATACTTTATTTACAAATACTTTACAATACAGTATTACAGTATACAATACAGTATTACAGTATACAATACAGTATTACAGTATACAATACAGTATTACAGTATACATTTTGATACCAAGTCTTGGTTACACTACCCTGCCAGTTAGCAACCACATTTTCATTCTCACTCCTTAGAATTTTTTCTTTTATATCTATCGATAACTTTAAAGGTGTAATATCTCCATCATATCAAAGACTCACCCTAAGGGTCATAGAGTAAATTAGTCTTATTTTTGTCTCCCGAATTTGCCATTAAATTTATGAAAAGGGTTACTGAATCACCCTGTATATACAGTATATATACTGTATATATATATAAGTAAAACAAAATCTCACTCTAAATTATTTTAACAACCGTCACCGGGTCATCACCACCACCCTTATCTTTGCATCCCTGCTAGTCCATCTTGACCCCATCCTTGCCATATTTGTATATTAGTGGACCTTGTAATAACCTTCCCTTGTGTACCGTTGAACTAACACTTATCGGACAGACTACTGATCATATAATTATGCACTCCACTCTCCACCTTTAGACAGTACTAAATTTGAAAAACTAACTTAACATTAATTATCTTAGCACTACCATTATCCTTATTAGTATCCTTGATCTCAAGATACTATTATTTAGGACTCATAATAAATAAGATCGGTGTCACTGAATGCTTCTTCCGTCAAATCTTACGAGAAAATATAGTCTGGCAGCTTTAAAATCTTAGTGATATCATAATTTGGCCTTGAGTCTAGTTTCGATTTTCAATGCGATAGGGCCTCAAAATATTACGAGAACAAACTTGGTTCTTCAAAAATAGCCGAAAAAAGTGTTCGTGGGACACTGGCTTAAATAAACCATAATTATATATTAAATCACTTTACGTTCGTCTAGTTATCATTTATTACACTTAAAGGGGGTGACCTACTTTTTGTTTCGTTTGTCCTTTTCTCTCTGTCTCTGGCTTGTATCCATTCGGCCCCATTCAGCCGACTATTTTAAGACGTTTATCCCCATCTAGGTGTCGATTTCTTCCTGGTGAGCGATAGCGAGCCAGCATTATATGAAGAAATCCGGATTTGTCGGAGAAATTTTTCTATCGAAAATGTACAAATTTAGCCTACTGTCAAACAAAAATAAAAAAATATGCTGGTTCGCTACCGCTCAACAGTAAAACATTGACACCTGGATGGGGATAAACGTCTTAAAACAGTAGGCTGAATGGGGCCAAATGGATACTAGCCAGAGAAAGATAGAGAAGGACAGAACAAAAACAGGTCCCCCCCCCCCCCCCCCCGCCCCCCTTAAGTTATTTAATATCGTCCGGGAGTTTACAACCATTATAGCACACTCCTCTATTACCCTGTTGCACGTCACACTACGACAATATAATTATAATGGTGATATACTTATACTAGGCTACACTGTATCATCTCATACAGCGTTAATTAAGGAGAGATATCCACTTGAGATATTTTTTTTCTGGACCCCTTTCTCCCTCATCTTTAGCCCCATTGCTTTTGAGATTTTAAGACGTTCGCCCTATTAATTTGGACATTTTAAGACATTTTTCCCCATTACTGTCAATTTTAAGACCTTTCGTGCCATGAAGGTGTCGATTTTTTCCTGGCGAGCGATAGCGAGCCTGTAATTTAAGAGCAACCGGCCTCCGGCCGGGAAATTTTCTACCGAAAAATGTACAAATTTATCTTGAAAGGGGGTCTAGGGGGTGTAATTTTAAGCTTGATGAAAACGTAGGAAACAAACTAAATACCTCCTCTTAATCTACCACTAACACAAACCAAATATCAAAACATAAACATTCCACACTTTGCTATGATATATATTGTGTCGACTGTTATACAAGTCAAATGAAACCTGATATTATTCTTCATATGCAAACATTCAATTCCTCTAAGGGGCGTCAACGTTTTTTTTTTCTTTTCCTTTTCTCTCTTTCCCTGGCTTGTATCCATTCGGCCCCATTCAGCCAACTGTCTTAAGACGTTTATCACCATCCAGGTGTCGATTTTTTCCTGGCGAGCGATAGTGAGCCAGCATTGTATGGACAAATCTGGCTTCACCGGAGACATTTTCTCTATCGAAAAATGTGCAAATTTAGCTTGCTGTCAAAAAAATATATATACCGGTATATGCTGGTTCGCTACCGCTCGCCAGGAGAGTGTTGACACCTGGATGGGGGTAAACGTCTTAAAACAGTAGGCTGAATGGGGCCGAATGGATACAAGCCAAAGAGAGAGGAAGAGAAAGAGAAAACAAAAGCGAGGTGGGCTCCCTTAAATTAAACAGACCCAATCCACACAATATTTCGCTCGTGTAGTTTTATTTTTGAGTCGGCCACCCCCAAGGAAAATTAAAAGCAAAAACAATACAATAGAATGCAATAGAAAATACAAAATATCAATAGGAAAATGGGGATAGGGCCTGAGCATATAGATAGATAGATAGATAGATAGTTATATACAAACAAATAGCATTGTCCACATAATTATCAACAGTCAAGATTATACTCAACAACACACGCCAGCTGATCGCCATGTCACGCATCAACTGGCACATATCATGCTATAATTCTTTAAGGGAGCCCACCTCGCTTTTATTCTCTTTCTCTCCCTCTCTCTTTGGCTTGTATCCATTCGGCCCCATTCATCCTACTGTTTTAATACGTTTACCCTCATCTAGGTGTCAATATTTTCCTTGCGAGCCAGCATATATATATTTTTGTTTTGACAGCAAGTTAAATTTGTAATTTTTTTTATAGAAAAATGTCTCCGGCGCAGCCGGATTTCTCTATACAATGCTGGCTCGCTATCGCTCGCCAGAACGAAATCGACACCTGGATGGGGATAAACGTCTTAAAACCGTTGGCTGAATGGGGCCGAATGGATACAAGGCAGGGAAAGAGAGAAAAGAATAGAAAGATAAAAACAAGCCGGTGACCCCCCTCAAAAAGACAACCGTGTTCGACAAAGTACACACCGAGTGATGTATACCTACCCATCTCCAGAGTATCGAACACTATGTTGTCATAAACCACAGTGTCATGACGGTCATATTTGTCATTGTTATATTACGCAGGTGCATCACTTTGTCACACTGACCAATCTTATTGATGTTCTAGTCCAGTTGCACACCCTATACCGGATTATAGACCAATGTTTGGCTAGTCAACTGTATTTTCGTTTAAGGGAGCCCACCTCGCTTTTTTCTCTTTCTCACCCTCGCTCTCTCTTTGGCTAGTATCCATTCGGCCTCATTCAGCCTACTGGTTTAAGACGTTTACCCCCTTCCAGGTGGCAATATTTTCATGGCGAGCGGTAGCGAGCCAGCATATATAAAAAAAAAGTGTTTTACAGCAAGCTAAATTTCTAAATTTTTCGATAGAAACATGTCTCCGGCGAAGCCGGATTCCTCCATACAATGCTGGCTCGCTATCGCCTGCCAGTAAGAAATCGACACCTGGATGGAGATAAACGTCTTAAAACAGTTGGCTGAAAGGGGCCGAATGGATACAAGCGAGAGCAAGAGAGAAAATGAGAGAAAGAGAAAAAAGCCGGTGACCCCCCTTAAATGAATAGAAAACCTCATGTCAATATAAGCTTTTCATAATTTGGGTAGTCCATAGACAGTGTATTGTTCACAGCTGAAGACTAATAAATAGGCGTAACTTAATTTGCTACAAACAAGGTATTATAGCAGTAACGTAGATGTATTAAGGTGAAAATATCTGGCTGATAAATTGGCCCATAGTCTACACAGAAAGGCTCTACAATGTTGGCTTCTGCACTGTGTCATCCAAATTAAGTTACAATGTAAAGTTTAATGTTACTTCTATCTATCTATCTATTGCCCGACGCCGTGATCCCCGAAGGGGTGGCCACGAACGAACCGCCCCCATGCACCTCTGTCCCCAGTCTGTCGACGCCCCTACCCCCAACCAGCACCGCCTTCGTTCATATACTTCCTCACTCCATCCTTCCACCTCTCTTTCGGTCTACCTCTCCCTCTCTGTCCCTGTTACAAAGGAGTACAAAGGAAATCAAGCAACAACAGGTCTAGTGACCCTTTTAGGCTGCTTGTCCTCCAAAACACTGAGGGTCAAGTGTCCAAACAGTGGTTTAGAGTGGGCAAGGGAACATTGGAAAGGGAACCACTGCCCTAGAACTAATGTCCGTGGCAGGATTAGGAAGTTAGTAGGGGACAGATGGGTTAGTAATTGAGGGGGGGATAAAATAAAGTTATTCATTTACAAACGCAGTCAGTCGCGGGTTTGATGCGAGATATTTGTCTAAGCCGAGTTTAAATGAATCAACGGTGCTGCAGTCTATAACGTCTCGGGGAAGCCCATTCCACAAGTTGACAACTCGATTGAAGAAGAAATTCTTAGATTCGTGTGAGTTAAAAGATTTACCAATAATTTTGCAACCGTTTCCCCGCGTGTAATTAGATTGATCGATAGTGAAGTACTTACTACAGTTCATATTGTCGATGCCTTTGATGATTTTGAACACTTGAATTAAGTCACCTCTTAATCTGCGCTGGGTTAAAGGAAATAGATTTAATTATCTAAGACGCACTTCGTATGGTTTGTTCTTTAGGCTAGGTATCATTTTGGTAACTCTACGTTGAACTCGTTCTAGCTTGTTTATATCTTTTTGGTAATAAGGGCACCAGGATTGAACGCAGTATTCCAGAAGAGGGCGGACTAAGGAATTGTAAAGGGTTAGGATAACTTCTTTGGATTTATGCTCAAATGACCTGCCTATAAAGCCAATTATTTTGTTTGCCTTCTTAACAACTTCTGAACATTGTTGACTCGGTTTTAGGTTACTCGATATTGTTACTCCCAGATCGGTTTCTCTGTTTACATTCTTAAGCTGAGTGCCATTCATCGAATAGTTTGCTTTCTCATTTAGGTATCCGATATGTAGTACTTTACATTTATCCGCATTGAAACTCATTTGCGAAATTTGGGCCCAACATGACAATTTATCTAGATTGTGTTGCATATCGTCAACTTGTTCTTTTGAGAGTACGCTATTTGCAATTTTTGTATCGTCAGCAAATTTTGAGATTGTACAGGTGAGACCCTCATCTATGTCGTTGATGTAAATTAGAAAGAGAATTGGTCCTAGTACCGATCCCTGGGGTACCCCGCTACTTACATTGGTCCATTTAGATGCCTTACCGTTTATGACTACTCTTTGCTTTCTGTTGCTGAGCCAATTTTCTATCCATTTCAACACACCGTCTTGTATTCCATGCGCTTTTAGTTTTAGCAGTAAACGTTTGTGGGCAATAGTTACTTGCTTACTCGAAATTTAAAATCCCACTCACATCAACAATACAACAGAACATGCCGCTGTCAGATGTACAGTCAACATTACTGGTTCGGCAAAACGAATGGATGATCATTTGTGTAAGATCTAGACACATGGCCATTAAGGGGGGTGACCTGCTTTGTGTTCTGTCCTTTTCTATCTTTCTCTGACTTGTATCCATTTGGCCCCATTCAGCCTACTGTTTTAAGACGTTTATCCCCATCCAGGTGCCAATTGTTTACTGGTGAGCGGTAGCGAGCCAACATATTTTTCTATTTTTGTTTGACAGCAGGCTAAATTTGTACATTTTTCGATAGAAAAATGTCTCCGGCGAAGCCGGATTTCTTCATATAATGCTGGCTCGCTATCGCTCGCCAGGAAGAAATCGACACCTAGATGGGGATAAACGTCTTAAAATAGTTGGCTGAATGGGGCCGAATGGATACAAGCCAGAGAAAGAGAGAAAATGAGAGAAATAACAAAAAGCAGGTCACCCCCCTTAATAAAACAAAACAAAAATATAGATATAAACATAATTATGAAAAACAGCTAATAATATATAAATGTTCCAAATAATAATAATTGATTGATTGATTGTTTATTTATTTATACCCGCACATGGGCTAAGACATTACAGTAATTATTCGACACAGCAAAATAATGTAATTTAAGAATTAACATGAGAGGAAATATCACAAGGAAGTTGTAAGGCGAACATAATGAGGTACAGCACATGATTCTTCAAATACAAAGATGCAGAACTTTGCACAATTTGCCACCTCCTAAAGACTTAATTTAAGTTAGGGAAAAAACAAAATAATAAATAAAAATAATAATAATACAAATAATAATAGTAATAATAATAATAATACAAATAATAATAGTAATATTAATAATAATACAAATAATAATAGTAATAGTAATAATAATAATAATAATAATAATAATAATAATAATAATACAAATAATAATAATAATAATAATAATAATACAAATAATAATAATAATAAGTATATTAATAATAATAACAATAATACAAATAATAAAGATACTGCCCAAGAGTAGCAATCTACCTGCAGCCAATGACATGAACTGAACCAAAGTGGAGATCACCAACGTGGTACCTATATAAACAACGATCAGTAAACACACACACACACACACACTTACTACCTCTCTCTCTCTCTCTCTCTCTCTCACACACACACAGACACACCTTCCCACCACCACCACCACCCATTGCCCCATCATTACGGACCCCCTAATGCGTTGGCAGTGTTAAATGTTGATTCACTTTTCCCTTACCGCCACCACCGCCGCCGCCACAGTTCCTAGCAGTGGTGGTCCAGGCCCCAGATTATTTATTACAACTCTGTTCTGACCATACTCACCATTGTTCACACATCCAGCTGTTACATAACCATTATAATTAAGAGTGTATTATGCTAAATAAAATATGCAAACTAAAGCTATTCTTTTGGGATTTAAAACTTTCTACAGCGTATATATAATATTATCAAGATTACCACAGTTTAACTCCACGAATGGAAAGTCACAAATGTCCACTAACACCACGATTCCGTATACTGCTTTATGAACTGAGGCACTGTGTGGTAGAAGGCTTTCACAAGTCCGGTGTCAAGCCATACCAGGGAATCTTGCGAAATATGTTACTTTGCCGCAGTGTCTCAGAGTTTTGGGTCAACTTTATTATCCCTAGCCTAATATAACGTAATCTTAATTAACAATAACCAAGCATCAAGTTCAGGTATAAAATTAATCAATATATTTACCCACACCACCCAGGATTTCTTAATATCCACCCAAAATACCCAAAATCGCTGACATTACCTGCCCACATCACTGATTATCCATCTACACATCACACGATTATTTTCTAACGACCAACAGTGCTGAAGACTCTCTCTCTCTCTCTCTCTCCTGAAAAAGGAGAAACAAGTGGTAGTGACCTCATATCCTATAGTCTGTTAGCCTACCAGGAAATAGAAACCTCAGGAAAATACCCTCATTGTTCCCTGATTAAATAACACTGTATGAATATTCCCATATTCAAAATATGTTACAGGGGGACAATGCCTAGTGAGGTGGCATTCTGAGAGTGAGGGTCTGAGTCTGGAGGGTGAGACGGTGAAGCACTTGAGCGAAGTAACCAGTCGCTTCAGAGATGGAGCTGCTTCGAGCCATGATGGATGCTTCACATGTCTCACTCCCCAGACTGGAACAAGACCTCACGGGCTTCATCGTATTGAGCGGTGGAATGTACAGGCTCTCAGCCTATGCCCGAGAGGGAGTAGTTGGAATATAGAAAAAAAAAAAAAAAATTGACGTCCCATCCTTTGAATTAAAAGGAGAATATTATTATTGTTATTATTGCTCTTATTTTTTGTATGTTTAAGTTTTCTCCCATGGCCTCCAGCAAGCTATTGGAAAATACTAGCAAGACCCCCACTTCGACATCAATTAGCGCATTTTTTTTTTTCGGAAATAAATTGCCCCAGCTCAACGCCGGTTTCTCTTAGATTGCAGCCTTGCTTTCGCTCACCAGGAAAAAAGCGACACCTATATGGCACAAAAGGTCTAAAATTGACAATGAAATGGGACGAAAAGTCTTAAAATACCCAAACTAACGGAGCGAACGTCCAAAGGGCATACACAAGAATATGAACATTGCGGTAATGCACAACCTAGAGTAGCCTACATCCGAACCCTTTTTAGCATGGTGAGTGTACAGGGAAGATTTTTTTTTTCTGGACCCATTTTTTCCTTAGTTCTGATATGTTAGCACGTTTGCACCTTTAGCTTGGCTATTTTAAGAACTTTCGCCGCATGACTTTGTCAATTTTAAGACCTTTCGTACCCTTTTTAGGTATTACTTTTTTTCCTGTCGAACGATAGCAATCCTATAATTTAGGAAGAACTTGCCTTTGGCCGGGGCATTTCCCTACCGAAAAATGCACAACATTATCTTGATTAAGGTCTGGGAAGGAAGCATAACATGTTTAAACTGAAAACGTACAAAATATACTTTCTCCTTAATTCTGCTTCCAGAGAACTTTAGCAAGGGTAGGGGGGTAGATGATCCGTGACGGCCAAGGGATCCAACACATCTCCCGGGGAATTAAGGGGACACTGACTGTTTTTTTGGCATATACATTCATTCATTCATAAATTCTTAGTTTCCTCGGTAGACATCCCTCAAACTTAGAAAAACATCCCCTAGACCCCCCTCCCTCATTATAAATTTGTACATGTTTCGATAGAAACATAACCCGGCCGAAGGCCGGTTCCTCTTACAATTACAGGCTCGCAAACGCTCGCCAGGAAAAAATCGACACCTAAATGGCACGATAAATCTTAAAATGTATAATGAAATGGGACGAAAGGTCTTAAAATCGCCAAACTAAATATCAAAACTAATGGGACTAAACACGAGGGAGAAAGGGGACCAGAAAAACGGTCTGTCTCCCCTTAACCCAGACAAACTCATCACTGTTTGGAAAGGCAACTCAACACCTGTTTTTTTGCTCTCTACAATCATTGATCTTCTCGAATTCGGATTCCAGCAAGAAAGGCACATTTGGGGAAGATATTTAAACAGTTATTTATTATTATTTCTTACTTCACTTTCCTCCGTAGACCTCCATCAATATTTCAATAATACCACCAAGATCACCCTTCAAGTTCAAGTTGTGCATGGTTCATTAGAAGAATGCCCTGACCGATGGCTGGTTCCTCATTAATTGCAGGCTTGCTTTCGCTAGCCTAAACAAAAGGTTACAACAGATTTCGCTAGCCTGAACAAAAGGTTACAACATATTTGCTTTCGCTAGCCTGAACAAAAGGTTACAACAGATTTCGCTAGCCTGAACAAAAGGTTACAACAGATTTGCTTTCGCTAGCCTGAACAAAAGGTTACAACAGATTTCGCTAGCCTGAACAAAAGGTTACAACAGATTTGCTTTCGCTAGCCTGAACAAAAGGTTACAACAGATTTCGCTAGCCTGAACAAAAGGTTACAACAGATTTACTTTCACTAGCCTGAACAAAAGGTTACAACAGATTTCGCTAGCCTGAACAAAAGGTTACAACAGATTTGCTTTCGCTAGCCTGAACAAAAGGTTACAAGAGATTTGCTTTCGCTAGCCTAAATAAAAGGTTACAACAGATTTACTTTCGCTAGCCTGAACAAAAGGTTACAACAGATTTACTTTCGCTAGCCTGAACAAAAGGTTACAACAGATTTACTTTCGCTAGCCTGAACAAAAGGTTACAACAGATTTGCTAGAGTAGAATAGATACGGGACATGTTTCCTTTACCCATTGACCAATAGAGATACTTACTAAGCTGAAAAGATCATCTGAAGGTAGCTAACACAATATGTAAACATTCATCATGTGCCTCTAAGGTATAACTATGTATGGTGTGAGTTGCCCAGGTTTGAGTCCACGGGAGAAGTTTAAAGCATAACCCACAATTGTAATAATCTCTCCTCTCTCTCTCTCTCTCTCTCTCTCTCTCTCTCTCTCTCTCTCTCTCTCTCTCTCTCTCTCTCTCATTCTATATATATATATATATATATATATATATATATATATATATATACATAAATTTGATGAGTGCCCGTTTTTTACATGTGTAATCATATTTGCTGATTAAGTATGCATCTGTACACTTGTCTTAATGTCAATTGGCATTGCATTAGTCCTTGGTTTTTATTCAGGCAATTCAACCCATGTTATATTTGTATCTTAACATATATAATTGTAAATAAGCAAGTATATATATTCAACTCAGACAAAGGCCGGTCGAAAGTAATATTTTGTTCTTATTATTAGCCAAATAATGTTTAAGGGGAGATGGGCCGGTTTTCTGGACCACTTTCTCCCTCATGTTTCGCCCTATTAGTTTTCAGATGTTAAGATGTTTGCCCCATTAGTTAGTCGATTGTAAGACCTTTCGCCCCATTTATTCGTCAATATTTAGACCTGTCGTGCTATATAGGTGTCGATTTTTCCCCTGGCGAACGATAGTGAGCCTGTAATGATGGAAGAACCGGTCTTTCGGCCGGTACATTTTTCTACCGAAAAATGTACAAATTAATCTAGAAGGGGGATCTAATGGATGTTTTTTTTTGTATTTAATGGAAGTCTAGGGAGGAAACTAGAAAAATAATGAATACATGCAAAAATCGCCCAAAAAGTGAAGCATCTCCCCTTAATTGGCTATGAACGTAATTTAATACCAACAATGAAGTATTTATCATACTACAAGCCCCATGATTGATGTGTCTTATATTTATTCAATCACGATCATTAAAGTTGCAAACATAATTATACAATTGCAATTTACAACACCCACCGAACAAGATCAATTTATGCAGGTTCAAACTAAATTACACTGTATATGTTAAGATAAAGAGCTATTATCCAAGGATCTATTACAACTTACGACTTAAAAACACTTACAAAAACAATACAACTACTTGATTTTATATAATTAAACTTGGCACTGAGAAGCAATACATTACTTCCATGAATATACGTTATCCAGCCGTCCGGCGGGCTCAGTCGATAGCGTCACTGCTTCCCCAATCTTGCAGTCTCGCGTTCAATCCCCGCTCAGATTGAAAAGTTTTTTTCTGAGACATAGCCGGCGGTTACTGTCTCCCCATGAGCAAGGGAGATGGGTAATGGTCTCTGGTTGATTAAAGAAGTGTCAAGCGCTTGTGAATCCTCGAAGGAGGAGATACGGGCGCTATATAAGTAACCAGAAGATTATTATTATTATTATTATTATTTAGAGGTACTCTTAACCCTTTGAGTACCAGCGACGTGTATTATATTGTATTCTAGCTATATTTAGACGACATGATGCAGCTTAGGAAGGATCTGTGGTAGTCAAAAGGGTTGGTTGAGATAGTTTGAAGCCTTTTTATTGCTAGAGGTCCTTCCTAAGCTGAATATAATTGTCTAATAGTGTCCAGAATAAAGTTACAAGGACGTCCTCGGTACAGTAGGGGTAATTAATCAGGTTTTACAAATTATTAGTTTTAAGTAAATTGACGGATAGAGCATATTGCATTTTAATAATTGATATTGCATTTTAATAGTTGATATTACATAATCCTTCATTTGCTTATTTTTACTTGTGGGCAAAGGTTCTCTGATGTAGTAAATGGAAATACCATATACTAAGGAGGGTGACCTGCTTTTTGTTATTTCTCTCATTTTCTCTCTTTCTCTGGCTTGTATCCATTCGGCCCCATTTAGACGTTTATCCCCATTTAGGTGTCAATTACTTCTTGGCGAGCGATAGCGAGCCAGCATTATATGAAGAAATCCGGCTTCGCCGGATATATTTTTCTATCGAAAAATGTACAAATTTAGCCTGCTGTCAAAAACATTTAAAAAATATGCTGGCTCGCTACCGCTTACTAGTACAGAATTGACACCTGGATGAGGATAAACGTCTTAAAACAGTAGGCTGAATGGGGCCAAATGGATACAAGCCAGAGAAAGAGAGAAATGGAGAGAAACAAAGCGGGTCACCCACCTTAAGTAGACATTTTGAGAAGGAAGCTATAAAATATAAGCTAAATTAAAGGATACAGCAATACATTCATATGCAAACTGTTTTACAAAAGTGTGATCATTCTTAGAGTGTTAAGGGGGAGGTAGTTCTGTCTCCCTTCTCCCTCATGTTTAGCAAATTTGTTTTGAGATTTTATGACGTTCTTGCCATTAGTTTGGCGATTTTGAAACCTTTCGTCTCATTTTGTTGTCAATATTAAGACCTTTCGTGCGAGCGATAGCGAGCCTGTAATATTAAAAGGAATCGGCCTTCGGCCGGGATATATTTCTACCGAAAAATTTACAAATTTATCTTAAAAGGGGGTCTATGGGGTGTGTTTTTAAGTTTGATGGAGGTCTAGCGAGGAAGCTCGAATAATATATAAATAAATAAATACACAGACCAAAATAAAACAAGCGCTACCCACTTAAGGGGGGTGACCTGTTTTTGTTCTGTCCTTTTCTATCTTTCTCTGGCTTGTATCCATTTGGCCCCATTCAGCCTACTGTTTTAAGACGTTTATCCCAATCCAGGTGTAAATTTTTTACTGGTGAGCGGTAGCGAGCCAGCATATTTTTTATTTTTGTTTGACAGCAGGCTAAATTTGTACATTTTTTGATAGAAAAATTTCTCCGGCGAAGCCGGATTTCTTCATATAATGCTGGCTCGCTATCGCTCGCCAGGAAGAAATCGACACCTAGATGGGGATAAACGTCTTAAAATAGTTGGCTGAATGGGGCCATATGGAAACAAGCCAGAGAAAGAGAGAATAGGACAGAAATTACAAAAAGCAGGTCACCCCCCTTAAGTAAAGAACTATATTATCATTATCTATCGTGTGGTATATGAACTCGCTTCAGTATCATTATTATTGACTAGATCCTATATACTTAGAATTACCGTTATCAATACCTTCACAAATATTAAACTTATTCATTGACATGGCCAGTATTTATATGTAATTTATATGTATTTATATGTAATTTATATGTAATTTATATGTATTTATATGTAATTTATATGTATTTATATGTAATTTATATGTAATTATATGTAATTTATATGTAATTTATATGTATGTAACTTATATGTATTTATATTTAACTTATATGTATGTATATGTAATTTATATGTTTATATGAAACATGTATTTATATGTATTTATATGTAATTTACATGTATTTATATGTAACTTATATGTATTTATATATAACATGTATTTATATGTAATTTATATGTATTTATATGTAATTTATATGTATTTATATATATGTATATGTAATTTATATGTATTTATATGTAACTTATATGTATTGATATGTAATTTATATGTATTTATATGTAACTTATATGTATGTATATGTATTTATATGTAACATATGTATTTATATGTAATTTATATGTATTTATATGGAACTTACATGTATTTTTATGTAATTTAATTGTATGTATATGTATTTATATATAAAGTTTGGTAACTGTTCAGCACTTTCTTCAATAATTAGAACATTATACTTATCAGATTTCATGACGGACAGTATATGCAAATATTTTAATTATTGCTGCCTTATATAATTATGTTTGACCAGGGTTCGATCCCAGCCAAGGCGCCTTGTTAATGAGTGTGGTAGTACGTCCTAGCGTGCTTCAAATGCCGGCACACAGTCGGGGGAGCACCTCGACGACGAATACAGACAAATAACACACATAACAAAGCCACTCCAACAGCTTCCTCTCTCTCCAACACCCCTTCTTAACTCTCAACACTTTTCCAAAAGTAGAGGTGCCGTTTTAAAGGCTTTTCCCTCAATACTTTAACCTGACCTGACCTGATATACCGGTATATATATATATATATATTGTATATGAATATGTATTTATGTATATATGTATTAATGTGTGTGTGTGTATGTGTGTGTGTGTGTGTGTGTGTGTGTGTGTGTGTGTGTGTGTGTGTGTGTGTGTGTGTGTGTAATTTCGTAACACTAAACAGGTATTATTCTCTATGAGGTAATAATATTTGTCTAGACACCAACCACCGGATATCGACTTCATTACATTAATTATTTAAAAACAAAATCCTATTTGTGTAGAGAATTGTAAACGCAGCCTTACTGAATCAACAATGCTGCAATCCTAATAATGTATGTGTCTTGCAATTGCTCTTGTACAATAATCAACATTACGATAATATTAATTTACCTTTTGGAGCTCCCAACGAATACTGGAGAATTAAATCGGCCCAGCTAAATTACATACATCAAGAAAAGGGGTTATAATCAGAGTTCACTAAACTTCGAGGTAAATTACAAGCTGCGAATCGTGCAAGACACTTAAACAAAAAACCCTGACAATTCGTGTATAATATCAATGAATACTCTTTAATAAGATAGATTATTATATTGTTGGTGGAATTGTGTTTTGCGGTTGGAAGTGAGAAAGTCATGATATCTAGTGGGAAATGGCTTCTGGGTTTCGAGAGCTGGTTAAAGGGAGACTGACCGTTTGTTTGGTCTATTAATTTATTTACTGATATATTTATATAGTTTCCTCCCTAAACCTCCATCAAGCTTAGAAAAACACTCCCTAGACCCCCCTTCAAAATTAGTTTGTACGTTTTTCGTTAGAAAAATTTCCCGGCCGAAGGCCAGTTCCTCTTAAAATTGCAGGCTCGCTATCGCTCGCCAGGAAATAATCGACACCCAAATGGCACGAAAGGTCTTAAAATTGACAAGGAAATGGGGCGAAAGGTTATAAAATCCCCAAACTAATGGAACCAACGTCTTAAAATTTCACAACTAGCGGGGCTAAACATTAGGGAGAAGGGAGTCCAGAAAAATGGTCTGCCTCCCCTTAAGTATATATAATTAATTCGAATAAGCGTTTTCCCTGTGCCCATTTTGTAAGGCAATAATAGTCTGACATCTTCCGGTTATGTATGTACCGGTATATGAATTCGCCCACGTACACTCGACCAAAAAACAATCTTTACACTGGTGAGCTGTAAATAATCTACTGTGAACGGAATGGATCGGGTGAAACATGCGTCTGTGAGGTATTATCATAAGATTTCACCACACTTCCAGAATGTTTAGAGCGTTAGTGTAAAGATTGTTTTTTGGTCGAGTGTACAAGTTAATGCCTAAATATCAATGCAACATATCACGGAAATGTTGGAATAAAACGTGAAATAATACTTGAAGGAAGAAGCGGTTTATGACTTTGTGTCATACCGATTTTCACTTGGAGTTAGATATTCATATATGAACGGATTTAATTAATTGATTTTTGCTTCATCATATTGGTTCTATGGCGAGCATAATTATGTTATCAATTACATTTGTCCTACCTGCCAAACAATTATAATATTAAACATTATATTATATACCGTATCATTTTAGTTTGTATTTATTATTACTATTGATATTATTATTTGTTTGTATTCTTATGATTATAATTATAATTATTATTATTATAATAATTATTATTATTATTATAATTATTATTATTATTATTGTTATTTTGTTATCATTAACCAAACACTTTTGGATTCTTGCTTAATACAATGAATGGAGTATTATAAAAAACCGTGTGTTAACAATAGTTGTGTTACATTAGTTGACCTTATTACTAAATAATCTTTCATATTAAAATCTTGAATATTATGGAAGTATGACGTCTCGTATTAAAAATGTGAATATCCGAATTTGACCGATCATATGATAAACCCTCTGCAATAGAAATGAACATGTGAGATATACTTGAGCACATGTGGGGCCAAATTGCATGAAAGGATATCTATAGGAAGCGCCAACGAACTTGACAATAATCTTGATCCCACGCCTATTTCCTGGTGGACTCTTCCCAAATTATAGAAACGTCAGCCCGATTGCTTTCATTCATTTCGAGTTATAAGAAGTTAAGGAGTCAAGATTATTGTCAAGTTAGCTGGCGCTACCTATAGTGAAGAGCTGGGGAAGCAGACAGTTATCAAGAGTATCAGTGATGAGATGCTTTGGGCATGTGGAGAGTATGGATGAACTAAGCTTGGTAAAAAGATACAAGTCCGTGAACGAGGAGGGAGTTGTACCAAGGGGTAGACCTAGAGAGACGTGGGATCAGACTATACGCTCTGATCTCGAATTAAAAAAACTGATAAGTGAGGCAGGTCTGAACAGGGCTGCCTGGAACGCCACCATTAGGACGTGAGGTGAGACTGAGACCCCACCAGGTGTGGAACACTCGGTCTTTAAATATATATATGTAACTAAGTAAGTAAGTAAGTAAGTAAGTATTGTGAGTTTCGGGCTATATATAATTTCAAGCTGCATACATATATATTTATCACACACACATAATATTTGTGTGTGATATATATAACAGTTGAAAGAGTGAGAGAGCCAAACTAAAAAAAAAATATATATTAGAAAAAAAGAGTGGTGTGCTTGCTTAGTGTAGTGAAATCGATAGGAGGAGGAGGTTTTTGTGAGAGCTAGCTGGATTACACGATGTGTAGGTGAGACAAACAGAAACAGTGAGGGAAGCCCGATGAATGAAATATGAGTTCCAGCAACTCCTTATCACATGCCTATTAAGCTTCCCCTGGATATTGTCCTGCTCGATTGGTGTCTACAATCTCCCCACAATCTGGCCGGGAAGGTTTTAATATTGACAAAGAAATGGGACAAAAAGACTTGAAATCGCCAAAATAATGGGGCGAACATCTTACAATCTGAAAACTAATGGGGCTAAGCACGAGGTAGAAGGGGGTCAGACAAATAACATCCATCTCCTCTTAAGGTAGCCCATTTTTCTTTTTTTTCTCTTTCTCATACGAATATGTCCATTTGGGGTCATATTATTTAGCATGTTCGAAAATGTGGCTTGCCGATCCGAGTGTTGCCTACAACTTACATCTGTCCCAGACCTTTGTACGAATGTTGCGATCTCTTCACAAGTATACGAACCGAATCGTACTGAATGTCTACTCGGCAACAATCGGTTCCACACTCTTCAATGTGTGGACGCCCCTTAACCCCTTCATTACCGGCGACGTCTTGTTAATTATATCCATGCTATATTTGGAGGATTTTGTGCAGTTTATGAAGGATCTGTGGTAGTAAAAAGGGTTAAGTGAGATAGTTCGAAGCCTGTTAATTGCTGGAGGCCCTTTTTAAACTGAATACGTCTAAAATTAGCCAGAATAAAGCTGAAAGGACGGCGCCGGTACAGAAGGGGTTAAGTTTCTGTTAGTTTAGGTTGTGGTAACCTAGAGTAACTAACCGATGATCGTCCAAAGGAAAGGAAAATACCGCAAATGCTTGAACCTTATAAGACACCCTCTATAGTAACATGAAATCGGCCATCTCTGGCATTTTGGTGCTTCTGATGTTAATAGCCTTCTTTGTCTACTGAAACACATCGTGAGAGAGAGAGAGAGAGAGAGAGAGAGAGAGAGAGAGAGAGAGAGAGAGAGAGAGAGAGAGAGAGAGATCCATACCCACAGTACTGGCTATATTTCCGGGGAGGGTTTATTTGTCGGTCTATTATTGTATTACTGTATATGTTTATTATTGTATTACTGTATATGTTTATTATTGTATTACTGTATATGTTTATTATTGTATTACTGTATATGTTTATTATTGTATTACTGTATATGTTTATTATTGTATTTACTGTATATGTTTATTATTGTATTACTGTATATGTTTATTATTGTATTACTGTATATGTTTATTATTGTATTTACTGTATATGTTTATTATTGTATTACTGTATATGTTTATTATTGTATTTACTGTATATGTTTATTATATAGTTTCCTCGCTAGACCCCCGCCAAGCTTAACAAAAAACACCCCCAAGACCGCCCTTCAAGATAAATTTGTATATTTTTCGGTAGAAAAATGTCCAGACCGAAGGCCGGTTCCTCTTAATTTACAGGCTCGCTATCGCTCTCCATGAACAAATCTACACCTAAATGGAACGAAAGGTCTAAAGATTGACAAAGAAATAGAGTGAAAAGTCTTAAAATCACCAAACTAATAGAACGAACGTTTTAAAAGCGCAAAACTAATGGGGCTACACATGAGGGAAAAGGGGGTCAGGAAAACAAATGGGGCTACACATGAGGGAAAAGGGGGTCAGCAAAACAAATGGGGCTACACATGAGGGAAAAGGGGGTCAGCAAAACTAATGGGGCTACACATGAGGGAAAAGGGGGTCAGCAAAATCCACCATCTCACCTTAAGGGGGGTGACCTGTTTTTGTTCTGTCCTTTTCTATCTTTCTCTGGCTTGTATCCATTGGGCCCCATTCAGCCTACTGTTTTAAGACGTTTATCCCCATCCAGGTGTCAATTTTTTACTGGTGAGCGGTAGCGAGCCAGCATATTTTTTATTTTTGTTTGACAGCAGGCTAAATTTTTAAATTTTTCGATAGAAAAATGTCTCCGGCGAAGCCGGATTTCTTCATATAATGCTGGCTCGCTATCGCTCGCCAGGAAGAAATCGACACCTAGATGGGGATAAACGTCGTAAAATAATTGGTTGAATGGGGCCGAATGGATACAAGCCAGAGAAAGAGAGAAACAGACAGAAATAACAAAAAACAGGTCACCCCCCTTAACCCTCTGAGGATCGATGACTCACTTTCTGTTTTTGTTTTCTGGCTATTATTAGACGATTTTATTCAGATTAGGAAGGGTATATGGAAGTCAGAGGGTTGATCGAGATAATATTTACCCTTTTAACACCCACAGATCCTTCTTAAGCTGCATAAAATCGTCTAATGATAGCCAAAATAAAACTGCTAAAACGCGTCAGAGCTTCAAAGGGTTAATCTTGTTGTTATTCATATCCAGGTTCTACATAATCAAAACTAAAACGTCGATCCCTTGTATGATAATAATGGCATCAAAATGGCATCCAAATACTAATAGAGCCATTTCGTTTCAGTAAAGATATAGAGTTGTAGATATGTTGAATAGGCATTTTGGCTCGAACATCCCTTGATTTGGGCCCTGTCACTCTTTCAACTATGGGGGAGGCACTCGTTATAGCAGTTCTGCCTTTTGCCTCCCTCAATCACATAGAAAAAAAAAAAAAAAAAAGCTACAGAGTACTATAGTTGGATCAAGAATGATAGAGAGCTTCAAGACAAAATTAGATAAGCACATGGGCGTTGCTGGGCTGGGTGTGAAAGGGATCTGCCTTGTGTGGTTGCATTGGCTTTCTGGAGACTCCTGTTTTCATATTTTCTGCACGGGGTGTCACACTAGTGCATTTTCCGGCAACATTCGCCAACCAAGTTTGTTCTCGCATATTTAAAGGCTCTTTCGCATGGGAATCGGAAACTTGATCGAAGGTAGATTATGTTAGGTGGTGTATTATGTTAGGTGGTGTATTATGTTAGGTGGTGTATTATGTTAGGTGGTGTATTATGTTAGGTGGTGTATTATGTTAGGTGGTGTATTTCTTAAGGAACTTACATTTTAGAGCTGCCAGATATTAAGCAGAGACTGGCCATTTGTTTGGTCTATTAATTCGTTTATTCATATATATTTCTTAGTTTCCTCCCTAGATCTCCATCAAGCTTAGAAAAACACCCCTTAGACCCCCCTTCAAGATAAATGTGTACATTTTTCGGTAGAAAAATTTCCCGGCCGAAGGCCGGGTCCACGTAAAATTGCAGGCTCGCTGCTGCTCGCCAGGAAATAATAGACACCTAAATGGCACGAAAGGTCTTAAAATTGATAATGAAATTGGACGAAAGGTGTTAAAATCGCCAAACTAATGGGCCAAACGTCTTATAACCTCAAAACTAGTGGGGTTATACATTAGGGAGAAGGGGGTCCAGAAAAACGGTCTGCCGTTTTCCGTTTACGGTCACCGTAAATATTGGCGGAATAATCGCTCGTGTGACACCGGCTTTGTGTTCTCTCTTACTACAGACTCTCTAACGAACCCATCCAAAGTTCGGGAATACGCCACCGACCGCTGAAAGTTCGGGAATACGCCACCTTCCAAGGTTCGGGAATACGCCACCTTCCAAAGTTCGGGAATACGCCACCGACCGATGAAATATGTGTGAACTCCTCCGTCTCTTTAAAATTATCAGATGTAGTTTGTGGTGAGAAATCATAGCCATTGAGGTGTGCAGTAAATTGCTTTAATGGTTTGAGTTATGTGTAAGGTGAATGAGTTATGTGTAGGGTGAATCGTTTTGAGCTACATCCATCGCTTTCTCTGTTCCTATCTAGCTTGATGTATGTGTGATTGTATGCTTTCCACATCTCTCTCTCTCTCTCTCTCTTTTCGATCACATAATTTAACCACATTAGTTCTTTGTCATTTCATCTCCCCTTCTCTCTCTCTCTCTCTCTCTTCATAGCTATACTGTATTTTGGAACGACCTCGATATGTTTAAGCAACACAGCCACTCAAATATAATATAAGGATATTTAGCGTGTGATTCAGGGCCCCAACTATCATTTTGTGTTGCGATATCGATAGTAACACCATCCACAATAATAATAGACTTACATTAGTATAGTGACTATCATGATGTACGATAGTTAACACTCTCTGATCTGACCTGCGGATTTTGTGTATATTTTGATAATATTGTGATAGTTTATTATTGTGGATTTTGGTTGCTTTTGTCATTTGCGAGCAATACATTTGAGTTTGTCCCCTAGGCTAACAAAAATGCCTTCCAAGTGTAATATAATATCTAGAAATAGATAGTTGCCTTTATGAATCTAAGCGACGTAACCTTGTCTTTTATATACGTACAATCATTTGTTTAGTCGTCGTTGAGTAGAGCATGTATACTAATTGTCCACACATATGATAACACGACCGTTTGTTCAACCCAAGTTACAGACAAAATGTTAAACGAAGATGAGTTCTGTTCATGATACTTAAGTTCCCGCAATGATAGCACACAGCCCTTGTTTCCACATCAGCCCCCGTCATTCAGAAGTGCTACCCTCATGTTCTGCCACTCAGAGTCCAATAATGACATCATTACTGAGTGTATGAGGCGGCAACCACACGCGGTCCAAAGGCGCATTCACACGATACCTTTATTCGTAAATATTTTGGGAAAACTCTGGTTTGGTAGCATCAGATATATACTGCTATAGAAATATTATCACTTGAACTTCAGCTTAGGTTTGGTAGCATCTGATATATACTGCTATAGAAATATTATCACTTGAACTTCAGCTTAGGTTAGGTAGCATCTGATATATACTGATATAGAAATATTATCACTTGAACTTCAGCTTAGGTTTGGTAGCATCTGATATATACTGCTATAGAAATATTATCACTTGAACTTCAGCTTAGGTTAGGTAGCATCTGATATATACTGCTATAGAAATATTATCACTTGAACTTCAGCTTAGGTTTGGTAGTATCTGATATATACTGCTATAGAAATATTATCACTTGAACTTCAGCTTAGGTTAGGTAGCATCTGATAATTATATACTGCTATAGAAATGTTATCACTTGAACTTTATCTTAGGTTTGGTAGCATCTGATATATACTGCTATAGAAATGTTATCACTTGAACTTCAGCTTAGGTAGCGTCTGATATATACTGCTATAGAAATGTTATCACTTGAACTTCAGCTTAGGTAGCATCTGATATATACTGCTATATAAATGTTATCACTTGAACTTCAGCTTAGGTAGCGTCTGATATATACTGCTATAGAAATGTTATCACTTGAACTTCAGCTTAGGTTTGGTAGCATCTGATATATACTGCTATATAAATGTTATCACTTGAACTTCAGCTTAGGTTTGGTAGCATCTGATATATACTGCTATAGAAATGTTATCACTAGAACTTCAATTTAGGTGCCAGTACTGAGGGAAACTGACCCAGAAATGTTACAAGAATAACATTACCGAATCAAAGCTTCCGGGAAAATCATGTGAGTCCGCCTTAAGGGGGTCACCTGCTTTTTTATCTTTCTCTCCTTTTCTCTCCTTCTCTGACTTGTATCCATTTGGTCCCGTTCAGCCAACTGTTTTAAAACTTTTAACTTATGTCGATTAACTAAATTAACTAAACGATTGTATTCAGTTTCACAAGGACCTCCAACAATAAATAGGCTTCGAACTATCTCATTTAACAATTTTTTGCTACCACAGACCCTTCTTAAACCGCACAGAATCATATAAATATAGCTAGCATTAAATTAATAAGACGTCGCCGGTACAGGTGGGATTAGGACATAAATCCTGCTCTAATATGAACCCTCCAACAGGAAAACAAACTTCGGAACTGCAAATGTAAGGTACTGTACAAATATTAGTGAGAAGATTTGATTAAGTTCGGGATAACTTCGTAAATTTAAGGCCACGATTCGTGTCCTAGAGTGTACTACCCTTTGCAAACTAAAGAAAACGGATTCAAAAGGTTTGCTGCTAAACGAATCAGGATAAACTCGTTTTACGAAAATGGCGAGTATAATACACATTGTTTATGTAAATATACGTTATTATACATGTTCTGGATAGTATTGAATTTAGATAAAGCTTACCTTAATATCATCAACCATTAAAACAGTTTTCTGAATTCAGAACAAGAACATTTCCATATTTATCCATGCAATTACTGCCAGTTTCGAACTATTATAATTTTTTTTCGAAGCTCCGAGCAAATGACCATCTTGGAAGAAACTGCAGTTGCTAACATACCACGGGGAGAGCAACACCTATGTTGTGGTGCGGAGTGAATTAAGTGTAATTATGCTACTATTTCTCAGCTGTCGATTGACTCATTAAACTAAACAATAAGTGAAAAAGGTGCAAAACATTTAAATAATAAAAAGACACTCAAGTTACTATCAAAATATAGCATACGGCTTCCACTCGAGCTTGAAAACGATCACCGGACTATCCACAGATTACTTGTTGGACAGTAAACATGGCGGACTTATGCAAGGGCTCGTTGCGATCTAGTAAGTATTTTACATTATTTTTGTTGCGTAATTGTTTAGTTTATGTCCTCTTTTTCTAGTTATTAAAAACGTATTCTATGGTGTATTATATGATAGCAATTATATGTAGCAATAGAACTGTTCAAATGACCTGGGAAGTGTATATTAAACCAAATACAAAACTTTGAATAATGAGGTAAGAGATATGTGTTTTTGTATCACTTTTCAACCCAAGACCAGCGGGGGTCTGGGGGCAGCAGCCCCCAGGATGCCCAGGTTACCTTAGGTTAGGTTAGGTTAATTTAATGACCAGCTATGTAAATACAGTAGTGAACATTTGGTTTAGTCTGTGCTAAAAAATCCATTTTCGTTAGGAGGACATAAACTAAACAATTACCTTTTGTTGTTATGTATTTACCATATTGAAATGATAAACAGGTGTTGTGTACTTATAAACGACTGTTCATACGCTATGGAGCATGATATAATAATTTATTCTTGCTTTATCTTATATTTATGTACATTTTTCTTTTCAGGGATGAGTGAACAGACCATAGACTAGGTGACTCAAACTACAAGTAGTATGGTAAGTACTGAATGTGTTTTCAAAGCATATATGGTTGCAATGGTAGTGTTCAACAAGACTTCATCGGCCATATTTACCATGTTTTTTGTTTTCTTCAAGGAATATAGGCCTAGTGTTTTATTGTTGTTTTTCATAGTCTGAGTGGAGGAATTGCGTTAATTTACCCATTATCCATCAATCTGAAGATACGGTATCAAATCACGCCATGTATTGGGTAAAACGCGCTTTTACAGTAGGTGAGGGAAATTGGATACATAATGGATTGACCCCCGCTCCGCCCCCCCTCCCCCCCCCCTTAACTTCTTGTCATCCTCATATATGTTGATCCGTAAGGGGGGCAAAAACAGGTTGCCGGTTCTTTATGGGGTTGTGTAACGCTCGCGCCATTTATTGGGTGAATCACGCTTTTGCCGCGTCGTCGTACTGTCCAAAATATGAAGAAGGATGACCTCCTTCTCCTTTATATTTTGGACAGTACGACGCGGCAAGCATTTCGACGGAATACTTTGTTTACGGTCGAGACTGATTAATTTCGGTGTTATTTTTCGGCGAAATCATGTTTTTTTTGTTTAATACCGAGGACCGTCGCATTTTAGTATTTTCAATATTAGCCTAACCTAACCTAACCTAGTCTAGTCTAGTCTAGTATTATGGGTGGGGGCTGCCTCCACCCCCCCCCCCCCCCCCTCCCGCTAAATCCATTAAATCCGAGCCAAGAACCTAACCTAACATATCATAACTACTATCACAACGACTGTTATAACGTGTGAACAGTAGGATAAAATTAACCTAATGTTCCTTGTTTTAGGGTGCGCGACGGTCTATACCCAGCTCACGTTCCCTGTTTATGGGTGAACAATCCAACAGTTTCTCATATTTCACTTATAGTGAATTTGCGACGGTAATTACATGTACACCAACAAAGTATTGTCCATGAAACTTCTAGAACACTGATAATTGTCGATGGGGCTCGTATCCGGGTTGTCTTCAATTTTATCCACGAATTTCCTCCATGCGGACTATGAGACAAATATGGCGAGTCTATTGGTCTCGAATGTTTTGTTTTTTCTATAATCGCCGATGTAGTGTCCTTGAATACTATCGGTCCTCTCAACCCATCTTGTATCGCGCGTTGGAATTAAATCTAAAATCATGAAAATGCCCATTTCTCAAAATCTAAATAAAAAAAAAAAAAAAAAATAAGGGTGCGAGCCTTTTCCCTATAAATATCCCAGCTATGGTTGCGTATTGTATTCATATTGAGGCCAAACATTTTGCTATAATTTATATTGTCAAGCTCATCAGGTATTTTAAACACTTCAGTGAGCTGACCTCATGGGCTGCGTGTTGAGAGAGAGACGCAGACCAGACCACTACAGCCGAGATTCGTGTATAGAGACTCAATTTGAGAACATAATTACATATTGTATTAATACATTCCTAATCAATTATAAATGTTGGCCATTGTAAGCATATGCAATGATGGTGTAGCTATAATTTACAAGACATGAGAACAAGCATCACTAATCACTAACTGGCAGTTAGAGGAGGAAGGTGGGGGAGTTGGTAATAGCTTGGTGGGGGTAGACTTGGACCCGACTCCCCCCTTCCACCTGCCCTGGGCTGAGGAGGGGAAGGAAGGACCCAACCCTGAACAGGTTTTAGTACTCTTGAGTGTACTTGAACACGTACTAGGTAGTCGGTAAGGGTTTGTCTTGTATCTCACGTACTAGGTATTATAGTGCCACGTACTACGTGGTAAGCAAGAGTTAGTATTGTATCTTATTTACTGGGTACTAGTGACACGTACTACCTGGTATGTAAGGGTTAGTCTTGTATCCTACGTACTAGGTCTAGGTAAGGTTAAGTTAGGGTACTGGTTAAATTTACTTTAAAAAATCACTAAACCCGATCAAACTTTCGAAATTCGATTACGGTCTGTTATATTTTGAAAAATCGCAGAATCCAAGCCAACGTTTGTCAAAAGTTTCGGGTTATAAAACATGGACAAATGGGTGACTGTACTAAAATATATATTTGTCACCACTTGCCTTTGACAAAGTTATAGTGTGTGGTCGCACCTGCAGAAATTACGGTTTTGAGATTTACTAATTCTTTATATGTTTTGTTGTTTCTGTTCTGGCTCTGTCTCGAGTCGGTATATGCCTGAGCATATATATACATCTATTTTAAGTACTTGAAAGTTGCGACACACACACACACACACACACACACACACACACACACACACACACATTTTCTATTGCACTAGACATATCGAAAGCCTTCGATAGAGTCTGGCATAAATCTTTAATTTCTAAACTACCCTCCTTCGGTTTCTATCCCTCCATATGTGCCTTTGTCTCCAATTTCCTTTCCGGCCGTTCCATAGCCGCGGTTGTGGACGGCCATTGTTCACTTCCTCACCCTATAAACTCCGGTGTTCCTCAGGGCTCTGTCCTATCCCTATTCTCTTTATAATTTTTATAAATGATCTCCTTAACTGTACCTTAATTCCTATCCATTCATACGCAGACGACTCAACCTTGCACTACTCCATTAGTTTTTCAGAACGCCCCAGCCAGCAATCCCTCAACGACAAACGTAATGAAGCCATAGTACTCTTAAATTCTGATCTAAATACTATTTCCAATTGGGGCAGAGAAAACCTTGTTAACTTTAATGCTTCCAAAACCCAATTTCTCCATCTATCTACCCGTCAGGATCTCCCAGCGACTATCCCTTATTCTTCAACAATACAAAAATCAACCATTCATCTTCTCTCAATATTCTTGGTGTCTCTTTTTCTTCTGCTCTCATTTGGAAGGACCATATTACCAGTCTTGCTAAGGCAGCCTCCCAGAAGCTGGGTGTGCTCAACCGCCTTAGAGGGTTCTTTTCCCCTGCACAGCTTCTTGCTCTGTACAGGGGCATAGTGCGCCCTTGTATTGAGTATTGTTCACATGTGTGGGGAGGTTCCTCTCACACCGCTCTCCTAGACAAAGTTGAAAGGAAGGCCTTTCGTATCATTAACTCCCGTCCACTCACCAACTCTCTGCAATCTCTCTCTCTCCGCCGCAATGTTGCATCTCTCTCGCTATTCTATCGCTACTATAATAATCAGTGTTCCTCAGAGCTATCCCAGTGCATACCACCTCCTTTACGTAGGGCACGTGGTACCCGTCTTGCAACTCAATCCCACCCCTACTCTGTGCAACTCTCCAACCCAAGAGTGAAACGTTACTCTCAAACTTTCTTCTACTCAACAGCTGAGTTCTGGAAGTCTCTCCCAGAATCAGTCTTTCCCTCTTCCTATGACTTAAATTGCTTCAAACTCCGTGTGTCCAGGCATTTTGGCTCGAACGTCCCTTGATTTTGGCCCTGTCGCTCTTTCAACTATGGGGGAGGCACTCGCTATAGGCAGTTATGCCTTATGCCTCCCTCAATCACATAGAAAAAAATAAAAATAAACATACACACACACACAAAATTAATGTATCAATTTAACCGATCGTTATAATTAGTTGTGGAAAATTGCTATCTTCAGCCATCCTAGGTTATTCTGGTTAGCTAGTTAGGTAGGTCATTGAATGCCAAATCGCATATTGAGCAATGTAAACTAAACATTATAATACATTGAAATTACCGATTTTTTTCTCAGCTAAAGAAACCGCAGAGATATATGCGCTAGTTCTCCTCGCTGGCAGCATTTCTGCTCATATTATCAAGATATGACAATTAATATAACCTAATGAAACTCGCTCTGATATTCACCTATAACAATGACCAGCCCGTGAATGAAAACGAATCCTTGGTGAAACCGCTTAAAAGAGCGTTTTCCATCATATAAACATTCACTAGACCCTAAACCACACAAACACACAAATGTATCATTATCTTTTCCCATTACACCTTCAATTTACTTCTTAATTTGGTGACTGATTATATTCGTCTGATTTCCAATCAAATAAATCAATAGAATTGTTTTTTCTTTTCGTTAACGCTTCTGCAGTACCGTATAATATTCCCATTCCCAAGGTATTTGTATTAAAACATACATTGCATTAGTTTGTCCTCTCTCAGTGCGAAGGAACACTTGTAATGGACACAGCTGCATTGGATCTTTTATTATGAAAGAAGACCGTTCTCATTATTGTTAACGCCTATCCAATAGTTACTCGTTGTCTTTTGAGTCATTGGTCTTTCCAAAGTTGAAAGCAAAATAATTGAGGAAGAATTGATTGAAAAATTAATCTCTCTCTCTCTCTCTCTCCCTATATATTCTCACCCTACACCCTCTCACACACACCCTTTCGTAATCCACACACCCCACCCCGCCCAGCCGTCTTCACCCCCGTGGGCGACATAGACATATTATACGCCGTAACTCCCTACAGGCCCAGCCCCAGGGTGCGTATGTCTAGGCCCCCTGGCTCAAGTGTTACCCATGTTTCGCTAGGACGTTGTACAATTACTGGCAGTAAGAGGTGGTACAGTAAACTCGTTTAATCTGCAGTCTCACAATGTTGTTTAGGACTATTAGAAGCTTAAAAGTTAATGTATACAGTAAATGTGCAGTATATGAAGTGGAAAAGGGATGAATCAAGAAACATATAAGCAATACTCCAAGATACTTTAAGACACCCAAGATACTCTAAGATACCCCAAGACACCCTAAGACACTTTAAGACACCCCAAGACACCCTAAGACACTTTAAGACACCCCAAGACACCCTAAGACACTTTAAGACACCCCAAGACACTTTTAAGACACCCCAAGACACCCTAAGACACTTTAAGACACTTTTAAGACACCCTAAGACACTTTAAGACACCCCAAGACACTTTTAAGACACCCTAAGACACTTTAAGACACCCCTAGACACCCTAAGACACTTTAAGACACCCCAAGACACTTTTAAGACACCCCAAGACACTGTTAAATACTCTAAGACACTGTATGAACTCCAAGACACTCTAAGACACCTCAAGACACTCTAAAACACTAACACACTTTAAGACACCCCAAGACACACTAAGACATAAATCCTGGTCTAATATAAACCCTTGAACAGCAAAACGACCAGTCATAACGTAAATATTAGCCACATAATTAAGGAGGAGATGCGATTTAGTTCGGGATAGCCTCGAAAATTTAAGGGGGGGATGGCTGTTTTTTCTGAGCCCACTTTTCCGTCGTATTTAGCCCCGTTAGTTTTCATTTGTTACGACGTTCGGCCCATTAGTTTGGCGATTGTTAGACCTTTCACCCCTTTTTTTTCAATGTTATGACCTTTCGTGCCATTTAGGGGTGTCAATTTATTTTTGGGCGAGAAATAGCAAGCCTGTAATTTAGGACCGTAAGTGGAACCGGCCTTCAACCAGGAAATTTGTCTACTGAAAAATGTACACATTTTTGTAAAAGGGGAATCTTGGTGATGCATTTTTAAGCTTGATGGCGGTCTAGAGAGGAAACTAAACAAAATAAAAACTATATATAAATCAATAAATCGACCAAATAATAATCCTTCCCCCTAAGACCACGATAGAGTGTACAGTACGCTCGGTAGATCTCTCTTCCCAGGATAATCTAGCTAGATTAACCCCTTGAAGCTCTGACGCGTTTTAGAAGTTTATGTTGGCTATCATTAGACGATTTTATGCAACTTAGGAAGGATTTGTGGATATTAAAGGGGTAAATACTATCTTAATCAGCCCTTTGACTTCCGTATACCGTTACTAATCTGAATAAAATTGTCTAATAGTAGCCAGAAAACAGAACAGAAACGCGTATTGGAGCTTGAAATGGTTAACCTAGACTAATATAGCTTAGGCCAAAGAAAATTTAAATTGCGTAGGCTACCCTAAGCTAATAAAAAAAAAAAAGTATTAAAACGAATAATACCACACCTACCCCAAAGTATTGCTAATCAAACCAACCTATACTTCCCCAATCTAGCAAAGCCTAATCTAACAAAGTATTCTGGCCTAACATAGTTTAATAAAGTTACCTTGCAGAAGGCTAGGTTAAGTACAGGAAATATGATTAAGTGGTAAATCTGTACAATATTCAGTAGAAAAGTGAGCCGACTTAAGGGAGCCCACCTCGCTGTTTTTCTCTTTCTCTCCCTCTCTCTTTGGCTTTTGTCTATTCGGCCCCATTCAGCCTACTGTTTTAAGACGCTTACCCCCATCCAGGTGTTAATATTTTTCTGGCGAGCGGTAGCGAGCCAGCATATATATAATTTTGTTTTGACAGCAAGCTAAATTTGTACATTTTTCGATAGAAAAGTGTCTCTGGCGAAGTCGGATTTCTCCATACAATACTGGCTCGCTATCGCTCGCCAGGAAGAAATCGACACCTGGATGGGGATAAACGTCTTAAAACAGATGGCTAAATGGGGCCGAATGAACACAAACCAGGGAAAGAGAAAAAAATGAAAGATAAAAATAAAAGCCGATGACTCCCCTTAAGGCCGCCAGGAAAACATCGACACCTAAATCTCACGGAAGTTCTTAAAATTGACAATAAAGTGGGCGTATGGTCTTAACATCACCAAACTAATGGGGCTAAGCTTGAGGGCGAAAGGGGTCCAGAGAAAAAAAATAAAAAAAATAATAACCCATTCAGTACCAGGGACGTCCTTTTCATCATATTCTGGCAACTATTAGACGATTTTAGTCAGCTTAGGAAGGACCTCTAGCAATAATAAGGCTTAAAACTATCTCAAACATCCTTTGTAACTACACAGATCCTTCGTAAGCGTCATAATACCGTCTAAATATAGCTACAATAAGATATAACACATGTCGCTGGTACTCAAAGGGTTAAGGGGAGGCAGACCGTTTTTCTGGATCCCCTTCTCCCTAATGTTTAGCCCCACTAGTTTTGAGATTATTAGACGTTCGGCCCATCAGTTTGGCGATGCTTACACCTTTCGCCCCATTTCGTTGTCAATTTTAAGACCTTTCGTGCCATTTAGGTGTCGATTATTTCCTGGCGAGCGATAGCGAGCCTGCAATTTTAAGAGGAACCGGCCGAAAATGTACACATTTATCTTGAAGGGGGGTCTAAGGGGTGTTTTTCTAAGTTTGATGGAGGTCTAGGGAGGAAACTAAACAAAATAATATATGAATTAATAGACCAAACAAACGGTCTTCCTCCCCTGAGCCCTACATTCCTGGTATAGGGCAGTGTAAAGTTGTACAGAGACTTGGCGGCCATGCCCTCGGGTGCCGCCCCAAGATGCGTATTAGATAGCAATTTCCGATAACGTTTTGGGTAATTGTACCGGGAGCACCTCGGCCCCCACTAATTGTACCGGGAGCACCTCGGCCCCCACTGATTTTCTACCGCTCGACGATGAATCATGAACGTAGATTATGACAAAGAGGGAAACAGAAAAGAAACAAATCGGAAAAGTGGGGTTGGGGCCTGAGTAAATAGATAGATAGATAGATAGATTATAATATGCCTTGTTCTTAATGGTGTGAATACTCTTCACTTTGATTAATTAACCCCTTCTATACCGGCGACGTTTTTATTATTTAATTCTAGCTATATTTAGACGAGGTTGTGTAGTTTAATAAGGATCTTTGGTAGTAAAAAGGGTTAAGTGAGATAGATCGAAGCCTGCTAATTGCTGGAGGCCCTTTATAAACTAAGTACAATTGTTTAATAGTAACCAGACTTAAGTTAGAAAGACGGCGCCGGTACAGAGGGGGTTAAGCATATGCTATGGACATTATCGAATATATATTTTTAGTCGGGTGAAATTAAGTTATGTTACACATAATTATCAAACCTCATTATATTGGTATGCACTTGATATGGGATAGTGAAAACCTTATCTTTATTTCATTGAGGCTGTTCACACCTTTACATCAATAAGATGAATATCTTGATGGACTATATTATTTTAACGGGAAGGATGTTATTTATACTACTTGGAGTACCAACATGTGAACCACCTTGTTAAGGCTGGTTCACACATAGCCGAGTTAGTGCGCGAGTCCAACACGAGTCACGCTCGTCGATTATCGCCGTCGCTGGAGGCCGAGTCGGCCGCGAGTAGCAATTGCTCCCGAGTCAAGGAGAGTGTAACACGAGTTAACTCGAGTCAATACGAGTCAACACGTGTTATTGCAAGAGTCTGTACGAGTAACTGAGAGTCAAAACGAGTGTAACACGAACCCAAGACGAGTGTCAAAAATTTGAAAAATAACGGTCAAATTCCAGGGCACGTAAACAAAGAGTAGCTACGAGTCACGACGACGAGTGTAACATGGATCAACACGAGTGTAACACGGGTCAACACGAGTGTAACACGGGTCAACACAGTGTAACAAGGGTCAACAAGAGAGTCAATATTAACAATCCTCGTACATGATTATTTATTTTCTATATTTATTTCAGCGATAATATTCATTACTATGATTTTATTTATATTTTTCTCATATATTTGGGTAATGTTCACCAGAGAAATTGAGATACCTTTTTGTTTTTCTGTCTATTTAATGCATTTATCTCCCTTATACATATATATAACTATGTCTTATTTGGTATTTTTTTAATCTATGAATCATTTCTAATATGATTGAATTGAAAATAATATTACCCTTCTAACACACAAATAATAACATGAAAAAGAGTCAATAACAATATCACCTTTGTCTTTTCAGAACCAATTAAGTCGTCTGTCTCATATAATAGTTCATATTTGTTTATCCCTCACTTCCCCCTCTGCAACTCTCTTTATATCTATCTATCTCTCTAATGCATCTACCTAACTCCCTTATACATTAACATAACTGTCTTATTTGGACTTTTTGTAATCTTTGAATCATTTCTAATGCGATGGAATTGACAAATATAATATCCTTCCAGCACATAGATAAACAATAAATAAGATAGTCTACAAAATATTTCAACCCTCCCTCGTCTTGTTGTGGGAGGCGCCCAGCTTCGGAGACAGAAGATTTACGTTTGATAGATTTTTTGTTTTTTTTTGTTCCCACGGTATACACAAAATGATGGGAAAATATTGTAACATGTTTTTAATTGACATTTGTGTCGTTTTTGCTGATTGTGAGTTGGTGGGAAAAAGAAATCTTTAATTCCATCAAATCGGAAATGATTCACAGATTATGTAGAGGCCAAATAACATACACTTTTAAGTATGTTGAATAGTTTTGCATTATCAATAGGGTGTAGCACAAGGCTTATCAACATCATCACAGTAACGGGGTCGGGGTTGAGGCCAGGACGGGGAGGGGAGGGAGTATGCCTAAAGCCCCGAAGGGGCGTGTTCAGGGGTGGGGGGGTGGGGTGGGGTGGGGGCTCAGGGGGAGGGGGGGGGGGGGAGGGTTGGAGGGTAGGGGCTTAAACCCCCCCCCACACCCCCCCCCTAAACCCCCCCTCCCCCTGAACCCCCCCCCCCACACCCCCCTACCACCCCTACCTCCCCCCTCCCCTCTCCCCCTAACCCCCCCCTACCCTACAAAACCTATTTCAGGGGGGGGTAACCCACCCTACCACCCTACCCCTCCTTGCTCCCCCCCCCTTCCCTCCCCCCATCCCCCCACCTTCCCTCCCCCCACCCCCACCCCCCCCCTGCCCCCCCCAACACCCCTAAACCCCCCCTACCAACCCCCCCCCAACCACCACCACCCTACCTAACCTAACTTACCTAACCTAACCTAACTTTTTGTTTTTTCGTTTTTTTTTTCATGTGAAATTTATCATATTAATTACAAATACGACCCTTATTATGTTTTCAGGGACAGTACAGCGCATAGTATTATGTTCTTATATCCATAACAGTATTATAATAATTTTCAGCATATTTCCCTTATATGTTCTACCATGAACTATGTCCTTCAAATTGCTTAATCATCATAATTATTTTATCTATTCTTCCAAAAAGTATTTAATTCATATTACATATTTGTTTCTCTGCTAACAAGTCATTTAAAACTTGAGTAAAGTAAAATTGTAAATTAAACTTATTATTTTATGTGAATAAAGTAACTATAAATATTAATTGGATGCAAAACAACACCTGGAGTCACATACATTTGATTTTGACATACAAAATACAACGTCGAAATGATGACGAACAAGAGTTATTCAGAGTCAATCAAACACTTATTCAGAGTCAATCAAACACGAGTTAACACATAATTTATGTACACGAGTCTACACATATTTAGGCCACACTCGTGGGTCGAGTAAACAAAGAGTATACACGAGTGTAGCACGAGTCTACAAGAGTGTTGAAGAGTATCGACGAGTCATTGCCGAATAGCAAAATTTCATCACTCGTGTTGGACTCGCTCACCGACTCGACTCGGCTATGTGTGAACCAGCCTTAAAGGCTGGAATTAGGAATTAGGAATTAGGAAAATTATTTGGGACGATATAAGGAAACATATTCGTTCAGTTTTCCGGCGCCCTAGGGAATATAGCGGCCTGTTTGTGTGTATATCAGAGAGAGAGAGAGAGAGAGAGAGAGAGAGAGAGAAGAAGAGGAGTGGAGAGGAGAGGAGGGAAAGAGTTACAAAGAGTTCCAAGGAATAGTTAGTATCTCAAAGCCCTTGCAGTCTTTTGCGGGGTGATACTTGAAGTGGAAGGAGAGAGATTGTTTAGTGCACTACACTCATTACAGAGTGTGCAAAATACTATTATAGCTACTCTCTTCTTGAAGTGTTCTACTGAAGAACTGTTTACAACTTACGAGGGAAGTTGTTCCCAGTAGACCAGATCTTATATGTGAAAAAGTTTCCACATAACTAGTGCTGGACTTTTTCAGTTTTATCTTCCAGCACGAGAGAGAGAGAGAGAGAGAGAGAGAGAGAGAGAGAGAGAGAGAGAGAGAGAGAGAGAGAGAGAGAGAGAGAGAGAGAGAGAGAGAGAGAGAGAGAGAGAGATTTACATAGTTACATAGATATACAGACTGTACACAGACCATGCGGACCCTAACTGGGCAGACTAAATTCTAACAAAATTGGCTACTAAGTGGCAGGTAAGGATAGCAAAGCACCCCCCAATCCTTCCCTCCGACAAATGGTCGGCATGAAATATAGCTGGGAAAAAAAGCCCCAAGTAGTATGAAAAACATTCTACTGGGAAATTTAAGTAAAGATCGAATTTGGAAAACAAAATAATTACTACTGATACTTAGCCTACTTTTAGTTTTTACATATATTAACCTAACCTCCTCGAAATGAATGTAGAAAGAGAGTACAAAAGAGTACAAATGAGTACAAAGGAAATCAAGCAAACACAGGTCTAGTGACCCTTCTAAGCTGCTTGTCCTCCAAACCACTGAGGATCAAGTGTCCAAACAGTGGTTTAGAGTGGGTAAGGGAACATTGGAAAGGGAACTACTGCCCTGGAACTAATGTCCGTGACAGGATTAGGAAGTTAGTAGAGGACAGATGGGTTAGTAACAGGGTGGGATAAAATAAAGTTATTCATTTACAAACGCAGTCAGTCGCGGGTTTGATGCGAGATATTTGTCTAGGCAAAGTTTAAATGAATCAACGGTGCTGCAGTCTATAGCGTCTCGGGGTAGCCCTTTCCATAAGTTGACAACTCGATTGAAGAAGAAATTCTTAGATTCGTGTGAGTTAAAAAATTACTAATAATTTTGCAACCGTTTTCCCGCGTGTAACTAGATTGGTCGATAGTGAAGTACTTAGTACATTTCATATTGTCCATGCCTTTGATGATTTTGAACACTTGAATTAAGTCTTCTCTTAATCTGCGCTGGGTTAAAGGAAATAGATTTAATTCTCTAAGACGCTCCTCGTATGGTTTGTTCTTTAGGCTAGGTATCATTTTGGTAACTCTACGTTGAACTCGCTCTAGCTTGTCTATATCTTTTTGGTAATAAGGGCACAAGGATTGAACGCAGTATTCCAGAAGAGGGCGGACTAAGGAATTGTAAAGAGTTTGGATAACGTCTTTGGATTTATGCTCAAATGACCTGCCTATAAAGCCAATTATTTTGTTTGCCTTCTTAACAACTTCTGAACATTGTTGAATCGGTTTTAGGTTATTCGATATTGTTACTCCCGGATCGATTTCTCTGTTTACATTCTTAAGCAGAGTGTCATTCATCAAATAGTTTGCTTTCTCATTTTGGTATCCGATATGAAGTACTTTACATTTATCCACATTAAAACTAATTTGCCAAATTTGGGCCCAACATGACAACTTATCTAGATTGTATTGCATATCGTCAACTTGTTCTTTTGAGAGTACGTGTTATGCTGGCCAGCTTGCCAGAATGCGCTCGTAACTCGCTGGTGCTCGCCAGGGCAGTGAAATGGGCTACAATAATCGTAGAACGATGTTCTTTCTTTCATAGAGTTCATGTTGTCACAGACATATCAGTGGTGATCTTTATTCTTGTCTGTGACACTTGGAAGTATTTTATATAATTAATAGAATATAAGATGCATTGTGTGAAGTTAAAGACAAAGAGCGAGGTAGACAGCGATGTGGTAGTATGTGCATGTCTATGTATGTGCTGCCTCCCTCGCTCGGAGGAGTTTTCCCACGCTCCTGATTATCCGGCAGGCCTGGCGAGTCACCTGACTTCTGCTCCTCGCGACGTAGTCGTCTGTGATTGGGTGCCGCTGCCTTTGTTAGTGCTGGGGGGGGCTCCTTACCGCGTGTCTCCTGCAGAGCTTGGCGTAGCGTGCTTGGTCCTACATGTCCTTTGCAATCTGTCCCCCCATATAACCCTCTATACTACTATCTCTCTCTTTGAACTTCTTCTTTTTCATACTTCCATCTTTATTCAATTATTTATCCCTTCTGGTTCTGCATACGACTCCCATAGTCGGCCAGTCGTATTACCAGCACCAGCTCTCACATTCATGGTTGCACTAGTTTTAGGGAGTAGTAGAGTCATAGTCATATGGTAGCCTAGTGTTGGGCTGCTTCTAATTATTGAGCTGTTCTCTCTTATTATTTAATGCTAGACAGTGGAAGGTATCTTTGGTCGTTGTCTGAGTTATGTATGTGGCAAGTCCGAGCCCGTACAACATCGACGAAGCTAGCTAGCCTGTAACCCTTGTGCATATTTTCCTTTGCGAGTGTAGCAGTATACAAGTGAAGGGCTTTTGCCTACTCTCACCTGCATACTTGCTACCTCATTTTGTTGACCTTTGTGGAGCGCCAGGGTAAGACCAGATACTTGAGATCTGGACTTACCAAGAGAGCCTCCAAGTCACTTAACGTAACCTAAGGGAAATCTGTCCAAGGGGAGACAGTAGTATACGAGCATGCTTGCGCTCTGCCTAGTTTCCTAGTACCTTTTATGCCACTGCTAGACATTATTAGTGAGAAAGACAGCATTGTGTTTATTAACTTTCATTATGTATGCTTTAGGAATTATTCACGCCTTATTTTATCCTAGGTTGATGCATAGTGCACAACCCATTTTGGCTGTTATGTTGGCTAAGGAAGTACTGTTTCTGAGTGGTTATTATTAGTGCTGTCACAGAGTTGTTGCACTCCCTTGTTATATATATGTATCCTACTTATTGGTGTATTTAAGATACACGCTTTGGTGTCCTGCCCCTGCATTTATTTCTGTTCTGTATTAACGAGCATCTTAGAGCATCAGACGTTTTCAGAAGATTCTATACCTGATTGCTGTAGGACTAGACTTCCAGTGCTTTCATAGAGCATTGTAGAGGTTAGTGTTGAGTACAGACTCACACTAAAGTTAACGTAAGCATATACTCCTTTATTAAATCTTATTATAGTTTATTCAAGCATTGTTATTACTTAACAGCATTTTATTAACGTAAAGTACTCCTTTTGTGAGTAGGCTTTGCCGTCATCGGCAAGCCTTTGTAGAAGTGCACTAAAACCCAGTTAATTGATACCCCGTTATCCAGGAGATTAACGGTTTGAGTGTTTTTGTTCACCGGCGTAATAGTTCGAGGGTTTGGAATTAGCGTACCGTTGTTGCAGATATAGCCTATCATCTAGTCCATTCTTAAGTGCCCTTGTTTATTTCGTAGTGCCGGTCGTAACAAATGGCGACCTTAGACCAGAATATAGTGAACTGAATATTGCATTTTTTTTTGGAGAAATCTTATTGCCATTTGGGGTTGAATTTATTTCTCGCATTGTTGGCAGTAGACATTGTTTTGAGGATACATAGAACTTGTTGGAGTTATTGGTGACCGAGTATTGCACTCGAAAACATCTTCGAACATTTTTTGGTGAACAAAGCTACGCAAGAGTTTGGCTACTTTTTTCTTGACTGAGAATTTTTGTTGTTGACTCCATCATGTCACTGGACGGGTCTGAGCATAGTGAGGGCACAGTGCGAGAGGCAGGCGAGGAGGTGGAGAAGGTGGAGTTGTTAAGCGGCGTTTGGGTGGTGAACAATGTGGAGGATGCTCGGATATTTTTGGAGGAGCCTGTGTCAGCGGATCATGTGTCGGGGCTAGACCGGTACGGACTGCAGTGTGTGGCCACGGTCTTAGGGTTTCCCGGTACTAGCGGTTTGTCGAGAGGTGAGCTGGTTACCTGTGTGCTGGGAGGGGTGCATGGGGCTTCGGGTGGAGCAGGAGCTGGGGCACCTTCGGCCCAGCCCCCATTCCACTCGACTCCTATCATGGCGCCCCCTCGGGCTCCGGAGCCGGGTACGTTCCCGCAGGCCGATGCCCGCTGGCGGTTGGGTATGCCTCTAGGTGATTCACGGGGTGGGTCCCCAATAGTAGCACCCCCTCCTCAGGGTTTGTCTCCCGAGATGTTGTTTCAGCTCGAGCTCGCCAAACTTAAGCAGCAGGAGCGACAGGCTGAGCTTTAGCTAGAGCAGCGAAAGCATGAGGCTGAGCTCGAGCAGCGAAAGTATGAGGCTGAGCTCAGGCAGCAGCAGCAGGAGCGAGAGTCTGAGCGCAAGTTTGAGTCTGAGGGGTATTGTGCCGATGTTGACATAGAGGAAACTCGTGTAGAGGTGACGAGGAACCGGGTCGACCAGGGGGGTCAAGCCCATGACCAGTCCCTGTCGCATCTACTTAAGTTGGTTCCAGTGTTTGATGAGTTAGGAGTTACAGAATTTTTTCTCCGGTTCGAGAAAAAGTGCCAGGAGCACCAATGGCCCGAGGAGAAGTGGGCAGCCCTTGTTTCTTCACGATTGACGGGGAAAGCACTCAAGGCGTACGATGCTTTGCCCCTAGATTCCTGTGTGAATTACGAGTTGTTGAAAGAGGCTGTCCTGAGGGCGTATGAGCTACAGCCAGAGACCTATAGGCTGAAGTTTAGGGCAGTTCCAAAAAGAAAGGAGAGTACTTTCCAGGAACACGCTAGAGAGCTGTCAGATGCATTTGAAAATTGGTTAAGGTCGGAGAAGGCAACTACTTTTGATTCAGTAAAACAATTAGTGTTGCTGGAACAATTTTTTAAATGTACTGGCAGTGACTTGACTCTTAACCTTTAAGAAAAGCGACCGAAAACTCTACAAGAGGCGGCTGAGCTGGCCGACCTCAGGTTGTCATTGATTCGCGGGTGCGGGTCTGCACAGAGAGCTGAGGCAGGTAACAAGGGGCGTACCACTCCACCCCCCTGAATTAATGACACAAACAATTATCCATTCAAGAGTACTGTTGCCAATTATGATCCCAAGTCGAAACCCTTCCCGTTAAAGAAAGGCCAGGGCCCTTACACATCTCAGGGGAAGTCCAAGAGTGAGGTGGAATGTTTCAAGTGTCATAAGAAGGGGCATATTGCGCGCTCATGTCCGAGCGCACCGCCTACAGCAGTGGTGTCACTAGTGAGCAACATTGTCGTGTCTTTGAGGTCTTCCGCGTTTGCCCGGGGTAAACCGTCGGTTGCGAAGTCATCGCCGGTGCAGAAGCAGCAGGAGGGCTCGTCACCCGTCCGTGATGTTTTTTGTGGTCATAGGGGGCACGGCACTGTGAGGTGAGCTGGTGTGAGGCATAGGCATGAGTTGTTGCGTGATACGGGCGCTTCCCAAACACTTGTTAAGAATTTCACTGGCAAGCCTGCGTTGCTCGGGTTGTGGTGGTTCAAGGCATCAATGCTACGCGGTCTTACCTGCCGGTTAGAATGGACCTTGAGGCAGACGGTGTGACACGGGAGTTGGATGTGAGTGTGGTGGAGAAATTGCCAGTTGAGGGGGTCGACCTCCTTCTCGGCAATGACTTTGCGGTGCCCATTTCCGAGGTTCCACCCTTAGTCGTTGCCGAGAGGGCGGCCGACACGAGTAGGGAGGGGCAAGAGTGGCTGGAGAGGTGTCAGATGCCGCAGATGGCTTGTGCTGTCACCAGGTCTCAGTCCGCTCAGGTGTCACAGCCTAGTACCCAAGTTCTAGGCCAGCGGAGGAAGAGTCGGAAGGAGAAAGTCAAGGCTGGTCGGGTTGAGAGTTTGGATCCAGCGACACTCCTTGGTGACTCGGTACTTGCACCCATCATGAGGTCTGGAGTGGTCCAGAACCTGTCCCCCCCTAGTGACATGGTTGGGCGTGATAGCACTCCACGACAGAAACGTTCCCAGGCGAAGTAGGCAAGGCTTGAGCAGCCTAGTATTGGGGGTGGCCACAAGTTGCTTCAGGAGCACTTAGATAGGTTGGCACCCTCGGATATATGTCGGTTGCAAGCAGAAGATCCGGGGCTTGAGAGTTGTGGGAACGGGGCGATTGAACTCGACGAGGACGGGGATGCAAAGTCAGGAGATTTTTTTCACGTTGGGGGAATCCTGTACCGCCGTTTTTTGTATCCCAGACGTAGTTGGGATGGTGGGGCAAGAGTGGTTGACCAGTTGATTGTTCCTGAGAAGTGTCGTGGTAGCCTGTTGCGGTTGGCGCATGATGTTCCATTGGCAGGTCACTTGGGGGTGAGAAAAACGTTGGCTTCGTTATCTAGGTTGTTCTGGTGGCCAGGTATTAAAGCCCAAGTTTCGGCATGGGTGGCGATGTGTGGTACCTGCCAGAGGGTGGGAAAGCCCAATCAGAGCATACCTAAGGCTCCATTGCACCCAGTGCCTGCTATTGGTCCGCCCTTCAGCAAGGTTATCATCGATATGGTAGGCCCTCTGCCTCCCACTAGTGCAGGTAACAGGTTTTTGCTAACCCTCATGGATGTCTCCACTCGCTACCCTGATACATACCCTATGAGAAATGGCAAGTCTAAAACTGTTGTGCGAAATTTGTTGTTGTATTGCTCGAGGTACGGGTACCCGCAGGAAATTCAGTCGGACCAAGGGTCGAATTTCGCGTCCACACTTTTCAAACAGACCATGCAGCAGCATGGGATTCGTACGGTTGTCTCTTCAGCTTATCACCCAGAGAGTCAAGTGGTGTTGGAAAGATGGCATTCCACTTTGAAAAGCATGTTGCGGTGCTACTGTTTGGAGAACGGCAAGGATTGGGACCTGGGGCTACCGTACGTTTTGTTTGCGGCAAGAGAGGTACCTTGGGAGAGTCTTGGGTTTAGTCCCAACGAGCTAGTTTTCGGGCATCAGGTTAGAGGTCCTCTGAGCATGGTTAAAGATATCTGGGAAGGGACTGTGCAGCCATGTTCTCTAATTAAGTATGTCCTCGAGAGTAGAGACAGGATGCTGAAGAGCCTGGAGTTGGCAGGGAGAAATTTGGTAGATAATCAGGCCTTGATGAAGGATCGATATGACACTAAGGCAAAGCTCCGGGAGTTTGTGGTTGGACAGGAGGTTTTGGTCTTATTGCCCTTAGTAGGCCATCCCCTGTCGGCTAAGTTTGTCGGTCCTTACAAGGTCGTGCGGAAGTTGTCTGACCTAGATTACCTTGTGGCTACTCCGGATAGGCGGAAAAAAAATCAGCTCTGTCATGTGAACCTATTAAAAGAGTTTGTGAGGTGCCCACCTGAGCAGCCTACTGTCCCTGTGTTGGCTTGCAGCGGCCAAGGCGGAGAAGGAGAGGGGGGCAGTGAGGCACAGGTGGAGGAGAGCTGGGATTGTCATGTCTCGGCGTATCAGTGGGCGGGGAACATGAACCAGGTGGCTGTTGGGGCGCTAGAGCACCTGCCTGAGCAACAGCGTGCAGTGATCCAGCACTTGTTCTGTTCATACCCCACTGTGTTTGCCGAGCACCCAGGCCTCACAACTCATGCGGTGCATGATGTGGACGTTGGAGACCACCCCCCCTTTAAATCAGTGCCTTATCGTGTACCTCCCATTAAACTTCCGGCTCTCCGAGCGGAGTTAGGCTACATGTTGGAGCGAGGGCGGATAGAAAAAGGGGCGGCTAGGTGGACATCTCCCGTCACTCTGCAGCCCAAACCAGACGGCAAGGTCAGGTTTTGCATTGACTTCAGGCGGTTGAACGGTTTAACTACCACCAATGCCTACCCCCTTCCCCGTGTAGATGACAGTGTTGTTGTTGTTGTTCCCCAAGCTGCCTGGCCGAACAGCCCCAAGGCCCCGAGCATGGCCAAGGCCATAACCGAGCACCCCCACAGAACCCTCCCTGCCGACCACAATAAAGCCTGGGTGTCCGAAGCCACTCCATGGCGGGGAGCTGAGGGGGTGCAGAAATGCCCGGGAAACCAAAGCCCCACCCAGGGCCCTGTGCCCCTCAGCAATTATGAAGAGAAAGTTGAGGGGCAAAGGAAAATTATGACGCTTTGGCTTCCAATCTTGGTAGATTGGGAGGTGACGCCGTCATTCGAGATCTAGAAAATATATAAGTAAAAGGAACAGTCAGAGTAAGCTATGGGTATGGCAGAGATCGCTCAGTTCTCACTCTGACAGCCCATCACCAAGATGACAGTGTTGATGAGGTAACGTTCACACCCGATCTTATCAACAGATGACAGTGTTGATAAGATTGGGTGTGCACGTTACCTCACCAAGGTGGATCTTGTCAAGGGTTACTGGCAGGTGCCGTTGTCTGAGCGGGAGAAGCAGGTGTGCGGGTTTGTGGTGGATGGGAATACTTACCGTTGCAACGTTATGCCGTATGGCCTGAAGAATGCACCTGCAACTTTCCAATGCCTGATGAACGAGTTGGTGGCGGAGATCCCTAACTGCACCGTTTATCTTGATGATGTGATAATTTACGACGATGACTTTGAGAGCCATTGCGAGCACATCGGGGCCCTGTTAAGAAAGCTAAGTGAGGCTCATTTGGTGGTCAATCTGGGCAAATGTTATTTTGTTCGGGCAACTGTGCAGTATCTGGGGTTTGTGGTAGGGTTAGGCCAGGTGTGCCCCCCCTTACCAAGATACAGGCTATTAACCAGTTCCCCAGGCCGACCACCAAAAGACAGATCATGAGGTTCTTGGGCATGATTGGGTATTACCGCAGATTCATCCGCGGATACTCCTCGGTGTTGGCTCCTTTGACGGACTTATTGGCAAAGACAAAAAAGTTTGGGTGGGCACCTGAGTGTGAGAAGGCTTTTTCCCTGGTGAAGCATCTGTTGTGCACTCATCCCATATTCAGGGCCCCCGACTTTTCAAGACCTTTTCAGCTAGCGGCGTAGTGGCTGGTGCCGTTTTGTTGCAGACAGATACGGAAGGTGTGGAACACCCAGTAAGCTTCTTTTCGAAAAAGTTCAACTCAGCACAAAAGAACTATTCAGTAGTAGAGAAGGAGCTTCTGGCTATTGTGCTGGCGCTCAGGCACTTTGAGGTGTATGTTCCCGCTTTTGGCCCAGTCGTGGTGATTTACACTGACCACCACCCTTTGAAGTTTTTGAATCAGTTCCACAACCGGAATATGAGGCTAACTAGATGGTCTTTAATGTTGCAGGAGCATAATCTGGACATTCGCCATATTGCCGGTTGTGACAATGTGATAGCTGACTGTTTGTCCAGGGTAGATCACCACAGGTGTGTTTGGTGGAGTGGAGAAAAATTAGGCTTGCCCCTTTAGTGCAACGCCGCCAAAAACACTATTAAAAAAATATAAAAACCTCACATAAAAACTCTTTCTTTTTGATAGTATATAAGTGCAGTATATCACAGCAAGCATCTAAGACACTCTGAGCTGTTGTCTTAGTAGGCTAGGCTTGGTGAAGCTTGCTCGTTGAGCGTGATATAATTATTATGATGCTATTATTTTGGGGAAGTGTTGTGCAGATTTGTTTTATAATGCAGTGTTTTATGTTTGTGATCGTGCCTTGTTTTCACAACTTGGGAGAGTAGCTAGGTGCTGCAGGGTTGATGGGCATTCTGTCTGGTCAGATGTGAAGTTCACCTGTGGCTGTAACGTCCCACATATTGGGCGGGGTGTTACGCTGGCCAGCTTGCCAGAATGCGCTCGTAACTCGCTGGCGCTCGCCAGGGCAGTGAAATGGGCTACAATAATCGTAGAACGATGCTCTTTCTTTCATAGAGTTCATGTTGTCACAGCCAGATCAGTGGTGATCTTTATTCTTGTCTGTGACACTTGGAAGTATTTTATATCATTAATAGAATATAAGATGCATTGTGTGAAGTTAAAGAGAAAGAGCGAGGTAGGCAGCGAGGTGGTAGTATGTGTGTGTCTATGTATGTGCTGCCTCCCTCACTCGGAGGAGTTTTCCCACGCTCCTGATTGGCCGGCGGGCCTGGTGAGTCATGTGAATTCTGCTCCTCGTGACGTAGTCGTCTGTGATTGGGTGCCGCTGCCTTTGTTAGTGCTTGGGGGGCTCCTTCCCGCGTGTCTCCTGCAGAGCTTGGCGTAGCGTGCTTGGTCCTACATGTCCTTTGCAATCTGTCCCCCCATATAACCCTCTATACTACTATCTCTCTCTTTGAACTTCTTCTTTTTCATACTTCCATCTTTATTCAATTATTTATCCCTTCTGGTTCTGCATACGACTTCCATAGTCGGCCAGTCATATTACCACCACTAGCCCTCACATTTATGTTTGCACTAGTTTTAGGGAGTAGTAGAGTCATAGTCATATGGTAGCCTAGTGTTGGGGTGCTTCTAATTATTGAGCTGTTCTCTCTTATTATTTAATGCTAGACAGTGGAAGGTATCTTTGGTCGTTGTCTGAGTTACGTATGTGGCAAGTCCGAGCCCGTACAACATCGACGAAGCTAGCTAGCCTGTAACCCTTGTGCATATGTTCCTTTGCGAGTGTAGCAGTATACAAGTGAAGGGCTTTTGCCTACTCTCACCTGCATACTTGCTACTTTATTTTGTTGACCTTTGTGGAGCACCAGGGTAAGACCAGATACTTGAGATCTGGACTTACCAAGAGAGCCTCCAAGTCACTTAACGTAACCTAAGGGAAATCTGTTCAAGGGGAGACAGTAGGCTACGAGCATGCTTGCGCTTTGCCTAGTTTCCTAGTACCTTTTATGCCACTGCTAGACATTATTAGTGAGAAAGACAGCATTGTGTTTGTTAACTTTCATTGTGTATGCTTTAGGAATTATTCACGCCTTATTTTATCCTAGGTTGATGCATAGTGCACAACCCAGTTTGGCTGTTACGTTGGCTAAGGAAGTACTGTTTCTGAGTGGTTATTATTAGTGCTGTCACAGAGTTGTTGCACTCCCTTGTTATATATATGTATCCTACTTATTGGTGTATTTAAGATACACGCTTTGGTGTCCTGCCCCTGCATTTATTTCTGTTCTGTATTAACGAGCATCTTAGAGCATCAGACGTTTTCAGAAGATTCTATACCTGATTGCTGTAGGACTAGACTTCCAGTGCTTTCATAGAGCATTGTAGAGGTTAGTGTTGAGTACAGACTCACACTAAAGTTAACGTAAGCATAATACTCCTTTATTAAATCTTATTATAGTTTATTCAAGCATTGTTATTACTTAGGAGCATTTTATTAACGTAAAGTACTCCTTTTGTGAGTAGGCTTTGCCGTCATCGGCAAGCCTTTGTAGAAGTGCACTAAAACCCAGTTAATTGATACCCCGTTATCCAGGAGATTAACTCTGAAGGGTTTGAGTGGTTTTGTTCACCGGCGTAATAGTTCGAGGTTTTGGAAGAAGTCTAAGAGGTTTGTTAAACAGGAACGTTTTTTACGAAAGCCGTGTTGAGTATCTTTAAGTATGTTATTTTCCTCTAAGTGATTTACGAGTCTGTCTCTTATGAGTGTTTCTAGCATTTTACATACAACTAGGGTTAAGCTAATTGGACGATAGTTACTGGGTAGGGATTTGCTGCCTTTTTTTAATATCGGTGTTACGTTGGCTAGCTTCCACTGATCAGGCATAGTTCCAGACTGCAAGGAATTATTGAATAGCAATGTCAGTGGTTTAGAGAGCTCATCCTTAGCTTCCTTTAGAGCTCTAGGTGAGATTGTATCAGGTTCAGGCGTTTTATTTACCTTGAGTTTATCTAAACAATTCAATACTTCTCTCTCTGTAACGGTAATATTGCTTAGAACATCTGAATTATCAATCTGAATCGGCGATGGTGTAGGGATATCACAGAGAGAGAGAGAGAGAGAGAGAGAGAGAGAGAGAGAGAGAGAGAGAGAGAGAGAGAGAGAGAGAGAGAGAGAGAGAGAGAGAGAGAGAGAGAGAGAGAGAGAGAGAGAGAGAGAGAGAGAGAGAGAGAGAGAGAGGTGAATCCATAGAAAACGAACTAGATCACTTGTGCTTATTTTTTCCAATATTCTTGTTTATTCCACTTCATTATGTTCAATATGAGACAATCAAACCCCTTAGTTACTAATCAAATGGATGTATTTCTGAAATCCAGAGTATATTGGGAATCTGACAGGGTAGATGTTTCGATCATTTGCTGGACTCCCTTTTGTTCAGGTCCTGGCCCATTTCGTTCTGTTAATATATAAATCACCGGTACCATTATAATTAGTCGCAGAGTGCCAATCAAAAATATAATTATTCGTTCTAATGACAGGGCTTGGTTTTCGGAAGAGCACTGTGGAGCTTGCAACGTCAAGCAGGAAGCGTATCGTCAGTGGTGTTCGTCAGCATACACAAAATTCATGGGTTGCATTTGTTCAGGCTTGCAATTAGGCTGAGCAGAGATACAATGCTTCTAAAAGTAAATACCTTTCTTCAGTTCGTGACGACACTTTGTCTAACGCATCTAACCTTCAAGTCTAAAGTCTACCATTTTTGGTGCATCTTCAACTCTGCCTTAATTGTTGTCTTCTGATGGTGGCCGTGGTAACAATTTTGAGGACAAAACTGAGTTACTAATGTCACATTTTGACTCCAAACTCAGTTGAGCTACCATACAGATTAACAATGGAAATTATCAGAATCCGATGTTCAGCAGGATTGCCTTAAGATCAAGTAAAGTTGAGCATTTATTGAACAAGTTTAATCCCTATTCTAGAACTGCCTCTTTAGGTATGTTCCTGTTGTTTTTCAAAGTGGTTTTCAAGATCCTTGCTAATATATGTGCTGCATTTCGTATTTTGATCAAATGAGGCTCTTTTCTTTGTTGATGGAGAGCGGCGAACGTAACTCCCAATTCCATCGGGCCCTACATTACTGTCTGCTATACATTATTGACCTAGGCTATATCCGCTACTCCTATGCTGCCTAACCGCCCTATAACGTTTTTGAACGGCTAGTGTCAAATGTATGATTCTCAACTCTCCAAGTTATTGGAACGTTCTGAACTCTTGCTACCTTGTCAATGTGCATATACAAAACAATCTAGGTAGCACTGATGCTCTCCTATCAATCAGTAATGTCGTCTAAGCAGCTTTGGATCAAGGTTCAGAAGCAAGATATTTTGTTTAAGGGGGGATGGACCGGTTTTCTGGACCACTTTCTCCCTCATGTTTAGCCCCATTAGTTTTCAGATACTAAGATGTTTGCCCCATTAGTTAGTCGATTGTAAGACCTTTCGCCCCATTTCTTCGTCAATATTTAGACCTTTCGTCCTATTTAGGTGTCGTCTTTTTCCCTGGCGAACGATAGTGAGCCTGTAATGTTGGAAGAACCGGCCTTCGGCCAGGAAATTTTTCTACCGAAAAAAATTACAAATTTATCTAAAAGGGGGATCTAATGGATGTTTTTTTGTTTGAATTGATGGTCTAGGGAGGAAACTAGACAAATAATGAATACATGCAAAAATCGCCCAAAAAGTGAACCATCCCCCCTTAACTTTACTTTTCTGCAGCTTTTGGCCATGATGGTCTTCTCCGCAAGCTGTGTGTTATACTGTAGGTATACATGGTCCTGTGTTTTCCATCTTTAGCCAGTTTCTGAGAGGTCGTACTCATTGTGTGTGTGTGCATGGTAGTTACAATAGGTGGTGCCATGTTCATTCAGGTGTACACTCGACCAAAAAATAATCTTTACACTGGTGAGCTGTAAATAATATAGTGTGAACGGAATGAATCGGGTGAAACATATGTCTGTGGGGTATTATCATAAGATTTCGACCCACTTCCAGAATGTATATAGCGTTAGTGTAAAGATTGTTTTTTGGTCGAGTGTACCTGAGGGAAGTGTGTAGTAGTAGGAGTAGTCGTTCCCTAAGCTGCCTGACCAAACAGCCCAGAGCTCCTAAGGAAGGCCGCGGCCGAGACAGAGTTTTCTCACAAGGCTCTCAAGAAATGTATATTGTGTTGTTGGTGTAGGTGGTTGTGTGCTATGGAGTCTGTGGAGTGTGTGGTGTTGTGTTACAGTCTGGTCAGGTATCCTAGACGGAGCCATCCAGCCTCTTCTGATAACTCGGAAGGGCTGGATGGTGCCCACATCACAGGTGTGGGCAAGTGTGTTGGGTCCTCTGCTGTTCATATACCAAGAAATTTATTGAGTTTACTGATAATAAATGTACTTCTATGCTGATGATGCTACATTGGTTTCTAAAATTCCTTCTCCTAAACTTCGCTCATATATTTGTCAATCAATGTGCAGAGATTAATCGAAAATTGTGTGATGGTGTCCAGACTAGTATATGTAAATCAATCCAGCTAAAACCAAATGTGTATCCATTTCTAGACCCCCTACTACAAATCTGTCTCTTGGCACACACTACTTGAATGGCTTAGACTTTGATGACTGTAATGAAATAAGTATTATTGGAGTTATTTTTGTATTCAAAATGAACTTTTGAACGCCATATACATTCCTAGTCTCTTCTGCATCTCAAAAACTTGGCGTAATCAGGAAAGCATGCAGAATATTTGTACTTCATTGTATTTGTATATATAGGGGGCGAACTATAAATCAATCGGTTGATACGACAAAAACACTCGAAGCGCTCCACCAAATTAAAACAAAAATATCCGCCCAAGATCCTCCTTTAAGATAAATTTGTACATTTTTCGATAGCAAAATTTCCCGGCCAAAGGCCGGTTCCTCTTATATTACCAGCTCGCTATCGGTCGCCAGGAAATAATCGACACCTATATGACATGAAAATCTTAATATTGACAAACAAATGGGACGAAGGGTCTTAAAATCGCCACACTAATGGGCCGAACGTCTTTGAATCAGAAAATTAATGGGGCTAAATATGAGGAAAACAATGGGGACCAGAAAAACGACCCATCTCTCCTTAAGTTGAGTTAGGATATCCTACAGTAGGCTATGTCAGCTAAGGTAAATATAGGCTTGGCTAGGCTAGATAATGCTTGCTGTGATTAGCTTAGATTAGATAGGTAAGGTTTTGGCTAGATAAAGCTTAGACTAGACTAGTTTACATTAAGGGGAGGTATTTAGTTTGTTCCCTACGTTTTCATCAAGCTTAAAATTACACCCCCTAGACCCACTTTCAAGATAAATTTGTAGCCGGCCGGAGGCCGGTTGCTCTTAAATTACAGGCTCGCTATTGCTCGCCACGAAAAAATCGACACCTTACTGGCACGAAAGGTCTTAAAATTGATAGAAATGGGGCAAAATTTCTTAAAATGTCAAAACTACTAGGGCGAACGTCTTAACATCTCAAAAGCAATGGGGCTAAACATGAGGGAGAAAGGGGTCGAGAAAAAATTCCCTCAAGTGGAAATCTCCCCTTAAGTCATGCCTGAGTAGGGTAAGGATAGATTAAGTCAAGTAATAGTCTGTTAGTTGTGGATAGTTGATGCTTTAGAGTGATTATCTTGACATTAGCTAGAAAACAAATATATACAAAATATGTCGTCATCAGAGTGAGTGAGCTCGTTTATGTGTGACATTGTTTTCTACAATCGAAACTGCATTATTTGTATGTTTTATAATTTCATTATTGCCATACAAATGATGAAACAACATGGAACCATCATCTGTAATTTTAAACATAAAACGGAAGAATTAAAACCAGATTAGAAGTTAAGTAACACCCCGTTCTTAACATTAATCATCCATTACAAGCCCCAATGTACCTGAATAAACTAATGAAAGCATTATGGCCCTCCCGGGATTCGAACTCGGGACACCGCACCATAGGCGAATATAATACATAGGAAATGTTAGTGCGGTGAAATTACAGTGGCTTTAAAGGACCAACAGCAGAGCAAAACACAAATAGCGAGACAATGAAATGAACCCATAGGAAGTAGGAAGAGCAAGCAAGGTACAAGACAAAAGCATGACAAAGTACACAGAAGCACACAGAGACAGGAGAAACGCAAACCTAAAACATTCACACTGGTAGGGATTTTTTCTTTGTTCTCTCTCTCTCTCTCTCTCTCTCTCTCTCTCTCTCTCTCTCTCTCTCTCTCTCTCTCTCTCTCCCTCTCTCTCTCTCTCTCTCCCTCTCTCTCTCTCTCTCTCTCTCTCTCTCTCTCTCTCTCTCTCTCTCTCTCTCTCTCTCTCTCCACAGGGTTCAGTCCTTGGACCGGTCCTGTTTCTCATTTACATTAACGATATTGATGTAGGGGTAAACAACACCATTTCCAAATTTGCCGACGATAGGAAATACAGTCCTGAACGAAGATGATAGAAATGCGTTGCAATCTGATTTAAACAAAATATCAGAGTGGTCGAAAAAATGGCAGATGCCCTTCAATGTCGATAAATGTCAGGTGCTGCAGGTTGGTAGCAGAAATATGAAATACAAATACGAAATGAATGGCAAACAAATAAAAACCGCAACGGTAGTAAAAGACCTAGGGGTACTAATATCTGAAAACCTAAAAACTTCCGACCAATGTATAGCAGCTGCAAATAAGGCAAACATAGCATTGGGCTTTATTAAACGAAAATTTACATATAAACATGAAAACGTAATAGTGCCACTGTTCAAACGTATGGTGAGGCCCCACCTTGAATATGGTGTGCAGTTCTGGTCACCTTATCTGATCAAGGACATTGTAAGACTCGAGTCAGTACAGCGTAGAGCGACGAAGATGATACCCTCATTAAGAAATAAACCATATGAAGAAAGACTTAAACGATTGAACCTGTTCTCATTAAAAAAGAGGAGGTTGAGGGGTCAGCTTATTGAGTGCTTTAAGATACTAAAAGGTTTCGACAAAGTCGATGTAAATGCACTATTCACATTAAACAATACTAATCAAACTCGCGGAAATGGAATGAAATTAAAAACCAAAAAGGCAAACCTAGATGTCACAAAGAGTTTCTTCACCTACAGTGTGGCGAAAGAGTGGAATAAACTACCAGCGAGAGTGGTGGAGAGCGACACAATAAACGCTTTCAAGGGAAGGCTTGACCTCTATCTGCAGAGGGCTGGGGTGATATGAAAAAAAAAAAAAAAAAAAAAAAAAAAAAAAAAAAAATGTATGTAAGTGTATGTGTGTGCACTGTACAGTATGTGTATATATACTGTATATATATGTATGTATGTATGTGTATATGTGTGTACCGGTGTATATATGTATATATACTGTATGTATATATATATATATATGCATATATGCATATATGCATATATAGTTTGTAAGGCCAGACTGCCTAGTAAGGACCTTGAGGTATGTGTGGTCTGTGTATCTATGTAGCTCTCTCTCTCTCTCTCTCTCTCTCTCTCTCTCTCTCTCTCTCTCTCTCTCTCTCTCTCTCTCTCTCTCTCTCTCTCTCTCTCTCTCTCTCTCTCTCTCTCGTCCAATAGTAGCCTGAACAAAATAAAAAAGACGTCACCGGTACAAAAGGGGTTAAGGGCCAGTAAATCTGTTCCTGCTTGCTTCCGTTTGTAATCCTTTGTTTGGCTATTAATAGTTTTTAACCAACCAACTTTACTTCTAAACTCAATTAATTAAATCAACAAATACATGTGGCACTCCAAGGACTCTAACCTAGGATACTCACACCGAAATTCAGGGCATTTATGCTTGGTTAACTTCAGGTGCAAAACTGTTTCCAGTTAGTCTCCGCTTCACGGACGGTCCCCTTCAGTAGGTAAAATACCACCAAAGCCAATATAATCAATATAACGGTCTCGGTTGTCCTTTGCCTATTGATGGCTTGGGTAAATTCCAGGCTATACTCTGTTTCTTCTCAACTGACGATATATTGAATCCCTTAGCAGCTAATTTATCGATATATAATGGGACAATATGAAACTAGTACGTCTCTGCATCATATTAAGACCAGGTTTATATAATTAGCACCATTTTTCACAACACAATCTTCAAAGTAACTGAGAAATCTTAATGGGAACTTTGCAATTTACCGTCAGTTGAAAAGAAACAGAGTATAGATTGGGTTAGTTGCTTACTGCAGGCTAGGTTTACTTTGGTAAGTCTTGGCTATGTCATGTTAGCATAGGTTGGTGTGCTTAGCCTAGGTTAAATAATGATATTTAAGACTTCGGCTAGATAAAGCTAAGGCTAGGTTATGTTACAGTAAGTTATGGTTGAATTTTGTAGGGAATTAACAAGCAAAGTTTTAAGCTGTTAGGTGAGAGTGAAAAAACTATTTTAGTAAGCGAAGTGACAACAGGCAAACTTACATGAAGACGAAAACACCTTCTAGCACCCCCATTAACCCGCCACTATCACCACGTAAGCAAATCCATCTCCACTTCGCAGCAGGGCACCGAAAGCATATTCTCGATATTTGGCTAGGTTCATGCACTCTCGCTACGTTTCTTTTACTAGGTTGAATACGGTCACTTACTGTATTCCTAAATCACCGAACATAACATATCTTCAAATTACCTAACCTATCGAAAAATATCTGCTAGGTTACTACTGGCCAGGATAAGTTGTCATGGTCGACCTATTAAAGAAGATCAACCTCTGCAGCACTTTTAGCTTATTGTAAGTTACCTTTATTTAACTTACATAACTGAACCTAAATTAGCTTTTTGATTCTGTTAGTTTGTGTTAGGTAGGGTCAGGCTAGAAAAAGTTACAATGACTGTCCAGGTAAAAGAGAACCACAGGATTGTGTGAACCCGTTTAAACATCCAGTTAGGTTAGCTTGGACTTGTCATGGACATTTTACCGTGATCGTCCTAGTAAAAAGAAAATCAATATATACATACATTTATTAAGTACATAACTAAATAGATACATACATACACAAATATGAATAAAAACAATTGTAATAGGAGTGCGTCAGTCCGTCCAAACTTGGGAAATACGCGCCCCTGAACTCCCACGGGTCGCGGGGTTAATTTCTTCCCGGTGATTTGCATGATAAGGGTCGGCATTATATCTGGTATTGTGGGCGTATAATGGCAGGTCTATGGTGGGTGGAGGGGCGTCGCTACCTGCTGGGCCTCGGAGCTACCTAAGGACTACTGTGTGGATGCTTGGCTTGGAGTCCCACCCGTCATTTTAGCGCCGGCGTCACATCATCGAATCGACCACTTGCGAGTTTCATTCTGTAAAGAAGTTGAACGTTCTTTACTTCGATATTTACCAGAAATAACAGCTAAAATATGATCGTAGTACATATATAAATACATAACACGAAATTAAACACATTTTTTATCCATTAACAACTTATAATATTATTGCATTTCTTCTTTATATTGATGTTTACGGCTGCAACTTCCATATAGCCTGAAACTCGCAAGTGACCAATTAGTAGTAACAGTACTAAAGTTCGTGTTTCGGGAGCGTATGAGCATAGGAAATCTTTGAAGTCAGAGTATCAGAGTTTGAGGTATACCAAAAGTCAGGTGAAGGTATTGAGCGATAATGTTGATAACGGCACCTCGTATCTATTTTCCTAAGAATGTTGAGAGGAAAGAGCGGAACCTGTTGGAGTGGCTTTGTTGTGTTTGTCATTAGTCTGTATACGTCGTTGAGGTGTCCCCCGACTGGGTGCGAGCATGTGCCACACGCTAGGATAGATCTTGGTACTACCACATCCACTAAATATGTCCGCCATGGCTAGGATCGAACCCAGGACAAGCAGATTCGCACGTGAGTGTGTTATCCACTCAGCCAGAGTTGGAATTAAACAAGTAGTTTTAGCAGTGAATATGCTCAGGGTTACAGTATTACAGGCAGGAATGTATCAAACTCTATTTACACCATTTAAGGGGAGGTATTTAGTTTGTTCCCTAGACCTCCATCAACCTTAAAAATACACTCCCTCGAGTCCCTTTCAAGATAAATTTGTAAATTTTTCGGTAGAAAAATTTCCCGGCCGAAGGCTGATTCCTCTTAAATTACAGGGTCGCTATCGCTCGCCAGGATAAAATAGACACCTGAATTGCACGAAAGGTCTTAATATGGGGTGAAAGTTCTTAAAATCGCTAAACTAATGGGGCAAACGTTTTATAATATCAAAAGCAATGGGGCTTAACATGAGGGAGAAAGGGGTCAAGAAAACAATCCCTCAAGTGGAGACCTCCCCTTAAGCAGTGGACATCCTTGGAGTTCCAGTACCGGAGTCTGAATGACCTGAAGCTTGCCTTCACTTGTAGCTATTACACGAATGTTACTGTATAATTACCCATAATGTCGATGCTGTTTTCTTTATCATTCGTAACGTACAGTCAATCTTGCTTATAAACTATACTATTATGTTGCTAGGATTGTTCTCTCTGTCTGTCCTTATGTAGTTCTAATAGCCTGTGACTCACTTTTTGTTTTGGTGTGACTAGAAAAGTGGATTTAATCCTTTGAGGAGTATGACGAGTATTCTGGCTATCATTAGACGATTTTCTTCAATTTAGGAAGGATGTGCGGGCATCAATAGGGTAAATAATATCTCAATTAAACTTCTGATTTCCACATATCCCTCCTAATCTGAATACAATCGTCTACTAATAGCCAAACTATACTTTTAAAACGCGTCATTATCCTCAAGGGGTTAATATTCCTAGTTTGAGATTTCACACATATTATCATCACATTTGCCGTGGTTATTTCATCAGACTTTCCTATATCCCCGTGTCATGTATATATTTTGAATTATCCCAGTTGTTGGTGTTTAATTGCATCTTTTGGTGGTTACTGTTCGTACAATTATCTTCTGTAACTTTTACAAATTATCACCTGAGCTTCTTTCGCTATAGGCTACCTCTCTTTCAGCAAAATTTCCAAACACTTCCTTCTTCTCTTTCTCTTTACTTGTATTATGCATGTACAGTTGGTCAAAAAAGTATCTGCACCCCTACGATGATCATCTGGTGTGTACAGCTCGGTAGGGTTGGCATCTTTACCTGCAGCTATATCCATCTATACTACTACCTGCAGTATACTTCCAAAGACTTTCTACCTACGACCTACGACCTATACTACCGAGCTGTACACACCAGATAATCAGCGTAGGGGTGCAGATACTTGTTTGACCAACTTTACTGGTATATAGCCCACATTGCTCTCGGTTGCTGTGTGCACATCTCACTCTCATACTATTTATTAGACCTCCACCTCTGAACTTATTTAACCCCTTCTGTACCGGCGACGTTCTTTTAACTTTATTCTGGCTACTATTAGACGATTATATTCAGTTTCAAAAGGGCCTCCAGCAATTAAGAGGCTACGAACTATCTCTCTTAACCCTTTTTTACTACCACAGATCCTCCTCAAGCTGCACAGACTCATCTAAATATAGCTAGATTATTGTTAGAAAGACGTCGCGGCAAAGAATGGGTCAATCAGTTATTTCCACCATGCCTTCCCGCTCTTCCTTCTATTATTTATTTCCATCATTACCACCTTGTATGCCTCCTCATGGTCATTACTGATGTACCTCATTCACAAGTCAATCACCCTTTAAGGGAGCCCACCTCGCTTTTTTTTTTTTTTTTTTTTTTTTTTATCTTTCTCGCCCTCTCTCTTGGGCTTGTATCCATTCGGCCCCATTCAGCCTACTGTTTTAAGACGTGAACCCCCATCCAGGTGTCAAAATTTTCCTGGCGAGCTGTAGCGAGCCAGCATATATATATTTTGGTTTTGATAGCAAGCTAAATTTGTACATTTTTTGATAGAAAAATTTCTCCGGCGAAGCCGGATTTCTCCGTACAATGCTGGTTCGCTATCGCTCGCCAGGTAGAAATCGACACCTGGATGGGGATAAACGTCTTAAAACAGTTGGCTGAATGGGGCAACATGGATACAAGCCAGGGAAAGAGAGAAAAGGAGAGAACGATAAAATAAGCCGGTGACCCCCTTAACTCTCCCTGTTCACCCTTTGCTTCAAAGCATGGAAGAAAGGAGGCAGCAGGGAGGAATACCAGGCAGCTAAACGAACTGCCAAAAGAGTTATTTACAATGCTAAAAATCGCATTAAGGACCTGGTCCTCGAACAAGTGTGTAACACTGACAATCCCAATGGGATCTTCAACCTAGCTAGGCGAGTTAAAAATGACAGTAGGGATATTATAGGTGAACAGTGTGTTAGAGATGATAATGGGAAGATTGTGTATGCAGAAAATGAAATCAGAGAAGCATGGAAGGTACACTATGAACGATTGCTAAATGTAGAGTTTGAATGGGATAAGGAACAGCTTAGTATCGAAAAACCAATATCTGGGCCCCCTCCTTTGATAGCACCAGCTGTAGTGAGCGACGCAATCAATAAAATGAAGGACGGTAAAGCTCCAGGTTGCTCCGACATTGTCGCTGAGATGATAAAAGCCTCAGGGGAGATTGGTGTAAACTTAGTCACTGAGTTGATAAACACCATTATTAAAGATGAGAAAATCCCAGAGGATTGGCTCAAAAGTGTAATAGTAAATATATACAAAGGAAAAGGGGATGCGCTAGATAGAGGAAATTATAGGGGCCTGAAAATGCTTGACCAAATCATGAAGGTCTGTGAGAGAGTCCTTGAGGGTTTGATCAGGCAAAGCATCTCTATTGATGATATGCAGTTTGGTTTTATGCCAGGACGTGGTACAACCGATGCTATCTTCATAGTCAGGCAGATACAGGAAAGATACCTACTAAAAGGCAGGGATCTTTACTTTGTGTTTGTGGACCTGGAGAAGGCCTTTGATAGGGTACCTAGAGATGTTGTACAGTGGGCTATGAGGAAACTTGGTGTGGAAGAGTGGCTGGTGCGTGTGATAATGAAGATGTATGAGGATTCGCGAAGTTCGGTGAGGGTGAAAGGTGTACTGAGTGATGAATTCGCAGTCCGTGTTGGAGTCCATCAGGGTTCAGTGTTAAGCCCCCTCCTCTTTATTATGGTCTTGGAGGCGCTGTCTAGAGTTTTTAGAGGCGGACTCCCGTTGGAACTGTTTTATGCAGACGATTTAGTCCTAATAGCTGACAGTATGCAGGATGCTGAGGCCAAATTCAGAAAGTGGAGAGAGGGCATGGCGAGCAAGGGTTTAAGAGTCAATATTAACAAAACCAAGGTTATGCATTGTAGTTTGAGACGAGGCAATGTGGAAAAGAGCGGTGCATACCCATGTGCAGTGTGTGGAAAGGGAGTGGGCGTTAACTCAATTCAATGTAGCATCTGTCGATGTTGGGTACACCATGGGAGTAAGCGCTGTAGTAGAATAAAGGGGCCCCTGCCGAAGGATAAGTCAGAAATAGAGAAATTTGAGTGCGTAGTGTGCAAAGGCGAGCTTGTGTTAAGTAATGATCCTGTGGCTGTGAATTTTGGAAATGAGTCTTTGGAGCTGGTGAACAAGTTTTGTTACCTAGGAGATACCATCTCTGCCGGTGGTGGGGCCGAGGCTGCCACTGTTGCTAGAATTAGGTGTGGCTGGGGGAAGTTCAGAGAATTGACGCCAATCCTGACCATGAAAAGAATGCCTCTCCCCCTGAAGGGAAAGGTGTATGCCTCATGTGTTAGAAGTGCAATGACGTATGCCTCAGAAACATGGGCCGTTAAAGTAGAGGATGTCAACAGAATGGAGCGTAATGAGATGAGAATGGTGAGATGGATGTGTGGGGCCAGGCTACAGGATAGAATAACAAATGTTGAGCTGAGGAGACGTTTAGGTATAAAGAGTATTAGCGAGGTGATGCGTACAAGTAGACTGGGATGGTATGGACATGTGGAGAGAATGGATGAACAAAATTGGGTGACAAAATGCAGGTCTGTGATTGTGGAGGGAGCTGCACCAAGGGGTGGACCGAGGAAGACCTGGGATCGGACTATACGCGCCGATCTCAAATCCAAGAACTTGACAAGTGAAGCAGCCCTTAACAGGGTTGCCTGGAACGCCGCCATTAGGACAAGAGACTGAAACTGCACTTATGTGTGGAACACTCAGTCTTAAAATGTTATGTATGTATGTATGTATGTAATACTGTTAATCCTTCCCAGCACCCTTCTCTTTACAGTCACTCATAAACATTCGTGGACCTCACCTATTTCTATTTATGCAAGTATATCAATGGAAACGAAAATATCAATATAATAGTCTATGCATCAACTAGCAAACTATATATACTACTTATTGAAAATCAAGTTCTATCCAAACATCAATCCAGATAGTTATATTTGCATAGATAAAGCGTAAGGGGTCTACGAATTTGTGTGATTGACTGTACCCCTATTCTCAATAATTTATCCTAGTCATCCCTCTTTCTCTACACCCTTCCTATAGTCCATTCATTATAGGTAGGACAGACATCGTGACCCATAATCTCTGTAACTCAAAAAGGGCTGAAACGAATGGGCTGTAAATGTCCACACCTATTCCCTGGCTGACCCTTCCTAAATGGTAGACATATTAGCTCGATTACTCTAGTCATTTATGAGTTATTGAGGTTGGTTTTCAGGATTCTTGCCTACGTTTCATGAATGGGCTACAGCTTCTGTTGACACGCCTATCTCTCTCAGACTCTCCCATACACACCTTTAAGGGGGTTCACCGGCTTTTTTTTATTGTTTTCTCTCTTTCCCTGGCTTGTATCCATTCGACCCCATTCAGCCAACTGTTTTAAGATGTCTATCCCCATCCAGGTGTCGATTTCTTCCTGGCGAACGATAGCGAGCCAGCATTGTATGGAGAAATCCGGCTCCGCCAGAGACATTTTTCTATCGAAAAACGTACAAACTTAGCTTGCTGTCAAAACAAAAATATATATATGATCGCTCGCTACCGATCACCAGGAAAATATTGACACCTGGATGGGGATAAACGTCTTAAAATAGTAGGCTGAATGGGGCCGAATGTATAAAAGTCAAAGAAAGAGAGGGAGAGAAAGAGAAAAAAAAAGCGAGGTGGGGTCCCTTAATCCTCCTTCTTCTCTCCCACCCTCTTCCTCCTACCACATTTTCACCTTCATCCTCCACCCCTACATCTGAGTCGGTGTATTGGTGTTTGCTTTCCTTTCAATATTCCCTCCAATACCTCTCTCCCCTACATTCCTATCTCAATCTGTGCCCCCACCATCCCCAATATACTTCCCTATACCACCCCATCTCCCTCGCCTCCCTTCACCAATCCACTCCACTATCACTGTTATATCTTACACCCCTCTCTCTCCCCCCACCACCCCTATCCCTCCCCCTCCCTCGCCACCCCTCTCTTTCCCACACCTCTCACGTTCCCTCACCCCTCTTACCCCAACACCACCTCTCCGTTAGCCACCCCTCTCACGTTCCCTCACCCCTCTTACCACCCCTCCTCCCCACACCTCTCACGTTCCCTCACCCCTCTTACCACCCCTCCTCCCCACACCTCTCACCTTCCCTCACCCCTCTTACCCCAACACCACCTCTCCGTCAGCCACCCCTCTCGCAAACCTCTGACTCCGAAACTGAGGAATACTGTTAAGGGGGGTCACCTGCTTTTTGTCTCTTTCTCTCCTTTTCTCTCTTTCTCTGGCTTGTATCCATTCGGCCCCATTTAACCAACTGATTTAAGACGTTTATCCCCATCCAGGTGTCGATTTCTTCCTGGCGAATGATAGCGAGCCAGCATTGTATAGAGAAATCCGGCTTCGCCTGAGAAATTTTTCTATTGAAAAATTTACAAATTTAGCTTGCTGTCAAAAACAAATATATATATATATATATATATATGCTAGCTCGCTACCGCTCGCCAGGAAAATATTGACACCTGGATGGGGTAAGCGTCTTAAAACAGTAGGCTGAATGGGGCCGAATGGATACAAGCCAAAGAGAGAGGGAAAGAAAGAGAGAAAAACGAGGTGGGCTCCCTTAACATACCTAAGTAGAAAATTATGGTGAAAAGTCCGCCTGGAAGATGGATGGCGGGTCGAGCGGCTACTCAACACGTACCTAGTTACACACCGCATCTAAAACAACCGTAATTATTTAATTTTCACAGCATCAATTTTCTCTCTTTATGGCCTAAGCTCATGGAAAAAGTCAGCGGATTTTGAGAAGCCATTCGTCTCACGTACCCTGGGATCACAGAGCTAAAATTACCCTTGGTTTAGATGTGAATACGGTCGTGAATTCTTCGCGTTTGGTAGTGAGGATTGCGCACCTCTGGACCCGGTGATATGCTAAGCACGTTCGGGATGCATAATACATACATGAATATTCTATATGGATAATTGCTGGCAGGTTAAATAAACATCGTAATTGCAGTGGTCGGCTAGGCCCATATCCGCCGCCACCAATCCAGTACTTCTTAAGGGGGTAGTACTCGCTTTTTATGGACCCACTTCTCCCTCATGTTTAGCATATTAGTTTTGAAGATTTTAAGACATTTCGCCCCATTTCTTCGTCAATGTTAACATCTTTCGTTCCATTTAGGTGTCGATTTTTTTCATGTCGACCGATAGCGAGCATGTAATTTTTTTCATGTCGACCGATAGCGAGCATGTAATTTTTTTCGTGTCGACCGATAGCGAGCATGTAATTTTTTTCATGTCGACCGATAGCGAGCATGTAATTTTTTTCACCGATAGCGAGCATGTAATTTTTTTCATGTCGACCGATTGCGAGCATGTAATTTTGTTCATGGTGACCGATAGCGAGCATGTATTTTTCTGGGCGACCGATAGCGAGCATGTATTTTTCTGGGCGACCGATAGCGAGCATGTAATTTTGTTCATGTCGACCGATAGCGAGCATGTAATTGTTTTCATGTCGACCGATAGGGAGCATGTAATTTTGTTCATGTCGACCGATAGCGAGCATGTAATTTTTTTCATGTCGACCGATTGCGAGCATGTAATTTTTTTCATGTCGACCGATTGCGAGTATGTAATTTTTTTCATGTCGACCGATTGCGAGCATGTATTTTTTTTCATGTCGACCGATAGCAAGCATGTAATTTTTTTCATGTCGACCGATAGCGAGAATGTCATTTATTTCATGTCGACGGATAGGGAGCGAACATGTACTTTTTTTCATGTCGACCGATAGCGAGCATGTAATTTTAGAAGGAACCGGCCTTCGGCTGGGACATTTTTGTACCGAAAAATGTACACATTTATCTTGAAAGGGGGTTTAGGGGGTGCTATTTTAAGCTTGATAGGGGTCTAGCGAGGAAACTGAAGAATATATACATTTATAAATACATAGACCAAAAACCAAGCACTACCCCCTTAAGTGACGGAGAGAGAGGGGGAGACAAACCTGCGGCTCTTCATTTTCACTCATTTCGTCCGGTTGCCATATTGTTTAGTCATAGTGGTGGATTGCATGGTTATCCTACTATAAGTTGAACGAAAATCACGGATACTTATAACTCTCTCCTTCGCCGTTCCCGAGTGTCCTCCATTGACTGTTTCATAAGGGGGTACTACTCGCTTTTTCTGGACCTCCTTCTCCCAATGTGTTTAGCATATTAGTGTTGAGATTCTAAGACATACATTTTTCGATTTTAAGACCTCTCACCCCATTTCTTTGTCAATATTAAAACCTTTCGTGCCATTTAGGTGTCGATTTTTTCCTGGCGAGCGATAGCAAGCCTGTAATTTTAAGAGAAACCGGAGTTCGGCCGGGAATTTTTTTTTCACCGAAAAATGTACAAATATATCTTGAAGGGGGGTCTAGGGGGTGTATATCTAAGCTTGATGGAGGTCTAGCGAGGAAACTAAAAAATAAATGAATAAATGAATTAATAGACCAAAAAGACAACCACTGCCCCCTTAAGTGAACATCCATTTTCCTCGTGTCCGTTCATCAGAGCGAGCAAATGTTCGGTAAAAAACAAATAATAATAAAACAAAAAAATAATAATAATAATATTAAAATATGTATTATTTAAATGTATGTATTTGTATGTATGTATGTATATGTGTATGTACAGTATGTATGTATGTATGTATGTATGTATGTATGTATGTGTATTTATGTGTATGTGTATGTATGTATGTATGTATGTATGTATGTATGTACTCAGACCCATTCCCCACTTTTCCTTTATTTATTTATTTATTTATTTAACTTTTTTGGGGGGGTGGCCGACTCACGACAGAGCCCGAATAGGGACAACACAACAACAAACAATGAACACACAAAAACAAAATACAAATTCACACACATCGAGCTCACCCAGGAGAAGACCCAGAGACCAGGGTCACTAAGCTCCCTCCAGCACTCCCCTGGCCCCCGACCATCCGTGTTTAGGGGAGACTGGCGTAAAGTGTTTAAATCGCCAAACTAATGGGCCGAACGTCTTATGATCTCAAAACTAGTGGGGCTAAACATTAGGGAGAAGGGGGTCCAGAAAAACGGTCTGCCTCCCCTAAACATACTCAATGACTCTACCTTTTCTCCTACATTATCATCTCACTTTCAAGTTCAGTAAACATCATGTAATTAGAACAGACACTAAAAGCCGGGTGAGTCTAAATTGCATTTTTGCAGTTCATTTTCTAAATCATTATTATTCAAGAACCGGGTTAGTTGTGTACAAAAACTATGTATTCTTGGGTATGCAGTCTATCTATCTATTGCCTGACGCCGTGATCCCCGAAGGGGTGGCCACGAACGAACCGCCCCCATGCACCTCTGTCCCCAGTCAGTCGACGCCCCTCCCCCCAACCAGCACCGCCTTCGTTCATGTAGTTCCTCACTCCATCCTTCCACCTCATATTCGGTCTACCTCTCCCCCTCTGTCCCTCCACCTCGCTCTCGTACACCCTCTTAGTCATTCTCTCGCTTTCCATACGTTCCATATGGCCGAACCATCTCAAGTTGTTCCTTTTCACACTTTCCAGCACATCTACCTCCACACCACACCTCCTTCTTACTTCCTCATTAGTCTGTCTATCCCTCCATGTAACTCCGCACGCACTCCTTAAGTAATTCATTTCCACTGCTCTCACTCTTGGTCTGAGTCTCTCAACCAACGTCCATGCTTCGCTTCCGTAAGTCAGTGTCGGGATTACCACTGGGTATGCAGTACGTCAGCTTAAGAGGGGATGGTTCACTTTTTGGTCGATTTTTGCATGTATTCATTATTTTTCTAGTTTCCTCCCTAGACCTCCATCAAATTAAAAAAAAAAAAACATCCATTAGTTCCCCCTTCTAGATTAATTTGTACATTTTTCGGTAGAAAAATTTCTTGGCCGGAGGCTGGTTCTTCCAACATTACAAGCTCACTATCGTTCGCCAGGGAAAAAATCGACATCTAAATAGCACGAAAGGTCTAAATATTGACGAATAAATGAAGCGAAAGGTCTTAAAATCGACTAACTAATGGGGTAAACATCTTAACATCTGAAAACCAATGGGGCTAAACATAAGGGAGAAAGTGGTCCAGAAAACCGGTCCATCCCCCCTTAACAGGTTATTTTTTGTTTTATTTATGAGTAACATAGTCCGGTTTTTTCCAGCTAATGTTGAACTGAATCCTTTAGCAGCTGATTTATCGATACCTAATGGGAATATATGCAACTACTGTGTCGCTGCATCCTGGAAGTTATAATGTAAAACTTGCAAAATAAACAAACCAAAACTGGGGCGACACAACATAGACGCAAATGAACTAATCAACATCGCTATGTGGAAACAACGCTTAACCCTTTCACGCACATATGACTCAGAGGTTGCCAGATTAGCAATAAGAAAGAGTGTTCTTTCACTCTTATAATTACCTCTCCAAAATTAGTGTTATGCCCACAGCTAACTCAAAGACAACTGCAGAGGTTGAAGTAACTAAATTAAAGGTTTCTCAATACCCCTGATGGTAACAAAGGCTTTAAAGGATCCCCAATAGGCTCAAAATCGCGTCATATGTCGGAGAGGGATAATTAAATATAATTTGAAAGAAAAACACAATCCACCACAATTATCAACAAATTTCGCTTCAACATCTCTGTAATTGCCGAGGATTCATTGTGAGGACATGGCAATTTACCCTCAGCTGAAAATAAATAGAGTATAGTAATTACCTGTTCTTCCTCAATGTCAATATATATTATCTAACAATCATACAGTAGTTAGTGCCTGCGCTTTGTTACGGCTTTTTAGGGGGGTCACCGGCTTTTTTTTTTATCTTTCTCTCCTTTTCTCTCTTTCCCTGGCTTGTATCCATTCGGCCCCATGCAGCCAACTGTTTTAAAACGTTTATCCCCAACCAGGTGTCGATTTATTCCTAGCGAGCGAAAGCGAGCCAGCATTGTATGGAGAAATCCGGCTGCGCCGGAGAAATTGTCTATCGAAAAATGTAAAAATGTTGCTTGCTGTCAAAAAATATATATATATATGCTGGCTCGCTCCCGCTCGCCAGGAAAATATTGACACCTGGATGGGGTAAACGTCTTAAAACAGTAGGCTGAATGGGGCTGAATAGATACACGCCAAAGAGAGAAAGAGAGAAAGAGGAAAAAAGCGAGGTGGGCTCCTTTAAACTGCAAATGAACCTTTATTTATCATCGTAACTTGGAATATATTTGTCACGTTATATTGTTACTGACATATATTTGAGGTTGCAGTATGTGTTCAGTTAATTTTATGAGCTGGAAATTTCAGTATATGAAAAATGGATATTTGAGTTACAGATATCTTTATGTTCATATTGAGCTATTGTGAAAACAGATTAATTATGTGCAATGTCATTTATTTACATAAATCATTCAAATGTAGTTCAGTAACTCAGTTTAATTTAGTTAGAATTTTGCTACTAATATTAGTGAAGGACATAATCACGCTAAAACTCAAACACACACACACACACACACACACACACACACACACACACACACACACACACACACACACACACACACACACACACACACACACACACACACACACACACACACACACACACACACACACACACACACACACACACACACTCTCTCTCTCTCTCTCTCTCTCTCTCTCTCTCTCTCTCTCTCTCTCTCTCTCTCTCTCTCTCTCTCTCTCTCTCTCTCTCTCTCTCTCTCTCTCTCTCTCTCTCTCTCTCTCTCTCAGTGTATACCACCTTCTCTACGTAGGACACATGGTACCCGTCATGCAACATAATCCCACCCCAACTCTGTGCACTCTCAAACCCAAGAATGAAACGTTACTCTCAGACTTTCTTCTATTCAACAGCTGAGCTTTGGAACTCTCTCCCAGAATCAGTTTTTCCCTCTTCCTATGATTTAAATGACTTCAAACTCCGTGTGTCCAGGCATTTTGGCTCGAACGTCCATTGACTTTGGCCCTGTCACTCTTCAACTCTGGGGGAGGCACTCGCTACAGGCAGTTCTGACTGTTGCCTCCCTCACTCACATAGAACAAACAAAATAACAATTCATAGTTGTGTCTTGAGCATAGACAAATCAGTTGTTAAGGGGAGGTTTTTAGTTTGGTCTCTAGATATCCACCAAGCTTAAGATTACACCTCCTTGAGCCCCTTTCAAGATAAATTTGTACATTTTTCGGTAGAAAAATGTCCCGGCTAAAAGCCGGTTCCTCTTAAATTACAGGCTCGCTATCGCTCGCCAGGATAAAATCGACACCTAAATGGCACGAAAGGTCTTAAAATTGACAGAGATGGGTCGAAAGTTCTTAAAATTGTCAAAATAATGGGGCGAACGTCTTAAAATTAGAAAAGCAATCGGGCTAAACATGAGGGAGAAAGGAGTCAAGAAAAAAATCCCGTAAGTGGAAATCTCCCCTTAAAGGACTAAATATTCCGTCATCTAAACAAATGACGTTAAGGGTGGATGGGCTTATTTATTTGCTAATGACGTTAATGGGGGATGGGCTTATTTATTTGCTAATGACGTTAATGGGGGATGGGCTTATTTATTTGCTAATGACGTTAAGGATGGACGGGCTTATTTATTTGCTAATGACGTTAAGGGGGGACGGGCTTATTTATTTGCTAATGACGTTAAGGGGGGACGGGCTTATTTATTTGCTAATGATGTTACGGGGGGACGGGCTTATTTATTTGCTAATGATGTTAAGGGGGGACGGGCTTATTTATTTGCTAATGACGTTAAGGGGGGACGGGCTTATTTATTTGCTAATGACGTTAAGGGGGGACGGGCTTATTTATTTGCTAATGATGTTAAGGGTGGACGGGCTTATTTATTTGCTAATGACGTTAATGGGGGACGGGCTTATTTATTTGCTAATGACGTTAATGGGGGACGGGCTTATTTATTTGCTAAGGACGTTAAGGGTGGACGGGCTTATTTATTTGTTAATGACGTTAAGGGGGGACGGGCTTATTTATTTGCTAATGACGTTAAGGGGGGACGGGCTTATTTATTTGCTAATGACGTTAAGGGGGGACGGGTTTATTTATTTGCTAATGACGTTAAGGGGGGACGGGATTATTTATTTGCTAATGACGTTAAGGGGGGACGGGCTTATTTATTTGCTAATGACGTTAAGGGGGGACGGGATTATTTATTTGCTAATGACGTTAAGGGGGGACGGGTTTATTTATTTGCTAATGACGTTAAGGGGGGACGGGATTATTTATTTGCTAATCTGTGTTTTGATTTTGTTTTCTAGTTTCCTCCCTAGACTCTTATAAAACACATCCATTAGTTCCCCTTCTGGATTAATTTGTAAATTTTTCGGTAGAAAAATGTCCCGGTCAAAGGCACGTTCTTCCAACATTATAGGCTCACTATCGTTCGCCAGGGAAACAAATATCGACACCTAAATAGCACGACAGGTCTTAATATTGACAAAGACATTTGGCGAAAAGTCTTAAAATCGACAAACTAATGGGGCAAACATCTTAAAATATGAAAACTAATGGGGCTAAACACGAGGGAGAAGGGGATCTAGAAAAGCGACCCATCTCTTTATGCAATATTTAGTGTTAGACAAATATTTGCTAAAACCTTTCTTTCTCTTAGTGCCTATCAACTTAGTTTTACCGATAAACTACCTAAACTTTAAAAGGAAAACATTAAAAGAGAGAACAAGAGAACAATGATGAGTTGAAATCAGTTATTACAATTATGGGGAGGTGTTTAGTTGATTCCCTAGACTTCCTTCAAGCTTAAAATTACTCCCCCTTGACTCCCTTTCAAGATAAGTTTGTACATTTTTCGGTAGAAAAATGTCCCAGCCGATGGCCGGTTCCTCTTAAATTACAGACTCGCTATCGCTCGCAAGGAAAAAATTGACACCTAAATGGCACGAATGGTCTTAAAAATGACAGAAATGGGGCGAGGGTTCTTAAAATCGCCAAACTAATGGGGCAAGCGTCTTTAAATCTCACAATAAATAGGGCTAAACATGAGGGAGAAAGAGGTTCAGAAAAAAATCCTCCAGGTGGAAATCTCCCCTTAATCAAACCGAAAATGTATTCAACGCATACCCATTTCTTCATTAACCCTTTGATGCTCTGACGCGTCTTAGCAGTTTATTTTGGCTATCATTAGACGCTTTTATGTTGCTTAGGAAGTAGCTGTGGGTATTAAAAAGGTAAATACTATCTCAATCAACCCTTTGACTTCCATGTACCTTTTCTAATCTGAATAAAATCGTCTAATAGAAAACAGAATAGAAACGCGTCTTGGAGCTTGAAAGGGTTAAGAACCTAAATATGATTGCAAATATAATGATTAATAAATACATGAATAAAAGAAATGTGTGAAGTGGATGTTAACCCTTTCAAGCTCCAATACGCGTTTCTGTTCTGTTTCTGGCTACTATTAGACGATTTTATTCAGATTAGAAAAGGTACATGGAAGTCATAGGGTTGATTGAGATAGTATTTACCTTTTTAATACCCACAGCTACTTCCTAAGCAACATAAAAGCGTCTAATGATAGCCAAAATAAACTGCTAAAACGCGTCAGAGTATCAAAGGGTTAATAAACATACAAGGTCATGATAGTGTTGGAAGTAAAAATGTCACATTTACATTAACCCCTTCTGTACCGACCCGTCCTTTTAGCTCTATTCTGGCTACTATTAGACGATTTTGTTCAGCTTAAAGAGGGCCTCCACTATTAACAGGCTTCAAACTATCTCGCCTAACTCTTTTTACTGCCACAGATTCTTCTTAAACTGCATAACATTGTCTAAATATAGCTAAAAGAAAATGAAAAAGTCGTCGCCTGTATAGAAGGGGTTAAGTATATATATTATGTAGCATCACCTTGTAAGCATATTTTGTTATTTTGTTGTTTGTTTTTTTATTTATTTATTAGTATTAACTAATAACCAATGATACTTGGACCAAACACTAAAGTCAACAGATTCATCCGAATTGAATACAAATGGTCTTAAGGGGAAGGTAATTGCTTTTTCTGGACCCCTTCTCTCTCATGTTTAGCATATTATTTTTGAGATGTCAAGACGTTCGTTCCGTTAGTTTGGTGATTTTAAGACTTTCCGCCCCATTTCTATGTCAATATTAAGACGTTTCGTGCCATTTATGTGTTGATTTTTTCCTGGTAAGTGGTAGTGAGCCTGTCATTTTAGAAAGGCAGACCTTAGGCCGGGAAATTTTTCTACCGACAAATTTACAAATATATCTTGAAAGGGGTTGTGTTGTTAACCCTTCTTTACCGGTGATGATTTTTGCATTTTAGTCTACCTATATTTAGACAACATAATATTTTATATTGTTTTTGTGTTTTCCCTGTTCTTGCTCTGTCTTGAGTCGGCCACCCCCAAGACAAAAGGAAAAACAAATAATAAAATAGAATAAAATAGAAAATAAAAATAAAAATAGGAAAAATGGGGATTGGGCCTGAGCATATAGATAGATAGATAGATAGATAGATAGATAGATAGATAGATAGATAGATATTTATACGATTTTGTGCAATTTAAGAAGGATCTGTGGTAGTAATAAAATGTTAAGTGAGAAAGTTAGAAACCTGTTAATTGTTGGAAGCCCCTTTTAAACTAAATAAAATCATCTAATAGTAGCCAGGATAAGGTAAAAGGACGGCGCCGGTACAGAAGGGGTTAAGCTTGATGGAAGTCCAGCGAGGAAACTAAAAACATATATTAAGCTAAATAAATAGACCAAAAAACATGCACTACCCCTTTAAGTTAGCTAAAATACAACATAGCTTCAAGTCACTTGATTGATAGGGTTACGTCTCTCTCTCTCTCTCTCTCTCTCTCTCTCTCTCTCTTTCTTTCTCTCTCTCTCTCTCTCTCTCTCTCTCTCTCTCTCTCTCTCTCTCTCTCTCTCTCTCTCTCTCTCTCTCTCTCCCAATACTGTACCGGTGACGTCGTTTTTATCATATTCTGGCAACTATTAGACCATTTTCTTCAGCTTAGGAAGGACCTTTAGCAATAATAAGGCAACAAACTATCTCAACCAAACCCTTTCAACTACCACATATCCTTCCTAAGCTGCATAATATCGTCTAAATATAGCTAGAATAAAATATAACACACGTCGCTGGTACTCAAAGGGTTGAAGACAATGCTTCACCCAAATGTTCTAAGGTACGATGTGGTAAAAGACTTCTTATGTATGACGCATTGTACAGTGGCGCTAATAAGTCATGTCTCAGCTGTCTTTACATTTGGCTCGATCTGTGCTGTATTAATGTCTGTCAGATGTTGATTAGGGTGGGTGAGTGTAGGAACATGGTTGTATATCTCACTCAAAAAGAAGAAATCATGTGTAAATATTGCCGATACCAATTATTGATAAAAACATAGATGGTGCCGAAACATGACTTATTAGGCTTACTGTACATATGTGTTCTTTACATATTCATAACTTATCCATATTCAGACCAACTATACCCTGTTTATTTTCAACTGACGGTAAATTACAACGTTCCCATCAAGATTTCTCAGTTATTTTGAAGATTTTGTAGTGAAATGTGGGGGTAACAATATAAACTTGGTCTTAATATGATGCAGAGACATAGTAGTTTAATATTTGCCAATTAAGTATGGACAATTTAGCTGCTAAGGGATTCAATTTACCCTCAGATGAAATACAACAGAGTATAAGCAATTATAAGTTACTATGCCCAATTATGATGTGGTTTGAAAAGATGTTACCCCGTAAACGGTTTGTGTAATCGGGTTAAAATATAGAATATATGGAAATGACTAATGCAAATGAATATTACGAACTCACGACAGTTTTGGCTCCTTCTGGAGTCTTCCTCAGATGAGAGAGTCGGAACAGCCGTGTCTTAATACTATCTGTTGTGAGTTTTATTTCTTCATTTATTCATGGCTTTGCGAATCACTAATATTTCTATCAATATGCAATGATGGATAGCCAGTTAAGGGAGCTCATGCAGTATTGTGCAGCATAATTTACTGGTTCGGCTCAATGGTTTAAGGAGGGAGTTTAGTTTGCTCTCTAAACCTCCATCAAACTTAAAAAAACACCCACAAGACCCCCCTTCGATGTAAATTTGTAAATTTTCGGTAGAAAAATGTCCCGGCCGAACGCCGATTCCTCTTCAAATGCAGGCTCGCTATCGCTCGCAATGAAAAAAATCGACACCTAAATGGCACGAAAGGTCTAAATATTGGTAAAAATATTGGGCAAAAAGGTCTGAAAATCGTCAAACTAATGGGGCGAATGTCTTGACACCTCATAACTAATAGGGCTAAGCATGAGGGAGGGGGAGGACTCGAAAAAACAATTGCCTCCCCTTAAGGCAACCATTAACACAACCAAGAAGCTAGGTTTAAACATTTAGATTGGATAATGTTTCCTAAAAGATGACAAGCACAAATCTCGATGCAACTTTGGCGGTCAAGATTTGGGGTGAGAAAGGAGAAAAACACATTATCGATTGGTAATGAACCCGAAGAAAGACCCTTGTGTACCCACACACACACACACACACACGCGCGCACACACACACACACACACACACACACACACACACACACACACACACACACACACACACACACACACACACACACACACACACACACCACACACACACACACACACACACACACACACACACACACACACACACACACACACACACAAAACCGTTTCACACACTCAAACGTGCACCGCACACACGCACATGGACACACAGATACACTTAAGTACACCCATACATAATTACACACCACACAAACTTACACACACAACCCCTGTACCCACGCGCACACACACGTTTCCAAAACTGCGCGGCTATAGCCTTCATCAAACACTTACAGTACAACCATATACACACACACACACACACACACACACATACACACACACGTACATACACACAGAACAATCACAAGGCACCTCCCAGAAATCCACAAAGTCGGAGTATTTAAAGTGGAAAGGAAACCCGGACAAAAGAAGGTTCAGGGTCTTTAGGACGTAATTACACGGGCACTTTTTCCTACAACAGTTATCAGCAATACCAATCTACCTGCTTCTGACTTAAGGTAGCAGAGTACAGGTGTCGTTTAGCATAATTTAACTTCAGAAAAGTTATTGATACCAGTGCGAAACGTCTGTAAATATTGCCTGGATTAAGTTGCCGATTAAGAGTTGCCGGGAATAGGCCTCGTGTGTGTCCGCCCTTACTCTCCCGGGGCATGATCGGGGAAAAAAAGAGGAGGGAGAACAAAAAAACTTTCAGTGGTCCGAGGCAATCCACACGATTTCGGGCTAGATGAGGTTTACCGAAGCTGAGAATTCCGCGAAAATATGGTTCCGATCGATTGTCCGTTTCGCTTCATTACGTGGCGGGGTCCGGCGGGAGGGAGGGTGGAAAGAAAGGGAGGGAGGATGGTAGGAGTGGGAGGGAGGGAGGGAGGGAGGGAGGATGGATGGTAGGAGAGGTAGGGAGGGAGGGAGGACGGAGAGATGAAGGCTAGGAAGACATGGGAAGGAAGGAGGAAAGAAGAACGGACATGTATATAGAGATACAGTGAATGGAGAGATGGAGACTAGGTAGACATGGGAAGGAAGGAGGGAGGGAGGGAGGAAGGAAGAATGGACAGGTTGATAGAGGGAGGGAGATAGGGTGGAAAAAGATATGGAAGCTGGGAAGGGAGGTGGAAGGAAAAATGGACAGGTTGATAGAGATAGATTTGCATGCATGATGAACAAGAGGGAGGCAATGGTAGAGAGGTAGAGAAAATGAGACAATGGGAGGGATGAGATAGCAGTAAGTGAAAATGATGGGAGTGATAGATGAATGAAGGGGGTAAATATAACACGAACACGAAGGGTACAATGGGTAAAGAGTTGATGGGAAGGACGGAGGCTGTGGAGATGGAATTACGGGTGAAATTAAGGGGGCCCACCTCGCTTTTTTCTCTCTCCCTCTCTCTTTGGCTTGTATCCATTCGGCCCCATTCAGCCTACTGTTTTAAGACGTTTATCCCCATCCAGTTGTCAATATTTTCAGCATATATATATTTTTGTTTTGGCAGCATGCTAAATTTAAAAAAAAATCGATAGAAAAATTTGTCCGGCGAAGCCGGATTTCTCCATACAATACTGGCTCGCTATCGCTCGCCAGGAAGAAATCGACACCTGGATGGGGATAAACGTCTTAAAACAGTTGGCTGAATGGGGCCGAATTGATACATGCCAGGGAAAGAGAGAAAAGGAGAGAAAGATAAAAAAAAAGCCGGTGACCTTTCTTAAGAGAGTGGGAGGGGATAGATGAGATTGACAGAGGGACAATATGGATTGAAGTGAAAAACGGAAGAATGAACGAAGAGATGGAAGCATGGATGAGGGTATGGAAGGAAGGGAAGAAGGCAAGTTTGGACATTACTGGCTTATTCACACGAGCGTCTTTTCTTACAAACTTAGTCCACAATTCTGGCCTGAAAGCTTCATAAATAAACTTGCATTGCAGTTCTGCCATCTAATTTTCCTTCTGTCTATAATCCATTCATAATTAGGCCAAACATCTTGACCACTAACCTCCATAACTCAAAAAAGACAAGAATATTCCAGCTAATATACGTATGTACCATTTGGGAGGAGTCAACCAGGGAATAGGTGTGGAAGTTTACAGCCCATTTGTTCTAGCCAATTTTGATTAACAGAGGCTATAGGATTAAAATGTCTAGCCTACCAATAATAAATTAACTAGAGTGACCGGTATAATAGCATAATAACTCCAAATATACTGACAACTTTAAGGGGACAGTGGTTCTATGTTTGGTTTATTTATTTATATATAAATTTATTTATTTTTTAGTTTTCTCCCTAAACCTCCACCAAACTTTAAAAAAAAACATCCATTTGTACATTTTTCGATAAAGAAATGTTCCGGCCGAAGGCCGGTTCTTCCAAAATTACATGGTCACTATCGTTCGCCAAGAAACAAATCGACACTTAAAAATAGCACGAAAGGTCCTAATATTGACGACAAAAAATGAGGCGGAAGGTCTTAAAATCGCCAAACTAATGAAGCAAACATCTTATAATCTGAAAATGAATGGGGCTAAACATAAGGAAGAAAGGGGTCTAGAAAAACGATCCATCTCCCCTTAAGTTGTCGATCAAAATTAGTGAGACCGAATACAGAAGTCAGTCATCTGTGTCTTATGGCTAGAAAAAAAAAAAGAACAAAAGAAACGGAGGCCATTTCATCCAGTTTACGAAGGTCCTGTTAGCAGCCAATAGGGCACGAATGAGCTCCCAATTCCTGAAGATCAGGCAAATGGTTCCTTAACTTAATATAATCGATATATAAACTCCCAATTCCATTAGATCAAGTGCATGAATCCTCAATTTAAGGAGAGGGAGTAGTTGTTTCTCACTCATGCTTAGTCCCATTTATCTTTGACATTTCAAGACGTTTGTTCCATTATTAGGGCAATTTCAATATCATTCGCTCCATTTGTGTTGCCAATATAATGTCCTTTCCTGCCATTCAGGTGTCGATTATTTCCTGGCGAGCGATAGCGAGTCTGTAATTCTAGAATGTCGCGGCCTTCGGCCGGGACATTCTACACATTTATCTTGAAGGGCGTCTAAGGGGTGTTTATTTAAAGCTTGATGGAGTTCTAGCAAGAGTACTATATAATATATGAATACACAGATAGACCAATATATAACCAATATAATTGTCTAATGATACCCAGAATAGAGTGAAAAATTACGTCATCCAAACGAAAGGGTTAATCCCCGCACTTCCTCCCTTATAAGGAGGTAGTGCTTGGTTTTTTATCTATATGTTTAATTATGTATTTATTTATGAGTTTCCTCGCTAGACCTCCATCAAGCTTCGAAAAACACCCCCTAGACCCCCTTTTAAGATAAATTTCTACATTTTTCGATAGAATAATGTCCCACGGTTCCTTCTAAAACTGGAGGCTCGCTTTCGCTCGCCAGAAAAAATCGACACCTAAATGGCACGAAAGGTCTTAATATTGCCAACAAAATATGGCGAAAGGTCTCAAACTCACCAAACATAACGGAACGGACGTCTTAACACCTAAAAACAAACTAATATGCTAAACATAAAGTAGGTGTGCAGTTTTCGCATTACCAAAAAATAAAAAATAAAACAAAAACTGCATACGCAACTCTGCGACCTATAATTCTGCAAGTAGTATTGAATCTCTTAGGTAAAATAGGTTTATATACAGTATATATATATATATATATATATATATATATATATATATATATATATATATATATATATACTGTATATATATATATACTGTATATATATATATAAAATATATATAAGAAAGAAATAGTGACCATAATCTGTGACCTTTACCATTCACCTTGACCTTTGAATAACAAAGAAAACAAAATGGACAATCGTTGTATTGACCAACCAAATTGCCAGCAAAATTTGGTGACGATACGTAACCCGTTCAGTACAGTTCTGTCGGTTTCATTTCATGCTGGATACTAAGACGATTTTATTTAGTTTATGAAGGGCCTCCATAAATGTAGCAGGCTTTCAACTATCTTAACCCTTTTCACTACCACAGATCCTTCATAAGCTCCACAAAATCGTCCAATTATAGCTAGGATACAATGAAAAAGACGTCACCGGTACACAAAGGGTTAAACAGTCTAGGAAGAGTTTAAAGACAATTATCAACACTCTTCTTTTGTTCTTTTACCTTGGCCTTTAACCTTAAGTATTATAATATATATATATATATATATATGATTGAATTATATGTGATTTAAGTAAAATGCAACTAACAGTCGTCAGCTTATCGAAAATTGATTTATTTTATGAAGGTTAACTTATGACCTTGGCCTGTGACCTTGACCTTTATGTAGAATTATATTTGTGTTTGCTTTGATGTAACTAGAATATCAAATAAGTGTGTCAAATTTCATTAAAGATCATCAGTTAGTTTCAGAGGTATTAAAGGAATAGTTGATCTTGACCTTTGACATTCATCTTGACCTTCATGATGTCTGAAAATTTTACATTTTAATTTTCCCTTAATGCACAACTGTCTCAACGAATGTTGTGAAGTTTACACGAATAGTAAAGAAATTAGCATATTAGCATAATTAAGCATCTTGATAATAATAAATTAATCAGTGATAGGCAATATGGTTTTAGACGATGTCGATCAACTGCAGACATTCTTTGCCTTCTTTCGCATCAAATCAACCAAGCTACAGACCAACATGGTGAAACACATACAATAGCACTGGATATATCAAAGGCATTTGATAGAGTCTGGCATCAATCCTTATTGTCGAAGATGTCACACTATGGCCTTGCATCATTAGTTCCACTAATTTCTTCTTATCTTCATAACAGAAAAATACGTGTAATGGTAGATGGCCTTTATTCTCAATTTCACTCAATAAATGCTGGTGTTCCCCAGGGATCAGTTTTGGCCCCAACTCTGTTCCTCATTCATATCAATGATCTCATATCTACCACTCATAATCCAATACATTCCTACGCAGATGACTCAACACTCCACAGTTCCTTCACATTTACCAATTCTTTCACCCAACCCGATCTAATAAATTCAAAAATAAACACTGCAATTTCTCTGAACCAGGACCTTTCTAGAATTGAAGAATGGGGACAAGAGAATCTAGTTTCCTTTAAATGCACAGAAAACCAAATACATTCAATTTTCTAACCGACAGAAGCTCACTGACTCCCATATTATTTTTTAATGATGTAAATATTCCCACTTCCCCTAGTATTGACATTCTCGGTGTAACATTAACTACTAACTTGAGCTGGACACATTATGTTAGAAGCATTGCTAAGAATGCCTCTAAAAAACTGGGACTCTTGTACAGAGTTCGAGAATTCTTCACTGACGAGCAGTAACTGACCGTAATATATAAAAGTCATGTGCGTTCTCAGAGGGATTACTGTTCACCTCTGTGGAGTGGAAGTGGAGTGGTTGCATTGAGGCAGTTGGACAAAATTCAAAATAAAGCTATTAGATTAATCAATAACCCTGCAGTCACATAGGACCTTCCTACATTATCCATACGAAGAAACGTTGCATCCCTTGCATTATTCTACAGATATTTTCACAGCAATTGTTCCGAGGAACTTGCTTCAATTGTGCCGCCTCTCCACATCTTTCACCGTAGAACGAGGGCAGCTGAGAGCGCCCATGAATTTACACTTTCTCCTCCACAATGCAGAACTTCTGCTTATCAGAATTCATTTATCCCCAGAGCTACTACTCTTTGGAATTCACTTCCCTCGAATTGCTTTCCACAAACTTACAATCTACAAATGTTTAAATCCAGTTGTTACAAACATTTTATGAATGGAGGATGCCTTTAGGCACATGGACCTTTTTGTTTTATCTGTGTTTTTCCTTCCTCCGTTCATTGTCTCAAAAAAAAATAAAAAAATAAAATAAAATATATATATGACGTTGACCTGTGAACTTGACCTATCAAATGGAATTATGCTTATTCTTGTATGACCTTGTTCTAGGCATTCCGAATATGCATGATATGCCTAATGAGAATCCTACATTAAATAAGAAATACTAGTAAAAACCATATATCGACCTTTAACCTTGACCTTTGACCTTCGACATTAGAATTTCTTATCAAGGATTTAGTTCGCTTAACAGCAATGTTCGTATTAACTAGCATTATGAATATGGTGTAGTCTAATTCGTATAAAAACATATTGATTACAAATAGTGATCATATACTGTGACCTTGACCTTTGACCTTTGACTAAAAGTAAAATACATACATTTGGATGGTCGTCGCATTGACCAACTGAATTTGCCTGTATAATTTTATGACAATACATAAAACAGGTAAGGAGGAGTTTAGGGAAAAATGACAAATACTCTTATCTTGACCTTGACCTCTGACCTTAACTATTACAATATTTATGTGAAATTTGATATATATTAGGCCATATTTAAGTAATATATAAGCCATAACACAGCCAGTTCTCTAATATTTGAGTAATCTTTTTTAATAAATAATAAAAGTTGATCTTTGACCTTGACCTGTGACCTTTATGTAGTTCATTTTTGTTTGCATTGACATTGCCCATGCACATCAAATACGCATGCCTTATTTCATTAAAACACATCAGTTAGTTTCATATATATTAAGAGAATAGTTGACCTTGACTTTTGACCTTTATCTTTACCTTTATATGTCTCAACATTTATTAATTTCCTTTTCACTTAAAGTGTAGCTATCTCACCAAATTTTGTGAAGTTTGCATGAAAAGTAAAGAAAATAGCATATTGACCTTTCATTTAACCTTGACCTGTGACCTTGACCTTTCATATGGAATATAATAGTTTATTGTATGACCATGGCCTATGTATTCCGAATATACATGGTAAGCCTAGTGATAATCTAACCGTTAGTATGAGAAATACTAGTAAAAATACTATTTTGACCTTTGACCTTGAACTTTGACCTTACCCTTTAGAATAATTATCTAAAAAAATTGAAATACGATGTCAATGTTACCAGTAACTTGTAAACTGAAAATGAAGACATTTGAATAAAAACTAAAAATAAATTCTATAAGTTGACCTTTCACCATGACATGTGACCTTGACCTTTATGTAAGAGTAGAACATAGTTTTCATTGATATTGCCCAGGAAAATCATATAAGCATGATTAATTTCATTAAAACCCATCAGTTAGTTTCATATGTATTTATAGAGTAGTTGACCTTGACCTTGACCTTGACCTTCATGATTTGTCTCAAAATTTATTATTTTCCTTTTCATTTAAAGTGCAACTATATTGCCAAATTTTGTGAAGTTTGCATGAAAAGTAATAAAATTAGCATATTGACCTCTTATTTGACCTTGACCTGTGAACTTGACCTTTCACATGGAATTGTTTAGTTTCTTGTATGACCTTGCCCTAAGTTTTTTCGAATATACATGGTAAGTTTAGTGAGAATCTAACAGTTAATATACAAAATACTAGTAAAACAATTATTTTGACCTTTGACCTTGACCTTTGACCTTACCCTTCAGAATATTTATCTAAAATTTGGTCAATAGGATATCGAGGTTACTAGTAACGTGTATAGTGAAAATTAAGAAATTTGTGTAAAAACTAAGACACATGAAATATTGACCTTATTTTTAACCTTGACCATAGACCTTAACCTTTGACCTTAACCTTTAAGTTAAATTGAAAATTTCTTTTCGACTGACCTTCGCATTGACCAAATGAATATACCTGTGAAATTTGGTGAAAATCCATTGAACGGTCTAGGAGGAGTTTCCGGACGGACGACGACGACGACGACAACGACGACGACGACGACGGACAAGCTGAATTGTGGTGCACAGTATACGGGCGGGACCTGTGCATACGATACCACTCTGCTTCGCAGAGTTGATAAAACCTAAAAACAAACTAATATGCTAAACACGAGGGAGAAGGGGGTTCAGAAAAAGCGAGTACTACCCCCTTAAGGAACCCTCAGTGGCAAATGTGTTTTTAATGATACTTTACCCACGGTCACTACACGCGAACACACCTATCAACATACACTCAAACACACCTACACCTACACACCAACACTCATACGCACATACACTCCAACACACCTACACCTACATGCGAACACACATACGGACATACACTACAACATATACCCAAATACAGACACCCAAAACACACCTACACACATACATTCACACACACCTACAAATATATACTCAAACACACGAACACACATACGCACATACACTCCAACATATACTCTAATACAGACACCAACAACACACATACACTCACACACACCAACACACATACGCACATACACACATACAGACACCATAATATGTGTTCAATGAAGGGTGATTTTGACGCCCCAGAAGCCTTGTATATGATATTTTGCTTCATAATACAAACAGAGTCCCGCATAAAACTACAATCTGGTAATCCAAGTGAACGATACTGGATAGATCATTCCTGCAGCATAAATTCCAGCAACTATAGTCTATTCGCTGTAAGTAGGCACAAAATCATGACCTAACCTCTGTAACTCAAAAACTACTTGAGTAATCGAGCTAATATTTCTACCATTTGGGAAGAGTCGGTCAAGGAATAGATGTGGAAATATAGAGTCACTTTGCTCTAGCCCTTTTTGAGTTACATAGGATAGAGGTCATGATTTCTCTCCTACTTACAGCGAATAGACTATAGTTTATAATAGTCGTACTGTACCAGCGAAAAACAAAAGCATGAATGAGACTGGCGAATTTCACAGCATATTGATTTTTCTTTCTTAAGGGAGCCCACCTCGTATTTTGTTCTCTTTCTCTCCCTCTCTATTTGGCTTGTATCCATTCGGCCCCATTCAGCCTACTGTTTTAAGACGTATACCCCCATCCAGGTGTCAATATTTTCCTGGCGAGCAGCAGTGAGCCATCATATATATATTTTTGGTTTGACAGCAAGCTAAATTTGTAAATTTTGTCGATAGAAAAGTATCTCCGGCAATGCCGGATTTCTCCATACAATGCTGGCTCACTATCGCTTACCAGGAAGAAATCGACACTTGGATGTGGATAAACGTCTTAAAACAGTTGGCTGAATGGGGCCGAATGGAAACAAGGCAGGGGAAGAGAAAAAAGGAGAGAAAGACAAAAAAAGCCGGTGACCCCCCTTAAGGGGAGATCTCCACTTGAGGGATTTTTTTCTTGACCCCTTTCTTCCTCATGTTTAGCCTCATTGCTTTTGATATTATAAAACGTTTGCCCCATTAGTTTAGCGATTTTAAGAACTTTCACCCCATATTAAGACTTTTCGTGCAATTCAGGTGTCGATTTTATCCTGGCGAGTGATAGCGAGCCTGTAATTTAAGAGGAACCGGCCTTCGGCCGAGACATTTTTCTGCCGAAAAATGTACAAATTTATCTTGAAAGGGACTCAAGGGGATGTAATTTTAAGCTTGATGGAGGTCTAGGGAACACACTAAATACCTCCCCTTAAGGGGAGAATTTTTAATATTGTATATGTATTGTATTTTATTCTTATTTTATCGTCTCCTCCCTAGACCTCCATGAAGCTTTGATGCTTCGAGATAGATTTGTGCACTTTTTCGGTTTAAAAACACAATCCTCAAGTGCAGGCACGCTATCGTTTGCCAGTAAAAAAAATCGACACCTAAATGGCAAGAAGGTCTTAAAATTCACAAATTAATAGGGCGAAAGGTCTTAACATAACCAAAGTAAAATGTCATATCTAATGTGGCTAAGCTCGAGGGGGAAGGGGGTCCAGAACAAAATACATAAATCACACCAACTTCCAGGAACCTTAATTTTCTTGGCGTAGTTAAGGGGAGATGGGCCTATTTTTTATTTTTGTTTGTTTTATTTTTTAATTCATATATTCATTTATTCATTTATTTCTTAGTTTCCTAATGGGGCTAAACATGAGGAAGAAGGTGGGCCAGAAAGAACGGCCCATCTCCCTTTAAGCTGGTAGGCTAGGTGTTATTTGTTTGTTTTAATTTATTTATTTATTTATTTATTGTCCGGCGCTTGGCCCGAGGAGCCGGTGTATGTTGTGAAGGGTCGTGCCTGGAAGTAAGGTGAGCGGACATTGTGGTGGTAGGCTTCGCAGCGTGTCTGCCTGCTGAGACCAGAACCTCTCCGGGAGGTCTGGGGCCTGGGAATCTTTTGCTGGAGAACGCAAATAGGCCTTGTTCTCTGGGTCCTCTCCTCGGTGACTAGATGTGTGTGAGTTGTATTTTGTTGTATTTGTTTATTTATTTGCATTTTATTTATATATTTATTTATTACCTTTTTTTTTTTTTTTTTTTTTTTTTTTTTTTTTTTTTATGCTTTGTTGTTTCTGTTTGGGCTCTTGTCGCGAGTCGGGATATGTGCCTGAATATATACATACATACTAGAGATGGAACGAATATAAATTTTCACTATTTGCGAATACGAATACGAATTTGTTGTTGTAAAATTCGCGAATACGAATAGCGAATATTTCAATCCTTGTTTCATCCTTCAAGAACTGGTAATTATTATTATGTCACCAACAAACGTTAATAAAATTACTATGAAATTAATTACCAGAAGTTAATGACGATGTGAATGTGTAATTTCTTAAATATCATAAATGAACTGTATGAATTAATGTTTAATATATTGCCATAGAAAATTTAATAATTAAAATTAAATCCATTCAATTTTCTATGTTTCCAGTCCTCAGTCCCAATGTTGCCGCTTTTTTTTTGGTACTAACGTACCAGATTTGGTACATTTGACTCTCTCAAGTACATATTATACATTTTCCAATAGAGTATTCCATATCTGGTACTAAATACGAAATCAGTGAGGAAATATGATGGAATATATTTTAGTGACATGCTATTACATTGGATATGTCTGAAATGGCAATAATGCGACGGTTCAAATGTCCAGGTCCAGCACACGTTCGTTTACCGGGCAGTGATCCCACTTTAGAATAATTTGTTAGGCCTACTTTTCACTAGTTTGATCTGGTACTATTAAATACAGTTAAGTAGCAACACTGCTCAGTCCTCCTTCATTCCACTTTAGCGGCCCCAACGCACATCTACACTGTTATTTATTCGTTTGTGTTAACTTTAAAATTTAATATTTAAAAATGTTGTACATATTCTATTGGTTTCGTGAACATATTCGCATATTTGCAAATAGCTATGAATGGAAATGCAAATACGAATACGAATACGAATAATAAAAAACATAGCGAATATTCGGACATACGAATACGAAACGAATATTCGGTCCATCTCTAATACATACATACACATATTTATTTGTATTTGTTTTAGTTTCCTCCCTAGATCTCCACGAAGGTTAGTATATTATCGTCTAGATAGCCCTTCCAGATTAATCTAAACAAAAATCGGTAGAAAAATATCCAAGCCAAAGGCAAGTTCCTTCAAAATTACAGGCTCGCTATGGCTCGCCAGGAAAACAATCGACACTTAAATGGCACGAAAGATGTTGATAATGATACACAAATAGGACGAATGGTCTTATCTTCGACAAACTAATTGGGCAAACGTCTTAAATTCTCAAAAGTAATGGCGCTGAACATGAGGGGGAAGGATGTCCAGAAAAAGCAACTACTTCCCCCTTAACAAACCACACTTTCGGTGGTAAATATGGTTCCCTACAATCTCTCTCTACACGCCGCAATGTTGCATCTCTGTCACTCTATTATCGCTATTACAACAATCTTCAGAGCTCTCTTACCTTGCAGCGAGTGCGAGGCACCCGCCTTTCAACACAGTCCCACTCCTATTCTGTCCAGCTATCCAACCCAAGAATTGGCAAATTTTCTCAATCTTTCTTCTACTCAACATGGAACTCTCTCCCTCAATCAATCTGTCTTCATCCTATCACTTAAACTGCGTGTGTCCAGGCATTTTGATCCCAAAGTCCCTTGAATTCGGCCCTGTCACTCTTTCGGCTTTGGGGGAGACACTCGTTACAGACAACCTGTCTTTTGTCTCCTTTAAACACAAAACTCAAATATATATAGAAGTGGTTTATACAATCGCGAAGAAAACAACATACTTATAGATATAATACACGTCATACCTCCTTTTCATTTAATGGTAATCCATGTATTATTTTCACACAAAAATACAAATATAAATAACAAATAACCTACTTTTGAATAATATGGGTTATGGAAGTGGTTCATACAAGGCAGATCAACACAACATAATTATATAGACACACTAAATCACTTCCTAGCTCTTACTGAAGTAGTGGTAAGCAAGGCACTAACTTTACTGAACAAACCACACATTTCAATAGTATGGGTTCTGGAAGTGGTGAGTATACAATCGCAAATACATACAATATACAAAATACATACAATATACAAAATACATACAATATACAAAATACATACAATATACAAAATACATACAATATACAAAATACATACAATATACAAAATACATACAATATACAAAATACATACAATATACATCTAAATATAAAACCACTTCCTAGCTCCTTCTGAAATAGTGGTAATCCATGTACTCTATTTTTGTCCAGCTGATGGTAAATTAAATCCCTTAGTAGCTGATTTCTCGATAATTAACGGAAATATATGAAACTACTATGGTTGTCTGTCGTATTAATGCCAAGTTTGCATAATCAACATCATATTTCGCTACAACATCGGCCTTGTAGCTGAGTAACAAAGATAGAAACATGATCATTTAGTATCAGCTGGACCAAAATAGATTATAACTACACTGAACAAACCGCACTAATGAATATTAAGGGGAGATTTCCACTTGACGGATATTTTTCTTGACCCCTTTCTCCCTCATGGTTAGCCCCATTGATATTATAAGACGTTCGCCCCATTAGTTTGACGATTTTAAGAACTTTCGCCCCATTTCTGTCAATTTTAAGACTTTTCGTGCCATTTAGGTGTCGATTTTTTCCTGGCGAGCGACAGCGAGCCTGTAATTTAAGAGGAACCGGCCTTCGGCCGGTACATTTTTCTACCGAAAAATGTACAAATTTATCTTAAAAGGGGGTCTAGGGGCTGTAATGTTAAGCTTGATGGATGTCTAGCGAACTAACTAAAAACCTCCCCTTAATGGGTTATGGATGTGGTTTATACATCCGGAAATATATACAGATATAAAAAAAAATCAAACTTTTTTTTTTAACTAGTGGTAATCCATGAATTAAGGAGGGAAGATTTGTTTCTCTGAACTCCCTTCTCCCTCACGCTTAGCCCCATTAGTTTAACGATTTTAAGACCTTCTGTGCCATCTAAGTGTCAATGTATTCCTGGCGAGCGTTAGTGATCCGGTAATTTAGGAGGAATCGGCCTTTGGTCAAACAATTTACTACCGAACAATGCACAAATTGATCTCAAAGGGGATATTTTTTAAAGATGGATGAAGACCTTGGGAGGAAACAAAGGAGAATAGATAAGCTTAGTATATTAATAATTAATTAACAAATAACTACTATTAACTACAAATCTGCCCTTAAGGGGAGACTGGCCGTTCGTTTGGTCTACTAATTCATTTATTCATATATTTGTTTTAGTTTCCTCCCTAGACCTCTATCAAGCTTAGAAAACACCCCTAGACCCCCTTCAAGATAAATTTGTACATTTTTCGTTACAAAAATGTTCTGGCCTTCCTCCTAAAATTGCAGGCTCGCTTTCGCTCGCCAGGACATAATCGACACCTGAATGGCACTAAAGGTCTTAAAATTGACAACGAAATGGGGCGAAAGGTGTTAAAATCACCAAACTAATGGGCCGAACGTCTTATATATAATCTGAAAACTAGTGGGGCTAAACATTAGGGAGAAGGAGGTCCAGAAAAACGGTCTGCCTCTCCTTAACCTAGCCACCACACCACCCCACACGAAGCCGCCCGTCCCTCACCGCAACATCCGGGATTGCACAATGCTGGCAAGCAGTGAGACAGTGGTACACGAGCGATAATTTCTAGCAATAGTCGATGAGCAAGTTTCTTCTCCTCGCTTTTTTCTCTTTCTCTCCCTCTCTCTTTGGCATGTATCCATTCGGCCCCTTTCAGTCTACTGCTTAAGACGTTTACCCCCATCCAGGTGTCGATATTTTCCTGGCGAGCGGTAGCGAGCCAGCATATATATATTTTTGTTTTGACAGCAAGCTAAATTTGTACATTTTTCAATAGAAAAATGTCTCCCGCGAAGCCTGATTTCTCCATACAATGCTGGCTCGCTATCGCTCGCCAGGAAGATATCGACTCCTGGATGGAGATAAACGTCTTAAAACAGTTGGCTGAATGGGGCCAAATGGAAACAAGCCAGGGAAAGACAGAAAAGGAGTGAAAGAGCAAAAACGCCAGTCACCCCCCTTAACCTAAATAACTACCTGGTGCAGTAAGGACACACTTCCGGCATTAATTTCCACAAGTCCCACCCACATCTAGTTAAAGTTATAAGGAAACACGGAAAATTATTACGGATTACAAGTATGCAACAAGTATTTGGAAGATATTATATGTATTTAGGACCCAGAGTGAAATCAATAATATGCCAGATTTCGAAGGATGGTGAATACTCATGAATAATCATCAATGCCGTGGAGGTAATTTCAAGAGTTACATAATCACATTTGTTCCCTGATGTAGTTTTCTTGTATTGCCTCTCTGAAAGATACAGATGGCAATGCTTTCCTGGATAGTCTATATTAATTTCAAGACATACTAAAGTTAAAGGGACAGTGGTCTATTAATTCATTTATTCATATATATTTTTAGTTTCCTCCCTAGACCTCCATCAAGCTTAGAAAAACACCCCCTAGACCCCCTCTTCAAGATATATTTGTACATTTTTCGGTAGAAAAATGTCCCAGCCAAAGGCCGGTTCCTCCTAAAATTACAGGCTCGCTATCGATCGCCAGTAAAAAAATGTGACTCCTAAATGGCACGAAGGGTCCTAATATTGACAACAAAACGGGGTGAAAGGTCATAAAATCCCCAAACTAATGGAACCAACGTCTTAAAACCTCAAAACTGGTGGGGCTAAACATTAGGGAGAAGGGCGTCCAGAAAAACGGTCTGTCTCCCCTTATGAACTATAGGCTATTGGTTTCCAGGTGATGGTAAATTGCCATGTTACTGTCTTGGTTACTCTGCTATTACGTTGATTTTGTGGCCAAATGTGTTGTTACTTATGAACACATGGGGTTAAGGGGAGGTATAAATGTGTTGTTACTTATGAACACATGGGGTTAAGGGGAGGTATAAATGTGTTGTTACTTATGAACACATGGGGTTAAGGGGAGGTATAAATGTGTTGTTAGTTATGAACACATGGGGTTAAGGGGAGGTATAAATGTGTTGTTACTTATGAACACATGGGGTTAAGGGGAGGTATATATGTGTTGTTACTTATGAACACATGGGGTTAAGGGGAGGTATAAATGTGTTGTTACTTATGAACACATGGGGTTAAGGGGAGGTATAAATGTGTTGTTAGTTATGAACACATGGGGTTAAGGGGAGGTATAAATGTGTTGTTACTTATGAACACATGGGGTTAAGGGGAGGTATAAATGTGTTGTTACTTATGAACACATGGGGTTAAGGGGAGGTATAAATGTGTTGTTACTTATGAACACATGGGGTTAAGGGGAGGTATAAATGTGTTGTTACTTATGAACACATGGGGTTAAGGGGAGGTATAAATGTGTTGTTACTTATGAACACATGGGGTTAAGGGGAGGTATAAATGTGTTGTTACTTATGAACACATGGGGTTAAGGGGAGGTATAAATGTGTTGTTACTTATGAACACATGGGGTTAAGGGGAAGTATAAATGTGTTGTTACTTATGAACACATGGGGTTAAGGGGAGGTATAAACGTGTTGTTACTTATGAACACATGGGGTTAAGGGGAGGTATAAATGTGTTGTTACTTATGAACACATGGGGTTAAGGGGAGGTATAAATGTGTTGTTACTTATGAACACATTGGGGTTAAGGGGAGGTATAAATGTGTTGTTACTTATAAACACATGGGGTTAAGGGGAGGTATAAATGTGTTGTTACTTATGAACACATGGGGTTAAGGGGAGGTATAAATGTGTTGTTAGTTATGAACACATGGGGTTAAGGGGAGGTATAAATGTGTTGTTACTTATGAACACATGGGGTTAAGGGGAGGTATAATGTGTTGGTATTCATGAACACATATGGGGTAAGGGGAATGTATAAATGTGTTGTTACTTATGAAACACACATGGGGTTAAGGGGAGGTATAAATGTGTTGTTAGTTATGAACACATGGGTTAAGGGGAGGTATAAATGTGTTGTTACTTATGAACACATGGGGTTAAGGGGAGGTATAAATGTGTTGTTACTTATGAACACATGGGGTTAAGGGGAGGTATAAATGTGTTGTTAGTTATGAACACATGGGGTTAAGGGGAGGTATAAATGTGTTGTTACTTATGAACACATGGGGTTAAGGGGAGGTATAAATGTGTTGTTACTTATGAACACATGGGGTTAAGGGGAGGTATAAATGTGTTGTAGTTATGAACACATGGGGTTAAGGGGAGGTATAAATGTGTTGTTACTTATGAACACATGGGGTTAAGGGGAGGTATAAATGTGTTGTTACTTATGAACACATGGGGTTAAGGGGAGGTATAAATGTGTTGTTACTTATGAACACATGGGGTTAAGGGGAGGTATAAATGTGTTGTTACTTATGAACACATGGGGTTTAAGGGGAGGTATAAATGTGTTGTTAGTTATGAACACACATGGGGTTAAGGGGAGGTATAAATGTGTTGTTACTTATGAACACATGGGGTTAAGGGAGGTATAAATGTGTTGTTACTTATGAACACATGGGGTTAAGGGGAGGTATAAATGTGTTGTTACTTATGAACACATGGGGTTAAGGGGAGGTATAAATGTGTTGTTACTTATGAACACATGGGGTTTAAGGGGAGGTATAAATGTGTTGTTACTTATGAACACATGGGGTTAAGGGGAGGTATAAATGTGTTGTAGTTATGAAACACATGGGGTTAAGGGAGGTATAAATGTGTTGTTACTTATGAACACATGGGGTTTAAGGTATAAAAGTGTTGTTACTTATGAACACATGGGGTTAAGGGGAGGTATAAATGTGTTGTTAGTTATGAACACATGGGGTTAAGGGGAGGTATAAATGTGTTGTTACTTATGAACACATGGGGTTAAGGGGAGGTGTGTGTGTTACTTATGAACACATGGGTTAAGGGGAGGTATAAATGTGTTGTTACTTATGAACACATGGGGTTAAGGGAGGTATAAATGTTGTTAGTTATGAACACATGGGGTTAAGGGGAGGTATAAATGTGTTGTTACTTATGAACACATGGGGTTAAGGGGAGGTATAAATGTGTTGTTAGTTATGAACACATGGGGTTAAGGGGAGGTATAAATGTGTTGTTACTTATGAACACATGGGGTTAAGGGGAGGTATAAATGTGTTGTTAGTTATGAACACATGGGGTTAAGGGGAGGTATAAATGTGTTGTTACTTATGAACACATGGGGTTAAGGGGAGGTATAAATGTGTTGTTACTTATGAACACATGGGGTTAAGGGGAGGTATAAATGTATTGTTACTTATGAACACATGGGGTTAAGGGGAGGTATAAATGTGTTGTTACTTATGAACACATGGGGTTAAGGGGAGGTATAAATGTGTTGTTAGTTATGAACACATGAGGTTAAGGGGAGGTATAAATGTGTTGTTACTTATGAACACAATGGGGTTAAGGGGAGGTATAAATGTGTTGTTAGTTATGAACACATGGGGTTAAGGGGAGGTATAAATGTGTTGTTACTTATGAACACATGGGGTTAAGGGGAGGTATAAATATGTTGATACTTATGAACACATGGGGTTAAGGGGAGGTATAAATGTGTTGTTAGTTATGAACACATGGGGTTAAGGGGAGGTATAAATGTGTTGTTACTTATGAACACATGGGGTTAAGGGGAGGTATAAATGTGTTGTTACTTATGAACACATGGGGTTAAGGGGAGGTATAAATGTGTTGTTACTTATGAACACATGGGGTTAAGGGGAGGTATAAATGTGTTGTTACTTATGAACACATGGGGTTAAGGGGAGGTATAAATGTGGTGTTACATATGAACACATGGGGTTAAGGGGAGGTATAAATGTGTTGTTACTTATGAACACATGGGGTTAAGGGGAGGTATAAATGTGTTAGTTATGAACACATGGGATTAAGGGGAGGTATAAATGTGTTGTTACTTATGAACACATGGGGTAAAGGGGAGGTATAAATGTGTTGTTACTTATGAACACATGGGGTTAAGGGGAGGAGTAAATGTGTTGTTACTTATGAACACATGGGGTTAAGGGGAGGTATAAATGTGTTGTTACTTATGAACACATGGGGTTAAGGGGAGGTATAAATGTGTTGTTACTTATGAACACATGGGGTTAAGGGGAGGTATAAATGTGTTGTTAGTTATGAACACATGGGGTTTAAGGGGAGGTATAAATGTGTTGTTAGTTATGAACACATGGGGTTTAAGGGGAGGTATAAATGTGTTGTTACTTATGAACACATGGGGTTAAGGGGAGGTATAAATGTGTTGTTACTTATGAACACATGGGGTTAAGGGGAGGTATATATGTGTTGTTACTTATGAACACATGGGGTTAAGGGGAGGTATAAATGTGTTGTTACTTATGAACACATGGGGTTAAGGGGAGGTATAAATGTGTTGTTAGTTATGAACACATGGGGTTAAGGGGAGGTATAAATGTGTTGTTACTTATGAACACATGGGGTTAAGGGGAGGTATAAACGTGTTGTTAGTTATGAACACATGGGATTAAGGGGAGGTATAAATGTGTTGTTACTTATGAACACATGGGGTAAAGGGGAGGTATAAATGTGTTGTTACTTATGAACACATGGGGTTAAGGGGAGGTATAAATGTGTTGTTACTTATGAACACATGGGGTTAAGGGGAGGTATAAATGTGTTGTTACTTATGAACACATGGGGTTAAGGGGAGGTATAAATGTGTTGTTACTTATGAACACATGGGGTTAAGGGGAGGTATAAATGTGTTGTTACTTATGAACACATGGGGTTAAGGGGAGGTATAAATGTGTTGTTAGTTATGAACACATGGGGTTAAGGGGAGGTATAAATGTGTTGTTACTTATGAACACATGGGGTTAAGGGGAGGTATAAATGTGTTGTTACTTATGAACACATGGGGTTAAGGGGAGGTATAAATGTGTTGTTACTTATGAACACATGGGGTTAAGGGGAGGTATAATGTGTTGATACTTATGAACACATGGGGTTAAGGGGAGGTATAAATGTGTTGTTAGTTATGAACACATGGGGTTAAGGGGAGGTATAAATGTGTTGTTACTTATGAACACATGGGGTTAAGGGGAGGTATAAATGTGTTGTTAGTTATGAACACATGGGGTTAAGGGGAGGTATAAATGTGTTGTTACTTATGAACACATGGGGTTAAGGGGAGGTATAAATGTGTTGTTAGTTATGAACACATGGGGTTAATGGGAGGTATAAATGTGTTGTTAGTTATGAACACATGGGGTTAAGGGGAGGTATAAATGTGTTTTTACTTATGAACACATGGGGTTAAGGGGAGGTATAAATGTGTTGTTACTTATGAACACATGGGGTTAAGGGGAGGTATAAATGTGTTGTTACTTATGAACACATGGGGTTAAGGGGAGGTATAAATGTGTTGTTACTTATGAACACATGGGGTTAAGGGGAGGTATAAATGTGTTGTTAGTTATGAACACATGGGGTTAAGGGGAGGTATAAATGTGTTGTTTCTTATGAACACATGGGGTTAAGGGGAGGTATAAATGTGTTGTTACTTATGAACACATGGGGTTAAGGGGAGGTATAAATGTGTTGTTACTTATGAACACATGGGGTTAAGGGGAGGTATAAATGTGTTGTTACTTATGAACACATGGGGTTAAGGGGAGGTATAAATGTGTTGTTAGTTATGAACACATGGGGTTAAGGAGAGGTATAAATGTGTTGTTACTTATGAACACAATGGGGTTAAGGGGAGGTATAAATGTGTTGTTAGTTATGAACACATGGGGTTAAGGGGAGGTATAAATGTGTTGTTACTTATGAACACATGGGGTTAAGGGGAGGTATAAATGTGTTGTTACTTATGAACACATGGGGTTAAGGGGAGGTATAAATGTGTTGTTACTTATGAACACATGGGGTTAAGGGGAGGTATAAATGTGTTGTTAGTTATGAACACATGGGGTTAAGGGGAGGTATAAATGTGTTGTTACTTATGAACACATGGGGTTAAGGGGAGGTATAAATGTGTTGTTAGTTATGAACACATGGGGTTAAGGGGAGGTATAAATGTGTTGTTACTTATGAACACATGGGGTTAAGGGGAGGTATAAATGTGTTGTTAGTTATGAACACATGGGGTTAAGGGGAGGTATAAATGTGTTGTTACTTATGAACACATGGGGTTAAGGGGAGGTATAAATGTGTTGTTACTTATGAACACATGGGGTTAAGGGGAGGTATAAATGTGTTGTTACTTATGAACACATGGGGTTAAGGGGAGGTATAAATGTGTTGTTACTTATGAACACATGGGGTTAAGGGGAGGTATAAATGTGTTGTTAGTTATGAACACATGGGGTTAAGGGGAGGTATAAATGTGTTGTTACTTATGAACACAATGGGGTTAAGGGGAGGTATAAATGTGTTGTTAGTTATGAACACATGGGGTTAAGGGGAGGTATAAATGTGTTGTTACTTATGAACACATGGGGTTAAGGGGAGGTATAAATGTGTTGTTAGTTATGAACACATGGGGTTAAGGGGAGGTATAAATGTGTTGTTAGTTATGAACACATGGGGTTAAGGGGAGGTATAAATGTGTTGTTACTTATGAACACATGGGGTTAAGGGGAGGTATAAATGTGTTGTTACTTATGAACACATGGGGTTAAGGGGGAGGTATAAATGTGTTGTTACTTATGAACACATGGGGTTAAGGGGAGGTATAAATGTGTTGTTACTTATGAACACATGGGGTTAAGGGGAGGTATAAATGTGTTGTTACTTATGAACACATGGGGTTAAGGGGAGGTATAAATGTGTTGTTAGTTATGAACACATGGGATTAAGGGGAGGTATAAATTTGTTGTTACTTATGAACACATGGGGTAAAGGGGAGGTATAAATGTGTTGTTACTTATGAACTCATGCGGTTAAGGGGAGGTATAAATGTGTTGTTACTTATGAACACATGGGGTTAAGGGGAGGTATAAATGTGTTGTTACTTATGAACACATGGGGTTAAGGGGAGGTATAAATGTGTTGTTACTTATGAACACATGGGGTTAAGGGGAGGTATAAATGTGTTGTTAGTTATGAACACATGGGGTTAAGGGGAGGTATAAATGTGTTGTTAGTTATGAACACATGGGGTTAAGGGGAGGTATAAATGTGTTGGTTACTTATGAACACATGGGGTTAAGGGGAGGTATAAATGTGTTGTTACTTATGAACACATGGGGTTAAGGGGAGGTATAAATGTGTTGTTACTTATGAACACATGGGGTTAAGGGGAGGTATAAATGTGTTGTTACTTATGAACACATGGGGTTAAGGGGAGGTATAAATGTGTTGTTAGTTATGAACACATGGGGTTAAGGGGAGGTATAAATGTGTTGTTACTTATGAACACATGGGGTTAAGGGGAGGTATAAATGTGTTGTTAGTTATGAACACATGGGATTAAGGGGAGGTATAAATGTGTTGTTACTTATGAACACATGGGGTAAAGGGGAGGTATAAATGTGTTGTTACTTATGAACACATGGGGTTAAGGGGAGGTATAAATGTGTTGTTACTTATGAACACATGGGGTTAAGGGGAGGTATAAATGTGTTGTTACTTATGAACACATGGGGTTAAGGGGAGGTATAAATGTGTTGTTACTTATGAACACATGGGGTTAAGGGGAGGTATAAATGTGTTGTTACTTATGAACACATTGGGTTAAGGGGAGGTATAAATGTGTTGTTAGTTATGAACACATGGGGTTAAGGGGAGGTATAAATGTGTTGTTACTTATGAACACATGGGGTTAATGGGAGGTATAAATGTGTTGTTACTTATGAACACATGGGGTTAAGGGGAGGTATAAATGTGTTGTTACTTATGAACACATGGGGTTAAGGGGAGGTATAAATGTGTTGTTACTTATGAACACATGGGGTTAAGGGGAGGTATAAATGTGTTGTTAGTTATGAACACATGGGGTTAAGGGGAGGTATAAATGTGTTGTTACTTATGAACACATGGGGTTAAGGGGAGGTATAAATGTGTTGTTAGTTATGAACACATGGGGTTAAGGGGAGGTATAAATGTGTTGTTACTTATGAACACATGGGGTTAAGGGGAGGTATAAATGTGTTGTTAGTTATGAACACATGGGGTTAATGGGAGGTATAAATGTGTTGTTAGTTATGAACACATGGGGTTAAGGGGAGGTATAAATGTGTTGTTACTTATGAACACATGGGGTTAAGGGGAGGTATAAATGTGTTGTTACTTATGAACACATGGGGTTAAGGGGAGGTATAAATGTGTTGTTACTTATGAACACATGGGGTTAAGGGGAGGTATAAATGTGTTGTTACTATGAACACATGGGGTTAAGGGGAGGTATAAATGTGTTGTTAGTTATGAACACATGGGGTTAAGGGGAGGTATAAATGTGTTGTTACTTATGAACACATGGGGTTAAGGGGAGGTATAAATGTGTTGTTACTTATGAACACATGGGGTTAAGGGGAGGTATAAATGTGTTGTTACTTATGAACACAAGGGGTTAAGGGGAGGTATAAATGTGTTGTTACTTATGAACACATGGGGTTAAGGGGAGGTATAAATGTGTTGTTAGTTATGAACACATGGGGTTAAGGGGAGGTATAAATGTGTTGTTACTTATGAACACATGGGGTTAAGGGGAGGTATAAATGTGTTGTTACTTATGAACACATTGGGGTTAAGGGGAGGTATAAATGTGTTGTTACTTATGAACACATGGGGTTAAGGGGAGGTATAAATGTGTTGTTACTTATGAACACATGGGGTTAAGGGGAGGTATAAATGTGTTGTTACTTATGAACACATGGGGTTAAGGGGAGGTATAAATGTGTTGTTACTTATGAACACATGGGGTTAAAGGGGAGGTATAAATGTGTTGTTACTTATGAACACATGGGGTTAAGGGGAGGTATAAATGTGTTGTTACTTATGAACACATGGGGTTAAGGGGAGGTATAAATGTGTTGTTACTTATGAACACATGGGGTTAACGGGAGGTATAAATGTGTTGTTACTTATGAACACATGGGGTTAAGGGGGAGGTATAAATGTGTTGTTAGTTATGAACACATGGGGTTAAGGGGAGGTATAAATGTGTTGTTACTTATGAACACATGGGGTTAAGGGGAGGTATAAATGTGTTGTTACTTATGAACACATGGGGTTAACGGGAGGTATAAATGTGTTGTTACTTATGAACACATGGGGTTAAGGGGAGGTATAAATGTGTTGTTAGTTATGAACACATGGGGTTAAGGGGAGGTATAAATGTGTTGTTAGTTATGAACACATGGGGTTAAGGGGAGGTATAAATGTGTTGTTACTTATGAACACATGGGGTTAAGGGGAGGTATAAATGTGTTGTTACTTATGAACACATGGGGTTAAGGGGAGGTATAAATGTGTTGTTACTTATGAACACATGGGGTTAACGGGAGGTATAAATGTGTTGTTACTTATGAACACATGGGGTTAAGGGGAGGTATAAATGTGTTGTTAGTTATGAACACATGGGGTTAAGGGGAGGTATAAATGTGTTGTTAGTTATGAACACATGGGGTTAAGGGGAGGTATAAATGTGTTGTTAGTTATGAACACATGGGGTTAAGGGGAGGTATAAATGTGTTGTTAGTTATGAACACATGGGGTTAAGGGGAGGTATAAATGTGTTGTTAGTTATAAACACATGGGGTTAAGGGGAGGTATAAATGTGTTGTTACTTATGAACACATGGGGTTAAGGGGAGGTATAAATGTGTTGTTACTTATGAACACATGGGGTTAAGGGGAGGTATAAATGTGTTGTTACTTATGAACACATGGGGTTAAGGGGAGGTATAAATGTGTTGTTACTTATGAACACAGGGGGTTAAGGGGAGGTATAAATGTGTTGTTAGTTATGAACACATGGGGTTAAGGAGAGGTATAAATGTGTTGTTAGTTATGAACACATGGGGTTAAGGGGAGGTATAAATGTGTTGTTAGTTATGAACACATGGGGTTAAGGGGAGGTATAAATGTGTTGTTACTTATGAACACAGGGGGTTAAGGGGAGGTATAAATGTGTTGTTAGTTATGAACACATGGGGTTAAGGGGAGGTATAAATGTGTTGTTAGTTATGAACACATGGGGTTAAGGGGAGGTATAAATGTGTTGTTAGTTATGAACACATGGGGTTAAGGGGAGGTATAAATGTGTTGTTACTTATGAACACATGGGGTTAAGGGGAGGTATAAATGTGTTGTTACTTATGAACACAGGGGGTTAAGGGGAGGTATAAATGTGTTGTTACTTATGAACACAGGGGGTTAAGGGGAGGTATAAATGTGTTGTTAGTTATGAACACATGGGGTTAAGGGGAGGTATAAATGTGTTGTTAGTTATGAACACATGGGGTTAAGGGGAGGTATAAATGTGTTGTTAGTTATGAAACATGGGGTTAAGGGGAGGTATAAATGTGTTGTTAGTTATGAACACATGGGGTTAAGGGGAGGTATAAATGTGTTGTTAGTTATGAACACATGGGGTTAAGGGGAGGTATAAATGTGTTGTTAGTTATGAACACATGGGGTTAAGGGGAGGTATAAATGTGTTGTTAGTTATGAACACATGGGGTTAAGGGGAGGTATAAATGTGTTGTTAGTTATGAACACATGGGGTTAAGGGGAGGTATAAATGTGTTGTTAGTTATGAACACATGGGGTTAAGGGGAGGTATAAATGTGTTGTTAGTTATGAACACATGGGGTTAAGGGGAGGTATAAATGTGTTGTTAGTTATGAACACATGGGGTTAAGGGGAGGTATAAATGTGTTGTTAGTTATGAACACATGGGGTTAAGGGGAGGTATAATGTGTTGTTACTTATGAACACATGGGGTTAAGGGGAGGTATAAATGTGTTGTTACTTATGAACACATGGGGTTAAGGGGAGGTATATATGTGTTGTTAGTTATGAACACATGGGGTTAAGGGGAGGTATATATGTGTTGTTAGTTATGAACACATGGGGTTAAGGGGAGGTATAAATGTGTTGTTAGTTATGAACACATGGGGTTAAGGGGAGGTATATATGTGTTGTTAGTTATGAACACATGGGGTTAAGGGGAGGTATAAATGTGTTGTTAGTTATGAACACATGGGGTTTAGGGGAGGTATATATGTGTTGTTAGTTATGAACACATGGGGTTAAGGGGAGGTATAAATGTGTTGTTAGTTATGAACACATGGGGTTAAGGGGAGGTATAAATGTGTTGTTAGTTATGAACACATGGGGTTAAGGGGAGGTAAAAATGTGTTGTTAGTTATGAACACATGGGGTTAAGGGGAGGTATAAATGTGTTGTTACTTATGAACACATGGGGTTAAGGGGAGGTATAAATGTGTTGTTACTTATGAACACATGGGGTTAAGGGGAGGTATATATTTAGTTTCTTCCCTAGAACTCCATCAAGCTTAAAATTACACCCCCTAGACCCCCTTTCAAGATAAATTTGTACATTTTTCGGTAGAAAAATTTCCCGGCCGGTTCCTCTCAAATTACCGGCTCACTATCGCTCGATTCTTAAAATTGACAGAAATGGGGCGAAAGTTTTTAAAATCGCCAAATTAAAATGGGCGAGCGTCTTAAAATCTAAAAAGCAATGGGGCTAAACTTGAGAGAGAAAGGGGTCCAGAAAAAAATCCCTCCAGTGGAAATCTCCCCTTAATACAACACAGAAACACAGTAGATTAATATATTTCTATTAAGTATCGAGAAATCAGTTGTTAAAGGATTCAATTAAATTACTATCAGCGGAAATAATACCGACTATTCCAGTACCGATTGTTATAAGTACATGTATATTTTCAGATAAGTACTTCTCACTTCTTAGCTTGTTCTTCCTCTGTCCAATTACTCTTCTTTCCTATTTTACTCCAGGCATCTCGTCTGTGAGTAACATAAACTAGCGGCATATGCAGCTTAAAGTCAACGCTTCTCTTTCACATAACACATTCATTATTTGATGGTCTTCTTGTTCAGCTTTCAAAGGAGTTTTACTTGACGTAGACAGAAATAGTCAATTTAATATCCCTTCTCAACCCTCGTAGTATAATATTCCTACAATAGGCTTAAGGGAGCCCACCTCGCTTTTTTTCTTTCTCTCCCTCTCGCTTTGGTTTGTATCCATTCGACCTCATGCAGCTTACTATTTTAAGACGTTTACCCCCATCCAGGTGTAAATATTTTCCTGGCGAGCGGTAGCAAGCCAGCATATATATATTTTTGTTTTGACAACAAGCTAAATTTGTACATTTTTCGATAGAAAAATGTCTCTGGCGAAGCCGGATATCTTCATACAATGCTGGCTCGCTATCGCTCGCCAGGAAGAAATCGACACCTGAATGGGGATAAACGTCTTAAAACAGTTAGCTGAATGGGGCCGAATGGATACAAGCCAGAGAAAGAGAGAAAAGGAAAAAAAGAGAAGAAATCAGGTGACCTCCCTTAACCACTTTACTCAACATCTGGCGGACATCCCTACACATCTGAGTAAACGACCGCTATGTTATCACAGGATGACCTACTGTATTTTCTCAACTGTACTTTCCTGTTTGTACCTCGTATTTGGCCCCACTTGGCAACAATTGAACCGGAAAATAAGACATAATGGCCGCCCCCACAAATCATCCACACACCGAAGGATTGCTCGTAAATTTCGGGAATTGTGATGTACGGATACCGAAATAAGCCATCTTCCTAAAGCCGGTGTCACACGAGAGCTTTTATAATCAACATTCGATGATCAACATTGTTCTGGCAACATTTCTGGAATATTTTGCACTGGTATTGGAAACTAGACTAGTGATAGATCAATTTAGGTGACCGAAATTATTTAAATGTTGACCTCATAAGCTGCAAGACCAGTGTTGAGGATAAATGTTGAGTGAAAATGCGCTCGTGTGATACCGGCTTTAGACATGACTGCTGCGATGAAGAATAACCCCCTCAAAAAGACAATAATTTACCTTTGCCAACGAAGTTGGCAGAAGTTATGGTTTTGCCTCCGATTGTCTGTCGTTCACGAAATTTGATAGACAGATAGGATAAGCGCCAAGGAAGATGTGATTGAGTTTATGAGGCAATCAGTAGAGTGCTTGCCTCTGACAGCGGAGGCGGAGGCAAGCGGGTTCCCGAGTGCCCCTCCAGGTGTTGTGTGCTATTGACCCCTTCTCTACCGGCGACGGATTTTTAACTTTTATCTAGTTATATTTAGATAATTTTATGCAGCTTAGGAAGGATTTATGATATTAAATATGGTTAATTGAGATAGCTCGAAGCCTGTTAATTGCTGGGGCATTTCTTAATCTGAAACAAATCGTCTAATAGCAGCCAGAATGAAATGAAACACAGGTCGCCGGTACAAAAGGGTTTAAGTAGACTACTAGATTATATACAGGTAGTTCAACTAAGGAAGGCCCTACAACAATTCAATTGTTAAACAATTGCTGTATTTCTCTTCTAAATCTGACTGCGCCTTTCTAAATTGCGTATAACGTTCTGGAGTTACCTAGAATAAAGTAATACTTGGCATCATCTACTTGAAAAATATTAAGCACAAGTTATTTCAGTGATTAAGTCCTGAATACAATTTGTGTGTTGCTAGATCGGATAAACATACATAATGGCACTAACCACTCACACTACTTCATAGCAATTGGGCAAATATACAACATAAGATGAATATCACTAATGTTTGCGTTACCAAGGGTGAGAGTTTATGACTGAGACCGAAATAAACCTGACCATATACAGTCATCAATTGTAAACACGGAGTTTGAGAGGCCCGTGAGGTTTAGTTATACGTTGTTCATTCAGCTAAATGAAAAGGTTAACTAAGACCGATATACTTGTTGCCCTAACAAATGCTTATTGTAGGCTCCATGTTTGCGTTGTAACTTGAGACCTTCCTCCAGGTTATTTATAAAGGCTTGTCGTATTTTAGTCTGCATCCCAAAAATATTTTGCACAAAATTGTCATCCCCTGAATTAAGAAACACTTTCTATGCATTTTGATGATGGAGTTGTATGCTAGCTGGAAGGGGTGTGCTAGCTTAGAAAAAGGTAAGTGCAACAGGCGTGTCAGTGTTTTTGGGTACGATGGGCGAGATGAGAGTGACTGGATTGCCCGATCCAGTCACTCTTCTCTCGTCTTGTGTCACAGGTAGAGGTCTTTGCTTCGATGGGCGGGCCAAGAGTAGGAGTGACTGCGAAGGGAGTGTCACTATAGGAGGGACTTTGACTGCGATGGGTGTGCCAATGGTAGAGATGACTGCAGAGGGCGTGTCAGTAGAATGGGTTTTGGCTGCAATAGACGTGGCAAAGGTCTAGGTGACTGTGAAGGATGTGTCACTAGAAGGGGTATTGACTGCCATGGGCGTGTCAAGTGTAGGAGTGGAGGTGACTTCGAAGGGTGTGTCACAAGAGGAAGGTTGAGCTGCATAGGGCGTGCTCAAGTTGTTAGGTGTAGCTGCGATGGGCAAGCTACCTAAGAATTTGGCTGCGAGGGGTGTGCAAGAAAGGTTGATTGACTCTACTTCAGGTCGATTGTCTTCTTCTGCTGGTGGATTGCGTGTAAGAAGGACTGATCCAGGCTGCTGTTGCATGTAGTTAAGTCCCTTCTCCTGTGAGGTGCTTATCCCATCACCTGCAGTTGGGTAAGGGCTGATGAGATGTGGCGGCCATTTTCATTCCCCATTTCTCAGTTTTCTTGGTGAGTGGTGGTACAGAGCACAGAGGTGAAACGTGGGTTACTCTCTTACCTTGCTTTTTGTCCGGTGAAATTCTTTAACTGGATGATATAGCAAGTTGTATAACAGTAATATCATGGTACATGCTCGCGACTGTAGTGGGGTTCACACATAACATCATATAAAATAAGGTTGTAAAGGCGTATTCAGTAGTCGGGTGTTGCCTCCATAGTGTAACATTGGCTCAACATTTATGAAACTTGACAGCTTAATTGAAATCCATGCTAAACACTGCAAACAAAACATGAACTAAGGTCTGAAAAAAAAACTGGGAAATAGCAATATAAAATCGCAATAACAAAAAACAGAAAACTCCCCAGAACGGAACATACGTAATACACAACACAAAAGTTTCATATTCAACCTGTCTTAAGATTTGCTGAAGTCTTATGTACGTATGGAAGGAAAATTTAGGTGAAATTAGAGAAGAATGGCGTAGCTTTTTTAAGGTTACTGTACATATCGCTAATATCATGAAAAGGAAACTGCTAGACACAGTTATATACACTGAAGCATGTCTAACTAAACGTAAGTTACTCAAGAAAATATAGTGTGTATATCTTCAAGCGTGAAATTTGCTGTAAGAACTTGTATAATATGCATGAAAGGTATGCATTCACTCGTAAGCACGCACACACACACACACACACACACACACACACACACACACACACACACACACACACACACACACACACACACACACACACACACACACACACACACACACACACACACACACACACACACACACACACACACACACACACACACACACATACACACATAGTGGGTGGGGATTGTGAAAGGAAAGCGTGTAAGGAATAGTATATGAATAGTGATTTGAAAATATTGTTTCGGAAAATGTTAAGGACAAATAATTTGCTTGTAGTGGAGGTAACACAATGAGGAGGAAGAGATCAAATGTACCTGCTAGGTTAACTAAACTAAGTAAATGTTCTTGTGTACATTTGTTCTATATGTAAATCAAAGGAAGAGAGAGTAATTATTTTATGACGAATACAAATCAGATTAGACCATATAAAACAATATAGGTAAAGCAATAAGTGTACATATCTCGAGAATACTGATTATGAGAGAAAACATATATTAAAATATACACAAAAACAATCATAAACAGAATTTAGTTTTGAAGTATATATGACTGCCCACTTATAATAATCTCAACATGAATGAATAACTATGCATTCAGCTTTGCTTAATAATATCTACATAGACATTTATTTGCATCATCGAAATTGATATGAATAATTAACATCCATTTCAGAAACAACATGTAATATAGGGTTATATGCTTATCATCACGTTTGCATTAACTTAAGTAAAGGAAGTTGTGAAATATGCACCTCAGATTATTATATTTAATATAAGTGAGGAAGCATACAGTATATTTTGAGTGAGTCGGTGAAAGAGAAGTTTATGTGCATTATCAAGCATAACACAAAGTGAGATAATGTTGAGAGAGTGGAGTAGGAACATGTGAGCTCATATGATGAACAATTTATGAGTACTAAATAACTACAATTTATTTAGACAGCTTGAGAGAAACTGAAAAGGGTGCGGACATACTGTGTTTTACAATACACCTGTCTGACTTAATATATAAACAGCGTATATATATATATATATATATATATATATATATATATATATATATATATATATATATATATATACAATATATATGTAATACAGTCAGTCTGACCTCCCCTGAAGATGTAATACACGAAAGCGCTTGAGACTCCGTGTTTTCCATCTTTCATTGTGGATTTCCCTGCATATATATATATAAAAAATATGGTATGTTCTTTGTAGAAGGTAGAACAACTGCTCTCAATGCCTTTGGTTTTGTTCCTGGTAACATTATGACTGCATCTGCATTTATATTCTTTGGCGAACTGGAGTAATCATATTAACTAAATGTATATATTGCACGCGATTATAATAGTTAAGGTACAAATGTGGACATATGTTCTTAACCACTCCTCGACTTCCATTAACAACTTACTAACCTAACAAAACCTAGCATAACCTGATCTAACATTAAATACAGCTTAGGATTAGGCCCGCTTTGAGTTATGGCCGTTTAAAGGTGTGGCCATTTTGGTTGTGGCCTAATAGTAGTGAGCTAGTTTTGGTTATAACCCCTGTGGTTGTGGCCGTTTATGAGTGTAGCCGTTTTAGTCTTGGCCTTTTAGAAGTGAGACAGTTTGTACAGTACAGTCGGCCAAATAAGTGACTTCGTGGTACCAAGAATATTTCCATCAATAATTAGTATCAGCACTATCTAAGCATTAATTCATCGTTTCGAGTGAGATATACAAACATGTTCCTATCTTTACCCACCCTATTCAACATCTGACAGTCATTAATACAACACACAGCGAGCAAAACGTAATGGCAGCGGAGACGCGACTTATTTGGCCAACTGTACCATGGTCCTGCTGGTTGTGGCTGTATCGGAGTGTGGCCTTTCTGACTCGTATCCGTGTGACTCCAAGTGTATAATACCAACCAAACAAAGACAAAGTTGAAAGGAAGGCCTTTCGTATCATTAACGCCCGTCCACTCACCAACTCTGCAATCTCTTTCTCTTCACCGCAACGTTGCATCTCTCTCGCTATTCTATCGCTACTAGAATAATCAGTGTTCCTCAGAGCTTTTCCAGTGTATACCAACTCCTCTACGTAGGGTACGTGGTACCGTCTTGCAACACAATCCCACCCCTACTCTGTGCAACTCTCCAACCCAAGAGTGAAACGTTGCTCTCAAACTTTCTTCTATTCAACAGCTGAGCTTTGGAACTCTCTCCCAGAATCAGTCTTTCCGTCTTCCTATGACTTAAATTGCTTCAAACTCCGTGTGTCCAGGCATTTTGGCTCGAACGTCCCTTGATTTTGGCCCTGTCACTCTTTCAACTATGGGGGAGGCACTCGGTACAGGCTGTTCTGCCTTTTGCCTCCCTCACTCACATAGAACAAACAAACAAAAAACAAAAACCGTGAGTCAGCAGTATTGGGTGGACAGTCGCAACTTAAGGAAAACGGGGGAGAAATAGGGGAAACTATACTAAGTTTGGTGTCGGTCCGCGCTGGCATTGTTATATAGGCTATTCTCGTTTTCTATGTTACCTGTACTAACGAACTCGTTGTCAATTTTACATGTTTAGCTTCTTATTATTAACATTTATATATGGTTGTGTGTTTATATATTTGTTTCAATCTGTATTATTATTTTATTATGTTATTTCAGGTTATTTGCGTACCTATGTTTTTGTTTTTCTATTTGTGTAAATGGCATAATATACAACCCCCAAATGACGTATGAGTTTAGTTCTGGCGCGGTCTGTTTAACTGTCACGTTACTAACATAATATGTACTCCATGTCCTAAACAAATACCACATTGCTATTTCAATTACGCTGTAATATATATTGTATCTGTATGTCCTTTAGCTAAATGTTCCCAGCCGATCGGGGAACACGTTTACGTTGATATTGCACTGTCCTTGATAACTTTCGTGTTTTATTTTTCAATGTTGTGTATTTACAGCGTACAGCAAACGTGTGTGTGTGTGTGTGTGTGTGTGTGTGTGTGTGTGTGTGTGTGTGTGTGTGTGTGTGTCTGTGTCTGTGTGTGTGTGTGTGTGTGTGAACGCGTGCGTTTGTAATCGTTAGACAAGGAAAGACGGAGGTAAAACGCGGCAAACTAATGTAAATATTCTGAGTAACCAAATGCCGAAACAACAGGTGAACAATTATACTAAAACATAATGAATGACATTATTGTACCCACGGTCTGGCCTCCCTTGCTATACCTCTTGATAACATGCTTTATTGTGGTAGGCAGGGAGGGATCTGTGGGGGCGCTCGGTTATGGCCTTGGCCTTGCTTGGGGCCTTGGGGCTGTTCGGCCAGGCAGCCTGGGGAACAGCAACAACAACAACAACAATGGTTCCATGTCATCTCAACCAGTAGACCATTTCAACCAGTAGCTCTCAACCAGTGCCAAATCAACCAAGACCAACCAAACCAGTGCCAAAATATAGTACTAACCTAACCTAACCTAACCTAACTTAACCTAACCGTATTGGTTGATTTGGTACTGGTTGAGAGCTACTGGTTGAAATGGTCTACTGGTTGAGTTGACCGGACACCCATGATAACCTGTATAATGGCCGTATTCCATGCAATACTAGATCATAGATGAAATCAAATAAAGATTACGTTGCCGGTACAGAAGGGGTTAAAGACACGAAATACCTACTACTCTATAGTGTATTCAAGCTAACCTGGCAGAAATTGGTAATGCTGCCTTTCTATACTTCCTATACTGCCTGTCTATACTTCCTATACTGCCTGTCTATACTTCCTATACTGTCTTTCTATACTGCCTATACTGCCTTTCTATACTTCCTATACTGCCTTTCTATACTTCCTATACTGCCTTTCTATACTTCCTATACTGCCTTTCTATACTTCCTATACTGCCTTTCTATACTTCCTATACTGCCTTTCTATACTTCCTATACTGCCTTTCTATACTTCCTATACTGCCTTTCTATACTTCCTATACTGCCTTTCTATACTGCCTATACTTCCTCTCTATACTGCCTATACTGCCTGTCTATACTTCCTATACTGCCTGTCTATACTTCCTATACTGCCTTTCTATACTGCCTTACTGCCTTTCTATACTGCCTTTCTATACTTCCTATACTGCCTTTCTATACTGCCTATACTGCCTTTCTATACTTCCTATACTGCCTTTCTATACTCCCTATACTGCCTTTCTATACTGCCTTTCTATACTTCCTATACTGCCTTTCTATACTGCCTATACTGCCTTTCTATACTTCCTATACTGCCTTTCTATACTGCCTATACTGCCTTTCTATACTTCCTATACTGCCTTTCTATACTCCCTATACTGCCTTTCTATACTTCCTATACTGCCTTTCTGTACTTCCTATACTACCTTTCTATACTTCCTATACTGCCTTTCTATACTGCCTTTCTATACTTCCTATACTGCCTATACTGCCTTTCTATACTTCCTATACTGCCTTTCTATACTGCCTATACTGCCTTTCTATACTTCCTATACTGCCTTTCTATACTGCCTATACTGCCTTTCTATACTGCCTATACTGCCTTTCTATACTGCCTATACTGCCTTTCTATACTGACTATACTGCCTTTCTATACTTCCTATACTGCCTCTCTATACTTCCTATACTGCCTTTCTATACTGCCTATACTGCCTTTCTATACTGCCTATACTGCTTTTCTATACTACCTATACTGCCTTTCTATACTGCCTATACTGCCCTTCTATACTTCCTATACTGCCTTTCTATACTGCCTTTCTATACTGCCTATACTGCCTTTCTATACTGCCTATACTGCCTTTCTATACTGCCTTTCTATACTTCCTATACAGCCTTTCTATACTGCCTATACTGCCTTTCTATACTGCCTTTCTATACTTCCTATACAGCCTTTCTATACTGCCTATACTGCCTTTCTATACTGCCTTTCTGTACATCCTATACTGCCTTTCTATACTTCCTATACTGCCTTTATTATACTTCCTATACTGCCTATACTGCCTTTCTATACTTCCTATACTGCCTTTCTATACTGCCTATACTGCCTTTCTATACTGCCTATACTGCCTATCTATACTGCCTTTCTATACTGCTTTTCTATACTGCCTATAATGCCTTTCTATACTGCCTATACTGCCTTTCTATACTGCCTATACTGCCTTTCTATACTGCCTATACTGCCTTTCTGTACTTCCTATACTGCCTTTCCATACTGCCTATACTGCCTTTCTATACTGCCTTTCTATACTTCCTATACTGCCTTTCTATACTGCCTTTCTATACTTCCTATACTGCCTTTCTATACTGCCTATACTGCCTTTCTATACTGCCTATACTACCTTTCTATACTTCCTATACTGCCTTTCTATACTTCCTATACTGCCTTTCTATACTTCCTATACTGCCTTTCTATACTGCCTATACTTCCTCTCTATACTGCCTATACTGCCTTTCTATACTTCCTATACTGCCTGTCTATACTTCCTATACTGCCTGTCTATACTTCCTATACTGCCTTTCTATACTGCCTATACTGCCTTTCTATACTGCCTTTCTATACTTCCTATACTGCCTTTCTATACTGCCTATACTGCCTTTCTATACTTCCTATACTGCCTTTCTATACTTCCTATACTGCCTTTCTATACTCCCTATACTGCCTTTCTATACTGCCTATACTGCCTTTCTATACTTCCTATACTGCCTTTCTATACTGCCTTTCTATACTCCCTATACTGCCTTTCTATACTTCCTATACTGCCTTTCTATACTTCCTATACTGCCTTTCTATACTGCCTATACTGCCTTTCTATACTTCCTATACTGCCTTTCTATACTGCCTATACTGCCTTTCTATACTGCCTTTCTATACTGCCTATACTGCCTTTCTATACTTCCTATACTGCCTTTCTATACTGCCTATACTGCCTTTCTATACTGCCTATACTGCCTTTCTATACTGCCTATCTATACTGCCTTTCTATACTGCTTTTCTATACTGCCTATAATGCCTTTCTATACTGCCTATAATGCCTTTCTATACTGCCTATACTGCCTTTCTATACTGCCTATACTGCCTTTCTATACTTCCTATACTGCCTTTCTATACTGCCTTTCTATACTTCCTATACTACCTTTCTATACTTCCTATACTGCCTTTCTATACTGCTCCTGTGACGCCGCCTTTATTCATTATTGGCTACACAAATGTACATACAATAAAGCCGGTATCACACGAGCTCTTTTTCACTCAACATTTATCCTCAACACTGGTCTGGCAACATTTAAAACATTTTGGTAACCTAAATGCATCTATTATCAGTCAAGTTCCCGATACCAGTGCAAAATACTCCAGAAATGTTGCCAGAAAAATGTTGATCATCGAATGTTGACTATAAAAGCTCTATAAAGGCTTAAGGCAGCATTGCCGATTTCTGTCAGGTCAGATTACATACACTTTAAGGGGAGATGGGCCGTTTTTCTGGTCACCTTCTCCCTCGTGTTTGGCCTTATTAGTTTTCAGATTTTATGACGTTTGGTCCATTAGTTTGTCGATTTTAAGACCTTTCGCCCCATTTCTTTGTCAATATTAAGACCTTTCGTGCTATTTAAGTGTCGATTTTTTTTTCCTGGCTAACGATAGTTAGCCTGTAATTTTTAAAGAAACGGCCTTCGGCCGGCATATATTTTTACCAAAAAATATACAAATTAATCTAGAAGGGGGACCTAATGGTTGTTTTCTTAAGGTTGATGGAGGTCTAGGGAGGAAACTTATATAACAATAAAGATACACAAATGATCAAATAAATACGCCGATCTCCCCTTAACTTAGTATATTGTTATACGTGACAATATTCAGGTCATTAGTAACACATTTCATAATCCCAGACAAATATGGACGTTAGAACTACTCACGAATTTGTTCATACTGCATGTGTTATTTGCTGTTGATCTACAGGTGGGGACTTTTATATGGTGCTAACTTTAATATGGTTTAAATTAGAGTGTTATTGACGTTAGGAGAGAACTAAATTATGGAAATGTCAGTAAAAACAGGAAGAGTTTTTGTTTTTCTAAGAAGGAACTTAAATACGATTAGGTTTTCTGTCTAAGCTTACCGAATAATATGATAAGAAAGCTATAATATATGAATATATTACAGACACAAAGTGAGGATTGTCCTGTAATTTAAATACATCATTAATGCTAAGACCTATGGTTCTCTCTCTTGCCATAATCGTACCTCCATCCAAAGACTTGTTCACACATTCAGTACAATCAACACAACACAAACATAAGAAGGCAAAATATGACATCCATTGCTCTCCTTCCCCACAGCTCTCCTATCACATCACCACCGCCACCACCACCAAAAAAAAAAAAAAAAGAAAAAAAAATAATAATAATAATAAAAAATAATAAAAAATAGGAAGTCAGTGAATCAATGCTAAATATATACGGTACATAAAACATTTGATAGCGAAGACAACGACCCCCCGATCACCCCCAGATCACGGAGCACAAGTCGACGCAAACTCCTAAATTGCATATTATTTTTCGGTAATCTCGCCGTAGATCCGGTGCGTTGCGACAAAGTCATGCAAACTAAAAGGCAGGGGCGTCGTAAAAACATCGCCCCGCGGATAATTTGCGGAGAAGTTATGCGTGGCAGTATTTCAAGCAGCGAAATAACCCACACGCACCTAATTCACTATTACGACAGGTTACCCAGATGTCAACATATTCCGTTGGCCACCACCTCACTCACCCTACTTGTTTAACGGGATTTCTATTTATCTGTGTGTATATGATATACAGTATATATATATATATATATATATATATATATATTAGTTTTTTCCCAAGACCTCCAATAAACTTTAAAAACAAATAACAAGTGTACATTTTTCGGTAGGATATTACTCCGGGGAAAAGCCGTCTCTTTCTACAAATGAAATGATTGAAAGCATGTGTTCGTCCAGGGATTCGAACCTGGACCGTATTCTTTTATTTATAAATTATTATTTTACTTAAGCGTTGTTTCAACATAGCGATTTTGATTAGTTGTTTTGTCTTTTTACTGTGTTCGTATAAGTTTTACTGTGTTCGTATACGTTTTGGTTTGTTTATTTTGCAAGTTTTACATTATAATTACCACATACAGATCGTAAACACTAATCATTACACCATCAAGACAGTTAAATAATATCCCGTTGTGTTAACCCCTTCTGTATCGGCAACGTCTTTTTTATTGAATTTCAGCCACTTTTAGACGACATAATTAAGCTTAGGAAGGATATGAGGTAGCTAAAAGAATTAATTGAAATATTCTGTAGCCTTTTAATAGGTAGACGTCCTTCTTAACCTTACTAAAGCCATCTGATAAGAGCCATAATGAAGTTAAGGGGGATGGTTAATTTGTTGGTCGATATTTTCATTTATTTATTATTGTTCTAGTTTCCTCCCTAAACCTCCATCAAACTAAAACAAAACACAATATGGATCCTGTGGCAGTACTAAGCGTAAGTAAAATGGCATATATATATATATATATATATATATATATATATATATATATATCACGAAAGCAAGAAATATAACGCAACATAGCACACTACATAACCTGGACCTGGCCAGTAACCGCGTCAATGTGTTGTAATAGTCCCAATTAAATTATATAGAACAATTAGTATAATAAAGCAATGTACTATACATATATGTATATATGTATATTTACTGTATATATATATATATATATATATATATATATATATATATACACACATACATAGAATATAACAACATAGCAAAACACATAACATGGATGTCAATGAGTCGGTATTTATGACAACGAGTCCCTAACGAGGGTATTTGGGGTATTTTTTAAAGCTTAATGGATATCTAATAATTAACTAGTTATAATACATATACATGTAATAAATACATAACTAAACAAATATATAAAACATTTCTCCTATGGGGGGTCACCTGCTTTTTTATCTTTCTCTCCCTCTCTCTTTGGCTTGTATCCATTCGGCCTCATTCAGCCAACTGTTTTAAGACGTTTATTCTCATCCAGGTGTCGATTTCTTCCTGGCGAGCAATAGCGAGCCAGCATTGTATGGAGAAATCCGTCTTCACCGGAGGCATTTTTCTGTCGAAAAATGTACAAATTTAGCTTGCTGTTAAAACAAAATAAAAACAAAAATATATATATATATATATACTGACTCGCTGCCGCTCGCCAGGAAAAAATTGACACCTGGAAGGAGGTAAAAGTCTTAAAATAGTAGGCTGAATGGGGCCGAATCGATACAAGTAAAAGAGAGTAGTATTATCATTATTATTATTATTATTATTATTAGTATTAGTATTATTTGTTTTTGTTTTTTATTTTAACATTAATTTTGTAACTAGGTCGTTTAAGGTAATTCATTAAAACAACATGCTTGTTTTAATCATTACCGGTACGTATTTAAAGCCAACAAATGTTTTAGTTTTGAGTAGTTGGAGAACAGTTGGATTTTTTCTTCTCTAACATGAGATCAAATATGTCTGATATTTGTAGCTTAATTTGTAAGTCATCTATCTATCTATCTATTGCCTGACGCCGTGATCCCCGAAGGGGTGGCCACGAACGAACCGCCCCCATGCACCTCTGTCCCCAGTCAGTCGACGCCCCTCCCCCCAACCAGCACCGCTTTCGTTCATGTACTTCCTCACTCCATCCTTCCACCTCATATTTGGTCTACCTCTCCCCCTCTGTCCCTCCACCTCGCTCTCGTACACCCTCTTAGTCATTCTCTCGCTTTCCATACGTTCCATATGGCCGAACCATCTCAAGTTGTTCCTTTTCACACTTTCCAGCACATCTACCTCCACACCACACCTCCTTCTTACTTCCTCATTAGTCTGTCTATCCCTCCATGTAACTCCGCACGCACTCCTTAAGTAATTCATTTCCACTGCTCTCACTCTTGGTCTGAGTCTCTCAACCAACGTCCATGCTTCGCTTCCGTAAGTCAGTGTCGGGATTACCACACTGTCATGCAAGGACTTCTTCACTTCCATACTGACCACCCTATTTCTTGTTACTGCTTTTAGCGTTCCTACAACCCTCTTCCCCTGTTGTACCCTCTCCCGCACCTCTTCATCCATAGTCCCATCTTTACTCAACACACTGCCCAGATACTTAAAAGAGTTGACGATCTCCATAGCCTGACCGTTCAGCTTCACCTCACACTCTGTGACTTCACCCCTTTCGAAGACCATAACCTTGCTCTTCCCCGTATTTACCTTCAAATTCCGTTTTTCGCACACTGTTCCAAACTCATTTACCAGACCCTGCAACTCCCATTCATTATCACTCATCAGAACTGTATTTGTAAGTCATACTACATGTAATGTAATATTACATATGATACCCGAAAAATAATCGATTGTATTTAAATTGTACAGTATATACATTGTGGAGGAACAGGAACTTCATCAACAGATATTTCCTTCTTTATATAATATATGTATATATATATATATATATATATATATATATATATATATATATATATGTTTTGTGTGCGTATTTCTCTACTATTTTGAATTAAAATACGTGTATTCATTGGCAGAAATCGCAATTCGGAAAAATAATATATTAAGAATGATAATATCTGGGAATATATTGTAGGTTCTGTCCTACTGTATCAAGTTTCAATCTGTTATTAATGTCACCGTACAAAATCGATAATGAGATACACACCTGAATTGAATTTAGTAGTATTGTTGTTGAATTTAAATTACTGACATCGCACTGAAGTCAGTATACTGTTTAATTTATTTTTCATATACAGTGGTCTAATGGTCTCCTGATATTTTCTCTTTTACAATGACATGCACATTTAAAATGGACAGCATACCTTAGCTTAATTTAATGATGTTATTAACAGTAAATTATCTTAACACTATCTGATCCGAATTCTTGTAGGATAACATGACAGTGTATTTAATTAGTATTGAGGATTTTGCATGTTGTTACCATTTTGCATGTTGTTACCATTTTGCATGTTGTTACCATTTTGCATGTTGTTACCATTTTGCATGTAGTTACCATTTTGCATGTTGTTACCATTTTGCATGTTGTTACCATTTTGCATGTTGTTACCATTTTGCATGTTGTTACCATTTTGCATGTTGTTACCATTTTGCATGTTGTTACCATTTTGCATGTTGTTACCATTTTGCATGTTGTTACCATTTTGCATGTTGTTACCATTTTGCATGTTGTTACCATTTTGCATGTTGTTACCATTTTGCATGTTGTTACCATTTTGCATGTTGTTACCATTTTCGAGCAATACATTTTAGTTTGTCCCCTAAGTTAACAAGAATGCTTTCCCAGACTTCCTTCAAACTAAATAATTTTCACCCAGATACCCTTCAAGCTAAAACTGACCCAGCTGAAGGCTGATTTATTTTAAGTTACAGGTTTGATGTCACTCGCCTAGTATAAACTCGACACCTGAATGAGGTGAAGCGTCTTATTATCGCTATGGCTAGTGGGGTGAAACTTCTTAAAATCTAAGGGAGTAAAACAGTAAGGTCCAAACATATCTTGGCAGACCAAATCGTGTTAATGCGATGGACTGCAAATGTCCCATGATTCGTTTTGGTAACTTATATTCTCAGGCCAAAATATAAAGCCGGTGTCACACAAGCACTTTTTTCCGACAATTTTCGATGAATAAGTTTGTTCTAGTACTAATTTGAGGCTCTTTCACATTGGCATCGGAAACTAGAGCGATGGTAGGTTATGTTAGCTAGTTTAATTCTTACGGAACTTGAGTTTTGAAGCTGCCAGACTACAATTGCCCGTAAAAAATGCTCGAAAATGCGCTCGTGTGACTCCGGTTTAAGCACAAAATAATGGCCAAGCGTTACAAACCAGCTAAAATGAGACCATGTTTACTAATTATGGACACAGTTCTAATCCCAGGTATTATATACTCCACCTGCATGCCCATTTCTCTATTGTTATTTCGCCTTCCTTCTCATCATAATATATTTAAGTATTACGAACAGCACTGATGAGAATTTGCCAGCAGAGCTAATGGCAATAATTTTGTTTTGTGACGCACCAATAGCCCACATTACCCCTCACATTTAATGCCATTTATTCAAACTACTCCTGCTCTGACAGTAATAGCAGGGTATTTTTTGAGAGCTAAATGAGAGGAGGGTGTGACATTTGTCTGGCTTTGTTATAACCTTGTCAACTCCACAATTACTACCCTCAGTGATAGTATAGTTACTGGGCCTTCTAGGGCTTGGTTTTTTTTAACCACTTTCTCCCTCATGCTTAGACTTATTAGTTTTGATATTTTAAGACATTCACCCCATTAGTTTGGCGATTTTTAGACCTGTTGTTCCATTTGGTCTCGATTTTTCCTTTAGAACAATAGCAAATCTGCAATTTAGAAGGAACCCGCCTTTGGCTGGGGCATTATTCTACTGACAAATGCACACATTTCATCTCGAATGTAGGCATTGGGTGTGTGTGTGCGTGTGTGTGTGTGTGTGTGTGTGTGTGTGTGTGTGTGTGTGTGTGTGTGTGTGTGTGTGTGTGTGTGTGTGTGTGTACTTACTCTAGTTGTACTTACTCTAGTTGTATTGCGGGAGTGAGCATGCTCGTTATTTCCCGCCTCCTATATGTGTAGGTGTTATATGTATCGTTGGAATGGCTGTGGATGTGTGTGTAGTCTGTATTTTTAGCCAATTGGCAACATCGGAAACTAAGGCTTAGGGTGGATCTGTATGATATCATTCTCACTATAGACGGTACCGTCTCGCCCGAAGGCTTAGGTAGCCATCAGCTTAGGTGAACCATATGATACCCATCTCGCCTTGTACCATTTTTGCCAACCCCAGATGGGACGTCACAACGTCGTCCACTTATTCCAGGTACCTATTTACAGCTAGGTGAACTGAGGCTAACACATGAAAGGAGACAAGCCCAATTTGTCTCCGCCCGGCCGGGGATTGAACCCCCGACCCCTCGTGTGTGAGACGAGAGCTCTACCTACTAGGCTACGGGCTGTGTGTGTGTGTGTGTGTGTGTGTGTGTGTGTGTGTGTGTGTGTGTGTGTGTGTGTGTGTGTGTGTGTGTGTGTGTGTGTGTTTTTTTTTTTTTTTTTTTAAGTTTGAGACCTAAATGGGAGAAGGGTGACATTTGCCTGGCTATGTTATAACCTTGTCAACTGTACAATTACTACCCTTGGTGATCGCCTAGTCATTGGGCAGTCTGGGGCACGATATTTATTGTGTTTACCCCTCCAGCACCCAGGCTGGTTTCTATCTTATTCTGGCTCTCAATAAATAAACCCAACCTTACTATGACACTCACTATCATTCATCGTTTATTAACCCTACAATGTACTTTATGTGAAGTGGTTAGATGTTAAGGACGTTTGTAGACAAGGACGTTTGTAGACGATTTATTACGATTAAAAAGAATCTGTGGAAGTCAGAGGCATAATTTAGTACGTTTTAGCCCTAAGCGTCCTTCCTAAACTGCATAAAATCGCTTAATGATAGACTAAATATATTGACAAAACGCGGCATAATCCCCAAGGAGTTAAGTGGGTAGTGCTTGGTCTTTGGTCTATATATTTATGTTTTAATTTATTTTTGAGTTTCCTCGCTAGACTTTCATCAAGCTTAAAAAAACCCACCCCCTAGACCCCCTTTCAAGATACATTTGTACATTTTTCGGTAGAAAAAATTATCGGCCAAAGGCCGGTTCCTTCTAAAATTAAAGGGTCGCTATCGCTCGCCAGGAAAAACTCGACACCAAAATGACACGAAAGGTTTGAATATTTGTTAACAAAATGTGGTGAAAGGTCTCAAAATCGCCAAACTAAGGGAAAGAACGTTTTAAAACCTCAAAACTAATATGCTAAACATAAAGGAGAAGGGGGTACAGAAACAGCGAGTACCACCCCCTTAACCCGATGTCACACGAGCGCCGGATGTATTTGAGCCACAGTATCCAAGTAAAACGAAATATAATATTGGGTCTATTATCTGACAATATTTTTGTATTCCTTATGATTTTACAGTATCTATGTGCAACATAGAGGTCCTAATCGCTTTCTGTGCAATCTAATCGAAGAATAAATTATATTCTGTCTATCCATATACTCGGGTCCAATCCCCACTTTTCCTTTGTTTTTATTTGTTTTGTTTTCAATCTAATTGAAGAATAAATAGTCACATCAATAACAATAATATGTTAAGGGGAAGGTAGTCGCTTTTTCGGGACTTCTTCCTCGTGTAAAACCCCATTAGTTTTGAGATTATAAGACGGTCGGACCATTCATTTGACGATTTTAACACATTGTGTCCCATTTCATTGTCAATTGTAAGACCTTTCGTGGTATTTAGGTGTCGATTTTTCCTGGCGAGCGATAGCAAGCCTGTAATTTTAAGAGGTATTTTTCTACCGAAAAAATTACACATTTATCTTGAAATGGGGTCTAGGGGGTGTTTTTTCTAAGCTTGATGGAGGTCTACCGAGGAGAGTATAAAATAAATGAATAGATTAATTAATAGACCAAAAGAACAGCCACTAGCCCCCTAACTTGTGGCGGTTTCATGGCTCCGATACATGTAGCCGATAAACAAGATCGTGTAACTATCTATCTATCTATCTATCTATCTATCTATCTATCTATCTATCTATATGCTTAGGCCCAATCCCCACTATTCCCATTTTATATTCTTATTTTCCTCTATTTTGTTTTTGTTTTAATGTATTTTCTTGGGGGTGGCCGACTCAAGACAGAGCAAGAACAGGAAAACACAAAACACAAGACAAAACAACGAACAAACACAGACAAAACATATAATTCACACACATCTAGGTCACCCAGGAGAATACCCATCGTGTAACACCGGCTATGTATTACACATTTTCAGCTAAGATAATCTACCCCCGGTCTGTAGTATATGTCTTATAAATAGGCCAACAGTCATGACTACTAACCTATATAACAAAACATAAAATTACTATATTAATCAAGTTAATATTATTATGTCTACCATTTGAGAGGAGTAAACCCATGGAATACATGTGGAAATTTACAGCCCATTTGCTCCAGCCATTTTTACGTTACATAGGTTAGGGGTCACGATTTATACAGGTAGTAGAATGGATTATAGTTTCAGATTCAAGTGCAAAATATCTCAGAAATGTTGTCAGAATAAAGTTCCCGTTACAAAATTGCAGTAAAAAGCTGCGGTGTAAACCTAACTAAAGGGCCACCTCAAGCAACCTCGAGTGTATTATGTACAACTAAGTTCTGAACATTTGTAAAGTCAACAACACTTGTATTAGTTAACCAAGTCTAGCCTAACTTAACCAAATCTACTTATATTCAACTCAACCTATTTCGTATATCATTGAATTCATGGGGGTACTACTCACTTTTTGCTGGTCCCCCTTCTCCCTCACGTTCTGTTAGTTTGGCACTTTTGAGACCATTCGCCTCATGTTTGTGTCAATATTAACACTTTTTGTGCCCTTTGGATGTCGATTTTTTTCTGGCAAGCGATAGCGAAGCCTCAAATTTTAGAAAGGGTAAATTTTTCTACCTAAAAATGTACACATTTATTTTGAAAGGGGGTCTAGGGGGTGTTTTTCAAAGTCTGATGGAGGTCTAGCTAGGAAACCAAAATATAAAGGCATATATACATAATTAAACCTAGACAACGAGCACTACCCCTTAATCGGTCAATATATTGTATTTCTATAACTTAGAAACGGTTTTGTATGCACACAGAGAGTCAATTGGGCGAGACGTGATAACCCTTTCACGTTTATGGCGCGAATTGGAGCCTATTAGGGATACTTTAAAGCCTTTGCTACCATCAGGGGTATTTAGAGACCTTTAGTTTAGTTACTTCAACCTCTGCAGTTGTCTTTGAGTTAGCTGTGGGCAGAAAACTAATTTTGGAGAGATAATTATACGAGTGAGAGAACTCTATTTCTTATTGCTAATCTGGCAACCTCTGCGTCATAAAAGCGTGAAAGAGTTAAACCGGTATCAAACGATGGCTTTTTCCCTAAACATTTATCCTCAACACTGGTCTGGCAGCTTATGTGGTCAACATTTCAAATATTTCGGTTGGCTAAATTCATCTATCATCAGTCTAGTTTCCGATACCAGGGTAAAATATTCCAGAAATGATGCCAGAAAAACGTTAATCATCGAATGTTGACTATAAAAGTTCTCCTGTGATATTGGCTTTAGCGTCACACATACGAACGGTCATAAGGAGGTTGTGAAAAATCAACTCGCAAACGGCCCCATTATATATTGCTTCATACTTGGAGGAATTAATAGATATCAAGGGAGCCCACCTTGCTTTGTTTCTCTTTCTCTCCCTCTCTCTTTGGTTTGTATCCGTTCGGCCCCATTCAACTTACTGTTTTAAGACGTTTACCCCCATCCAGGTGTCAATATTTTCCTGGCGAGCGGTAGCGAGCCTGCATATATATATTTTTGTTTTGACAGGAAGCTAAATTTGTACATTTTTCGATAAAAAAAAATCTCCGGCGAAGCCGGATTTCTCCATACAATGCTGGCTCGCTCTCGCTCGTCAGGAAGAAATCAACACCTGGATGGGGATAAACGTCGTAAAACAGTTGGCTGAATGGGACCGAATGGATACAAGCCAGGGAAAGAGAGAAAAGGAGAGCAAGATAAAAAAAAAAACCGGAGACCCCCCCCCTTAATGCTGAGGACCCTGCGGCATTGGGGGGGGGGGGGATACGTGTCACTTCCCATGATATTTATTGTCAATTATCGATTACCCTGCATTATCTCGACCGGGGCCGTATAAGCCAGTGTGGCGGCCCAGTCTTGTTGTGGTAGTGACCTTTAAGGGGAGATGGGCCGTTTTTCTGGTCTCCTTTCTCCCTCGTGTTAAACCCCATTTGTTTTGAGATTATAAGACGTTCGGCCCATTAGTTGGGTGATTTTAACACCTTTCGCCCCATTTAATTGTCAATTTTAAGACCTTTCGTGCTATTTAGGTGTCGATTTTTTCCTGGCGAGCGATAGCGAGCCTGACATTCTAAGAGGAATCGGCCTTCGGCCATGACATGTTTCAATCGAAAAATGTACACATTTATCCTGAAGTGGGTCTAGGGAATGTTTTTCTAAGCTTGATGGAGGTCTAGCGAGGAAACTAAGAAATAGAAAAATACATTAATGAATAGACCCCAAAAAACGGCCCATCTCCTCTTAAAATAGACAAACACACAGACACATACTCTCTCTCTCTCTCTCGGTAGCCTACTAGGAAATACAATTATATTCTCTTTATGGATACACTACGCGCATTGCATGAAACCCGGCTATCTATGCAACTCAAATGGGTAAATACGTTCTCTTAGTATCATAGGTCCTTCAGAAGCTGCATAAATCATCTAATGTTGGCCAGAATCAAAGGTAAATAGGCGTCCTGGTGCGGAAAGGGGTTAAATGGCTCCTTGTTAGTTGAGATATATAAATGCAAGTGTGATAATATGTGTAGTACTTATCTTAATAAATGCAAGTGTGATATGTGTAGTACTTATCTTAATAAATGCAAGTGTGATATGTGTAGTACTTATCTTAATACACAATACCAACGTGAGGATATACAAAAGACAGCTGGTAACAGACGTGGCATTTATTGAGGAAAACTTAGAGGGAATATTGCGTCTGTGATATGATTGCATTTTCCTTTCTCAATATATATTAGATTTCACGACCGCCTTAACTTCAGTTGGCTTTAAGGGGGGAAGAGATTATGCTTTAGTCGATTTTGTCATGTAATTATTATTATTTTAGTTTCCTCCCTAGACCTCCATCAAACTTATAAAAACATCCATTAGAACCCCCTTCTAGATTAATTTGTACATTTTTCGATAGAAAAATGTCACGGCCGAAGGCCGGTTCCTCCACAATTACAGGCTCGCTATCGCTCGCCAGGAAAAAAATCGACACCTTAGTGGCACGAAAGGTCTCAATATTGACAAAGAAATGGAGCGAAAGGTCTTAAAACCGACAAACTAATGGGGTAAACGTCTTAAAATCTCAAAACTAAAATGACTAAGCATGAGGGAGAAGGTGGTCTAGAAAAGCAACCCATCTCCCCTTATTTCACACTACGAAATAGGTTGAACTTTACTCACCAGATTACTATGAAGACACTTTAGGTTTGATCACCGACCGTGTACTCCGGGCGGCCGGTTCTTACAATTATATCTGTTAGTGTTCATTACTCTCTCGTGATTAGATGAGAGGTGTACAGGTGTCGGCCAATCAATTCTCTTGGTTGTGATGTACTCTGGGGTTGCGCATACTGATTTTTGATTGACGGAATAAATTAATTAGATGAATATTTGGTAGTGTAACGAAACTCAAAGGAGGTATAGTATTGGCGAATGATCATAATGGATAAACGTAAGCTTTTCAAGGATTTGTTCTGGTGACGGCTTCATGTGTAGTGATCATACCAAGTCATTAATGTTATCAGAAATATACTGATATTTACAATACAACTCGGAATCTTTATAGGAATATTATTTTTCAAATGATGCACCAACACTGTACTGTAATTGTGTTGCTTTTCAGTGGGTCTTCATGTTGGTTTTAGGCAAGTGTTGGCATATCACAAGTATATTGTTTAAGCAGTATGTATACATGGTAATGTTGATGGTGGTGGTGGTGGTGTTGATGGTGGTGGTGATGATGGTGGTGGTGGTGGTGATGTGCTTATGATTTTTTTTTTTTTTTTTTGTTGCTGCGTACATACAGTTTTGTACTTGCTATGTACTTGTTACGTGGCATGGGACCTTTTATGTATAGGTTTATTGCCATTGCTTACGTGTGTTATAATATAGTTATTGTTAGGTATACGTTAGTGTGTTAATAACGCGTTGTCAATTTGTTCCATATCTGAGTTATTTGCTTTGGAATTCATAATGACGTGAATACCTGAACTGATAATAAGTTATTCACTTAACTAAAAGAGTATATATTGTAGAGAATCGACAAACTTCACACTCTACTTCTAGGGAGATTTATATTTATTATTAATTTGTAAATGTATTCATATTTATACAGTATATATATATATATATATATATATATATATATATATATATATATTTATATATATATATATATATATATATATATATATATATATATATATACAGTATATATATATATATATATATATATATATATATATATATATATATATATATATATATATATATATATATATATATATATATATATATATATATATATATATATATATATATATATATATATATATATATATATATATCCTACTATTCTAATCACCGATGGTGTCAAATGTCGTACTCTTGATTTGTGCTATTCAGATAGTAGGTTCATTTCAGCACACTCCCTAATATCCGCAAATAGCTATTATTACAAAACAGCTGAAGAAAGTCAAGAGTACAATGATCCCCGCCACCCCTTCCCTCCACCACCCCTTCCCTCCCCATGCAACAAACAAAAACAACAACAACCAAGGCAGCAGGAATAAGATGCCAACAAACAGAAGCAATCAGCACTGAACGACCAGGCCCCCACCTCCAGATTGTTGGGTCTGGCAGTGATTTCCGCGTCCGTTGTCGCCACCGAAAATCGAATCGCAAGCATACGGTTGATAATGGCAAATGGGGCATCTGGCGAATATTTTGAAAGGATATTTGTATTTTTGGCGTTTATTTATTTTATCGTAATACTATCAATTATATATCAAAGTGTTCAGACTATCCTGACTTGCAAATCTAAATTTGCGTGTGTTGGGTCATATGAGATAAATCCTATTTGGTCCAAAGGATATCTTTTTGGGCCTCACATGTTTCGCCACAATAGTTTGGAGATTTTGAGACGTATTAGCCCATCGTTGGGCGATAATAAGCCGCTTCACCTCACTCACCTATATATACATATATTTTTTTTTTCTTTTCTGTGGAAAAAATAGCAAACCTGTAAATTTGAGGAACTTGGCTTTTGACCTGGACATTCTTCTATCGAAATATTTACAAATTTAGCTTGAAGGGGTTCTATTTGTGCATTTTTTTAGGTTACGGGAAGTTTTGTAGGGTGTTTTTGCTAGCTTAGGGGTCAAACTAGAATTAATTTTTCGGAAATGTCAAAAACGAGGAAAATCCTAATTTTGATAAGTGAGAATATCATAGTAACCCACAAGACGTCAGACCAGATAGTGTTAACCCGTACAGTACCGGTGTCATTTACTTGATTTCACCTACATTTAGACAATTTTATGAAACTTAAGAAGGATTCATTGAAATAGTCTGTAGCCTTTCAATTAATAGACGTACTTCCTAAGCTAAATAAAATCGTCTAATCTATCTATTGCCTGACGCCTTGATCTCCGAAGGGGTGGCCACGAACTAACCGCCCCCATGCATCTCTGTCCCCAGTCAGTTGACGCCCTTCCTCCCAACCAGCACTACCTTCACCTATCTACTTCCTTACTCCATCCTTCCACCTCTCTTTCGGTCTATCTCTCCCTCTCTGTCCTTCCACCTCGCTCTCGTACACCTTCTTAGTCATTCTCTCGCTTCCCATGCGTTCCATCATGGCCAGAATAAAATCAAAATAATTTCACCAGTACAGTATATGGGGTTAAGCAAGCTATTGGTAAGTTCATTATAGTTTAGTTAGTTGAGGGTCACAGAGGGCAGTGAAAGGATTGTTGTTGTCTGAGATCGTTATGGACAATTTAAAAAACAGATAACTAACAAAAGTAATACGCTACGCAAATTTGGGTATTATGTGTTTCAGCCTTGATCACTTAACCAGTCATATGAAAGCACCTCTCAAAGCCAAACATTTCGTCTTGATACAATCAATACATTAATAACGAGTGTTACCGAAGTCGTTGTCATTAATCAACACTCTATGTCTAGTTTTCGTTCGACAATGGGGAGGCAAAACTCATCTCACATGTTTAACCGCTTCAATACTAAGACAACATTCATATTACATTTTATCAACCACGAATCAAAAGCATCCAAAGGTTGCACATGATATCAACATTCAGATATCTGGTGATGGGCTGGTCTATCAGAGTGAGAACTGAGCGATCTCTGCCATACTCATAGCTTACTCTGACTGTTCCTTTTACTTATATATTTTCTAGATCTCGAGTGACGGCGTCTCTTCCGTGGATTGACCTCCCAATCTACCAAGATTGGAAGCCAAAGCGTCACATTTTTCCCTTGCCCCTCAAGTTTCTCTTCATAATTGCTGAGGGGCACAGGGCCCTGGGTGGGGCTTTGGTTTCCCTGGCGTTTCCGCACCCTCCTCAGCTCCCCGCCATGGAGTGGCTTCGGTCACCCAGGCTTTATTGTGGTCGGCAGGGAGGGTTCTGTGGGGGCGCTCGGATATGCCCTTGGCCGTGCTCGAAGCCTTGGGGCTGTTCGGCCAGGCAGCTTGGGGAACAACAACAACAACAACAACATTCAGATATTTTCCCAATCAAAATAAAATGTCCATATGATTTCTAAAATATATATGCAACAAGTTAATGACGCTCCAGCACATTTATTTTTCTGATAAGGGGGTTACTAAAAAGGCGACAGAGGTCTTAGGGGTAAATCTCAAATAACCCTCTGACTCTGACAAGTATATCCATATTTGAATTGAAATGTTCCCTTCTGTACCAGCGACGTCTTCTTAGTTTTAATTTAGCTATATTTAGACGATTAATATGCAGTTTAAGAAGGATATGTGGTAGCAAAAATGGTTAAGTGAGATAGTTCGAAGCCTGTTAATTGCTGGAGGCCCTTTTTAAACTGAATACAATTTCCTAATAGTTGCCAGAATAGAAGGAACAGGACGTCACCGGTACAGAAGGTTACGTATTGAAGGAGCTAAAGTATATACGACACTCCTGCACGTTTCTTTAACTGGTAGCGAAGGAAAGTTAATTTTCTCAGCATATGATTACGCTTTTTCATATTATTCTGACTAACCTCAGATGTTTATATTCAGTTTTCGAAGTTCTATAGGAATCAAAGGGTAACTTTGACCTCAATTAAGCCTCTGAACGCCACAATTCAACTTAATAAAATCGTCAAATAATAACCAGATTAAAAACAAATACGTCGTTATACTGTGGGGTTTAACCCTTTTAATCATCAAGGACGCTTTTCACTTAATTTTGACTATAATTCGATGACTTTACTCATATTAACAAGACCCTGTAATAATCAAATGGGTAAACTTTATCTCAAATAACTCTATGATTACCACATTCCTTCCAAAGCTGAATATTATCTACTAATAGCCAGAATAAAAAGAAGAAACGTATCCCCGTATCTTGGAAGGGTTAAGAGGTCTCGGGGGCGGTGATCGGGAGCCGGGGTTGTAATGATGGGTCGGGTGATAACAGGGGAGTTGGGGGTGACGCAGGTGTCGGTAATAGGGGTGAATGGTGATGTGGTGGTGAGGGGGAGGCTTGGGAGAGCACAGTTCACCCGCCAAGGTTTGTATACTAGCCTTTTCTGAGTATAATTATTTGGTCTACTTCTAGCTAGAATTTATTTGAGACTTAGAGCAGTGCAGTTCAATCGCCTCGGATTGCATAGAGCCTATTCTGACTAATAAAATCGTCTTTCGCTAACCAGATGTCAAAAAGTGATGGCAGTGATTTGGTATTTCATTTATCGGTACCGAGGGTAAATGGTCGGGCAGGATGGGAGTCTTGGAGGACCATAGGTCACATGCCTCTGTTTCTATACAACCCTTTTCTGAGTATAATAATATCGTCTAGTGATAGCCAAAGGTTACTCGAGATAGCTTTATACATCGGTTAGAGGGGTGAATGGTGTGGTAATGGACGAGATATGGAAGAACACAGTTCAATTATCTCTGATCGTATATAATTGTTTTTTTAGTTTGATAAAATCGGCTAGTGTTAGCCAGAATATAAGAAAGCATGGGATCATTACAATTCAAAAGTTAATTGAACATTTTACATATCGGTAATGCGGGTGAATGGTGAGGCAGTAGGGGAGTCCTTGAGATGCAAAGTTCACCTATTTTTGCTTGGATATACAGTACAGTATAAGCCTATAATGTACGAACACTAAATATTCTTTGTATTATAATCTCCTAGTGTTGACCGTGATTGTTGAGGCTTCGGAGTGAGGTTTGGAGGGTTACAGTTCAACCACTGTGTGTGTATATACAGTATTATAATCTCCGTGACGGATTTCACGATCTTGTTTGTCACCAAATGTGAGATGGTGATTTTCGTCTAACAGCATCTGAGTTAAAGTCTTAAATTTAAATGAATCCACTCAGCCAGTCAGTTATTCAGTATCATAACCCGGAATCTGCAATTGACCACTTGCGAGTGTTACGAACTGGCACTCGGGTACACAAGGGCTCTCAATCAGGACTCGAATACGGCTCGCTGCCACAACGGAAACACACGATCCCAACCCCTGAGTACTGCCAGCCGAACAAAACACACCAATACCCTCCAGAGTTCAATCTGCTATAACGGGGTATACAAGAACTCGGTACTAGTGTTCAACAACAGACTAATAAAGAGACAGGAATTATCTAGTCTGGTCAACAATCAAACAATGAAGTAAGAAACAACAACACAAAAGAATAGTGTTGGCCGAAGCCGAAGTAATCCACCCTTGACTATGAACTTAAGAAGTCCACCACCCTCTACTTCGGATCGGCACTATTACGTTACGTTAATTAATAGTCCTTAAGCATCGAGCAAGGAATCTTCTGAAAAAAGTTAGATGCTTCTCGGATGCTCGTAAGAAGTACATATCGGATTTTGAACAGTAATTCAATAAGCAAAAACACTGGCAATTAAATACTATTAAAGGCTTACATTGGCATAAGAATAATTAAAAGAATATACAATAGTAAATGGCAAACATTAAAAGGAAGTACTCCGCAAATGCAATGGCAATAGCCTACTCGGATTGTGCTCGTGGGCCACTAATCACTAAAGTAGCCAAGCTTGCAACACATGAAATCAATAGTGCATAAACAATATCATACATAAGGAAAGCTTCAATACTATTCTGTATCTACTAATCGAGTAAAGTCTAGCTGGGGTACTGTAGGCAAAAAGGTAGCAGTGACTGAGCAAAAACGGCTCGTAGCCTAGCGAAGTCCTCACGACTGTTTAAAGTATTACGTTAAAACTAACAAGTCCACTTTGAGAAATCCAGATCCCTTGTATCTGGTTTTCTCCCGGCTCCTTGACAAAGTAAAAACAAACTGTTAATAAAATACAGGGTGGTTAGGCTCTTGCCCTCACGCACTGTAAATTATTAACTCAACACAGTCAGCCGCGAAGACAACCTAGGCTTCACTGAACCGAAACGAGTATGCAGGTTTATCGCTTAACCACTGCATCAAACAACAACTTGTAACACAGAAAAGCCTTACCCCAGTCTAGCATTACCTAGACCAGCAGAAAACAGGAATAATAATAATAACACACAGGGAAATGCATATACAAGTGCAACAAACATAAATCAATCCTATTCTAAGTCAACCCTTCCAAAATAGGCTATCTAATAGGCAAGTATCTCGTGAGAACTCAAGCGAAAATACGTTGGCTGACTAGCTCTGCACCAACGGGACCATGGAAGTTAAACAGGGCAGGGAAAAGAGGAAATAAGAATGTAAGGTAGTAGAGAAAGTTCCCATCAGTCAGAAGAATATAAATAGTTAGCAAGGGAAATGAGAAGTCGCTCTGCCTAATGAGTTCTGATGAAAAAATGGCTAGACTTCCCTTTTATACCCGGCCCTCTATTGAGCCCAACGTGAACTACTGAGGACCGCCCACTGACAACCATTACGTAATTTCTCTCTCTCCTCTGGGATACACAAAGGCTCCCCTAGCACTGAGGGAGGGAGGAATGGGAGTGAGTTAGGCCTACCTCCTGCCTGGCGTACCCACTGACACCTAACTGTGGCTGTTTGTCTTCCCATCATTACAAATAAGTTTTACACACAACACTTATAACTAATGATATAAAATAGAACTCGTTGACTCAGATGAAAACAAAATACATATTCATAATACTTATAGTACAACGGCTCACACGAACTAAGTTAGGAAACTCTACATAGACTACAGCCAAAGTTCCTGCCCTGACGATCCTAGCGAGAGTGGGGCATGACTAGGCGTTCTGTACAGCATGCTCACACGTGGACATGCGTCACACCTCCCCCAAGATTTTACTCGCTCAACCCTGAGCTAAAATCTGACAAACACAGAACCCCATCAAGCCCCCCACACCCAGCGACCGCATGGCACTAAAACAAAGTTTATCACCAAAACACATCTTATTATAAAAAAAAAAAATTCACATTTTATAACTCCTCCCAACAATAGCAAAAAGATACAATATCATGCTCCCAGAGCGACCTAAAGCAGTTCAGCCGTTTGATAGTTCGTGGACTACTCAAACTCTATAGGCTATGACAAACGTATACGATTACCTATATCAAAAGAAAGAGTTTTTATATGATTTTTATATTTTAATATGTTTTTCCCGGCTGCACTATAAGGGCAGCCTATTTTCCTCCACTCAAACCCACACACCTGTGATAGCCTACGACTGATCATCCACCCTTGATAAACAATCCGCGATCACATTGTCACATCCAGCAATATGACGGATGTCCAGGTTATACTCCTGCAACATCAAAGACCACCTGGTCAGTCTCATATTGCAATTGTGAAATTGATTCAGGAATCTCAAAGGGTGATGATCAGTGTAGATAACCACGACTGGGCCATAGGCTGGAACATACACCTCGAAGTGCCTGAGCGACAGCACAATCGCCAGTAATTCCTTTTCTATTGTAGAATAGTTCTTTTGTGCAGCATTGAACTTCTTAGAAAAGAAACTTACTGGGTGTTCCACACCTTCATTGTCTGTCTGTAGCAAGACGGCACCAGCCCCTACACCACTAGCATCTGTTGCCAGCTGAAAAGGCCTGTTAAAGTCTGGGGCCCTGAGTATCGGGTGAGTACATCGCAAATGTTTCACCAAAGTGAAAGCCTTTTCACACTCAGGTGCCCACAAAAACTTTTTGTCTTTAGATAACAAATCTGTGAGAGGTGCCAACACCGTTGAGTAACCTTTTATGAAGCGTCTGTAGTAGCCTATCATACCCAAGAATCTCATAACCTGCTTCTTGGTTGTTGGGTGCGGAAATTTATTGATAGCCTGTACCTTGTTCTGAGGAGGGCACACCTGTCCCCTTCCCACTACAAACCCAAGGTACTGCACAGTGGCTTTTACGAAGTCACACTTTGCCAAATTTACTACCAAACCTGCTTCACTAAGTTTCCGGAACAAGGTCTCAAGGTGCTCACAATGGCTCTCAAAGTCGTCATCATAAATGATTACATCGTCCAAATATACCGTGCAATTTGGAATGTCCTTTACAATTTCATTCATCAGGTTCTGAAACGTTGCTGGTGCATTCTTAAGTCCACAAGGCATAACATTGCACCGGTAGGTACTCCCGTCCACAACAAAACCACATACCTCTTTAGCACGCTCGGACAAAGGTACTTGCCAGTAACCTTTTACTAAATCTACTTTAGACAAAAAACGAGCATTACCAATTTTGTCAACACTATCATCAACCCAAGGAAGAGGATATGGGTTAGTTGGAGTCAAACCGTTTAACCTACGGAAATCAATACAAAAGCGTACCTTGCCATCTGGCTTAGGCTGCAGTGTTACGGGGGAAGTCCACTTAACTGTGCCTTTCTCTATCAACCCTTCCAACTCATCCCTCAGAGCTGGTAGTTTTATGGGGGGCATACGGTACGGGATTGACTTAAAGGGTATATAGTCCCCCACGTCAACATCATGCATAGCCTGAGTAGTGAGGCCTGGGTGTTCAGCAAATACGGTGGGGTATGAACCGAACAACTGACGGATAGCATCAAACTGCGGCTCAGGCAAATGAGCTATAGCCTCGTCAGCCCTTAGGCTCGAGTTCCCCGCCCACTGATCCGCTGAAACATGTTGATCCCAGCTATCCTCCTCTGAAGCTTGACTGCCCCCCTCTCCTTCTCCACCACGGCCGCAACAAGCCAACACAGGGACAGTGAGAGGCTCAGAGGGGCGCCTCACATACTCTTTAATAAGGTTCACGTGACATAACTGGTTCTTTTTCCTCCTGTCTGGAGTGGCAACAAGGTAATCTAAATCTGAATTTTTTTCTACAATTTTATAAGGTCCAGTGTACTTCGCAGAGAGGGGGTTACCAACCAAAGGCAACAAAATTAAAACCTCTTGTCCTACAGTGAACTGCCGGAGCCTCACTTTGCGATCATACCTGTCCTTCATCAAAGCTTGTGATTCTGTCAAATTTCTACCTGCCATCTCCAGACTCTTAAGCATGCGCTCACGGCTTTCAAGCACATACTTTAATAATGGACAAGGCTGCACAGTCCCCTCCCAAATTTCTTTCAGCATGTTAAAGGGGCCCCTGACACGGTGTCCAAAAATCAGCTCGTTTGGACTAAATCCCAGGCTCTCACCAGGTACCTCCCGAGCAGCAAACAGCACATAAGGCAATCCAAGATCCCAATCCATACCGTTGTCAGCACAATAACACCTGAGCATGCTTTTAAGTGTAGCATGCCACCGCTCAAGCACCCCTTGACTCTCAGGGTGATACGCTGACGATACTACTGCTCGTATCCCATGCTGTTGCATTGTTTGCTTGAACATGTTGGAGGTGAAATTAGATCCCTGATCAGAATGAATCTCCTCCGGGTACCCGTACCTTGAGAAGTACCACAACAAGTTACTGACTACCGTCTTAGCCATTCCATTTTTCATAGGGTATGCATCGGGGTATCTAGTGGCAACATCCATTATGGTTAACAAAAATTTATTTCCAGCCTTAGTGGGAGGGACCAACCATGTCAACAATAATTTTACTAAAGGGTGGCCCAATCACAGGAATAGGGTGTAATGGAGCCTTAGGAATAACTTGGTTCGGTTTCCCGACACGTTGACAAATATCACACGAGTTTATCCATGACTGCACATGAGACTTAATCCCCGGCCACCAAAACAATTTCCCCAAAGCCGCCACCGTTTTCTTGGCACCCAAATGTCCTGATAATGGAGAATCATGCCAATCATTGCCAACCTAAGCAAACTTTCCCTGCAGCCCTCTGGCACGACCAGCTGGTCAACTGTACCTGATCCGCCCTCCCAGTTCCTTTTAGGATCTTGATATCGGTGGTATAAAATTCCATTAAAGAAAAAAAAATCCCCTGCCTTTGCATCCCGATCTTCTTCTAACTCCACAGCCCCATTGGTACACTGCAAAACCTCTGGATCCTCTAATTGCAACTTTCGAATGTCTGTGGGAGCCAACATGTCTAACTGCTTGGTCAACAACTCATGCCCTCCCCCAACATCCAACTTAGACATCCGGTTTTCTCGCTGCAGGTAACGGTGCTGTCTCTGAGACTCTGCCTCCTCCACTACTTTATCAACTGTGTTAGGCACTGGAGTTACAACAGACTCGGTCAAAGGTCCTGCTATTGGGTCTTTTGGGAGAGCTACTGGTTCTAAACTCTTCAACCTTTTCCCAGCCTTCCGCTTCTCCTTAATTCCCTTCCTCCGCTGTTCTGTGGCCTGTGAAATAGGCTGTGATACCTTAAATGCTTGGGAACGAGTTACCACACACGCCATCTGTTGGCATCGACAACTCACCACCCACTCTTGTTCCTCCCTACTCACGTCGGCAAGCCTCTCGGCAACGACTAAGGGTGGAACTTCTAAAGTAGGCACCGCAAAGTCGTTGCCGAGAAGAAGGTCAACGCCCTCCACTGGCAATTTCTCAACGATCCCAACATCTAAGTCCTTAATCACACCATCAACTTCCAGCTCCACACGAACCAACGGGTATGACCTGGTCGCATTAATACCCTGAACAACAACCACCCGTGCCGCATTAATTGGTCGCCCCGTGAAATTCTTCAAAAGTGTCTGTGAAGCTCCAGTATCACGCAAAACTTCCACCTTATGCTGGCAACCCGCCCAACTTACCCTACCGGTCCCTCTATGGGCGCAAAAGACATCACGGACAGGGGACGAGCCTTCCTGAGTCTTATACATAGCCTGTGACCCTGCCGCTGGCAAACTACCCTGGGTAAATCCAGACGACATTTCAGCCACACCTATGCTGCGCACCAAAAACACGGCTGCAGTTGGCGGCTTACCAGTACAAGATTTTGCATAATGCCCCTTCTTTCTACAATGAAAACATTCCACTTCCCCTATTGATCTCTTCCGATAAGGGGCGGAGTTCTGGCCCTTCTGTAATGGGACGGCTGTAGTCTTTGGTTCAGTCCTGGTATCTTGGCTTTTAAACTGAGGTTTATATCTATAGTGATTGTCCCGAGCTCGAGGGTTTGGAGTATCGCGCCCCTTGGGAACTGCATCAACACGCTTTACAGATTCACATCCCCTGATTAGCGACAACCTGAGGTCAGCCATCTCAGCTGCCTCTTGAAGAGTTCTTGGGTTCTTTTCTTTAATAGTTAAAGTCATTTCTGCACCAGTACACTTATAAAACTGCTCGAGCAGAAACAGCTCAGTCAACTGCTCTGCCGTCTCAGCTTTCTCAGAACGTGTCCAGTTTTTAAGTGCATCTTTTAAGTCCCGGGCATGTTCAAGAAAGGTCGCCTCCCTAGTCTTTGTAACACCCCGAAACTTCAATCGATATGTTTCCGGTTGCAACTCGTATGCCCGTAGGACAGCTCTCTTCAATTCTGGGTAGTCAATGCAAGACTCTAAAGGCAGTGCATCATAAGCCTTCAGACCCTTACCCGTAAGTCTTGAGGAGACTAGAGCTGCCCACTTCTCTTCAGGCCAATTATGCTCCCTACACTTCTTCTCAAAACGATTAAAAAATTCTGTGACTTCAGTTTTCACTAAATACCGGCACCAATTTGACTAAGTGGGCCAAGGACTGTTCTCTTACTTGGCCCTCACGGCCCATCCGAGTCCCTGTCGACTCTGCACGAGTCTTATCTAAATCTAATTTAGCACAATATTTCTCCGAGTCGTACCTAAGCTCAGCCTCATGCCTCCTAACCTCAATCTCATGCCTCCTAGTCTCATTCTCCTGCTTCCTAGTCTCATTCTCCTGCTTCCTAGCCTCAATCTTAGCAAGCTCAAGTCTAAATACCATATCTGGAGACAGGCAGGAAGAGGGAGCTGCCACTACTGAAGGAGGGGGGCAAAAACTGGGGAACCACCACGTGCACCACCCGAGGGCACTCCAATCTGCCAATTCTCATCCCTCTGTGGGAGAGTGCTAACCTCCGGTAACTGAGTGGACGGCACTGTGGGAGTCGAGTGAGAGGGGATCTTGGGAGGAACCCCCCCAAACGCCCTCCCCTCCGAAACCCCATGTCGCCCACGCAACAGCCAGGAAATCAGCTCCCCCTTGGACATCCCTGCTACATTGGAAATGCCCAAAACCTTGGCTATCAGGTGCAAGCCACAAACATCCACCCCCGTCAGCCTCTCCTCCGTCACGTGGTACCGCTTACTCACAAAACTCTAGCATCCTCCTCACTGGTTACTAACGGCACACCTTCAAATGACATCTCTCGCTCATCGTCAGTGCTAATGCACGACATACTGAAGTCCACAAAAAAATTCTCGAGACAAAAGTGTTAAACTTCCTATGCAAGCACTAATTACTAAATTAACTGGAGTCTCTTAAATGCTTTACTAATTGCCATACAAAAAAAATATTCTTCAATATGCACGCTAAAATACAAACAAACAAATGTTGTACAACTCTTCAAAAATGTATACTGTTCACAAAATCCTAAGCAAGGTCGCCATTTGTTACGAACTGGCACTCGGGTACACAAGGGCTCTCAATCAGGACTCGAATACGGCTCGCTGCCACAACGGAAACACACGATCCCAACCCCTGAGTACTGCCAGCCGAACAAAAAACACCAATACCCTCCAGAGTTCAATCTGCTATAACGGGGTATACAAGAACTCGGTACTAGTGTTCAACAACAGACTAATAAAGAGACAGGAATTATCTAGTCTGGTCAACAATCAAACAATGAAATAAGAAACAACAACACAAAATAATAGTGTTGGCCGAAGCCGAAGTAATCCACCCTTGACTATGAACTTAAGAAGTCCACCACCCTCTACTTCGGATCGGCACTATTACGTTACGTTAATTAATAGTCCTTAAGCATCGAGCAAGGAATCTTCTGAAAAAGTTAGATGCTTCTCGGATGCTCGTAAGAAGTACGTATCGGATTTTTAACAGTAATTCATTAAGCAAAAACACTGGCAATTAAATACTATTAAAGGCTTAAATTGGCATAAGAATAATTAAAAGAATATATAATAGTAAATGGCAAACATTAAATGGAAGTACTCCGCAAATGCAACGGCAATAGCCTACTCGGATTGTGCTCGTGGGCCACTAATCACTAAAGTAGCCAAGCTTGCAACACATGAAATCAATAGTGCATAAACAATATCATACATAAGGAAAGCTTCAATACTATTCTGTATCTACTAATCGAGTAAAGTCTAGCTGGGGTACTGTAGGCAAAAAGGTAGCAGTGACTGAGCAAAAACGGCTCGTAGCCTAGCGAAGTCCTCACGCCTGTTTAAAGTATTACGTTAAAACTAACAAGTGCACTTTGAGAAATCCAGATCCCTTGTATCTGGTTTTCTCCCGGCTCCTTGACAAAGTAAAAACAAACTGTTAATAAAATACAGGGTGGTTAGGCTCTTGCCCTCACGCACTGTAAATTATTAACTCAACACAGTCAGCCGCGAAGACAACCTAGGCTTCACTGAACCGAAACGAGTATGCAGGTTTATCGCTTAACCACTGCATCAAACAACAACTCGTAACACAGAAAAGCTTTACTTCAGTCTAGCATTACCTACACCAGCAGAAAACAGGAATAATAATAATAACACACAGGGAAATGCATATACAAGTGCAACAAACATAAATCAATCCTATTCTAAGTCAACATTTCCAAAATAGGCTATCTAATAGGCAAGTATCTCGTGAGAACTCAAGCGATAATACGTTGGCTGACTAGCTCTGCACCAACGGGACCATGGAAGTTAAACAGGGCAGGGAAAAGAGGAAATAAGAATGTAAGGTAGTAGAGAAAGTTCCCATCAGTCAGAAGAATATAAATAGTTAGCAAGGGAAATGAGAAGTCGCTCTGCCTAATGAGTTCTGATGAAAAAATGGCTAGACTTCCCTTTTATACCCGGCCCTCTAGTGAGCCCAACGTGAAGTACTAAGGACCGCCCACTGACAACCATTACGTAATTTCTCTCTCTCCTCTGGGATACACAAAAGCTCCCCTAGCACTGAGGGAGGGAGGAATGCGAGTGAGTTAGGCCTACCTCCTGCCTGGCGTACCCACTGACACCTAACTGTGGCTGTTTCTCTTCCCATCATTACAAATAAGTTTTACACACAACACTTATAACTAATGATATAAAATAGAACTCGTTGACTCAGATGAAAACAAAATACATATTCATAATACTTATAGTACAATGGCTCACACGAACTAAGTTAGGAAACTCTACATAGACTACAGCCAAAGTTCCTGCCCTGACGATCCTAGTGAGAGTGGGGCATGACTAGGCGTTCTGTACAGCATGCTCACACGTGGACATGCGTCACATGAGTTTTGATGTATAAGGAAGTTGGAGCAGTGGCCATCAATACTTAGCAGAATTGTCAGCTAAAATACCGTCATAATACATTTAAAAATACAAAAACAAAAATTATAATGATTTGTATCCATCCGAAACCCAGATTATTATTGTATTACTCTGTAAAATCGATGCTCATGGGTCCAACTTCCTTATAGCCTGAAACTCGCAAGTGGTCAATTAGAGGAAAAAAAAACAGCAATCGAGATGATATAAGAGAGGAAACCGAATAGACAGCAATATACGAAGGAAAGGCGCCTGCCCAAAACAGGAAATGCTTCATTCAATCGGCATTTACCTATCAGCTCCCAAAACTAATAGGCTTCATCTCTCATGTTATAAAATTTCTAAAGCAAAACTCCTTCATGACATGTAGGGAAAAGAATGTCCAAGTACGTGAAGTTTAAATAGTATCAGACCTTCTTCACTGGATACTTTCTCCATTCTCTCCTGTCATTGGCGAAGTTTCTGTTTCGTCTATTCTCTATTCACATTTGATACACGCTGTTAATTCGTGTCAAACCTGGATGGCCTTCACGTCGTTTTCTATAATATTAATGACTTTCAGACACATTTCTTTCACTCATTGTTCTATAATCATTCTAATCATGGGACAGTACCATCCTAGAACTCTGACAGATATCAAAACTCAATAACCCTCACGAACGGCCCTGAAATGGTTGTATATATTTTATGAACCCCTCACGGGTCAATTCCGATACCTATTTCCACTGCTCTCACTCTAGGATTGTTATTGTTTTTTTCAGACAAAAGTATAAAAGCCAAGAAATGCCCGTATGATTATTTCGCTGGTACCGTGCTCATACCTCTCCAATTGATTAAGCATTTTTCGCCACGGCCACGTTTTCTCCCTTAGTCGTAAATAAATATTGTATTTTACATTTTGACTTGAATACATTTAATTTCGTTCACTCGTGGCTCCCAGGTTACTTGGTATTTTTAGTATTCAGTATTTTCATATATCTTAATATTAAAAACATCAGCTTTTGCGGCATCATTTTGGTTTAAGTGACATAATCTATTTACAAACTATGTTTAGAAGTCATATACTGTATGTATTGAAAACCTTTGCATATACTGTACGTGGCGGAAAGTTACCCTTCGACTGCGAGACACCTTTCCCATGCCAAACAAAAACGGCTATGTTAAACAAGAATCCTTGAATACTAGGAGTTGATCTAGGAATGTTTTACTCTTCTTGACTATGAGCAATCTTTCTGAAGCGTATTAAAGACATCTAATGATAACACACTAATCTTATATTTAATAATAGATTGTAATCGTAATGAAGTTAAATGTAGTAGCATGCAATAGTCATAATATTTATAATTGTTCTATCATCGCACTGCACTATGATACAAACCAAATACAATACCTAACAAACAGTACTCAGCTCATACCTAAGCCATGCATGCATGGAAACGAGCATATCTTTATATACACAATCTAACAAATCATGGTCGACATAATACGTTATCGAATAAATAATGCACCGATTAACTAATTATAATGGTTTTCTTTAACAGTAAATAACAGTATCCCACATTTACATCTTAAACTTGATTTGCCATTCATATTGTAGGTGCCAAACGTATCTAAACCAATCTAAAACAAATAGTAAATGCAAAATGTATATTGTTAATTTCTGTTAAGGGGAGATTTCCACTTGAGGGATTTTTTCTTTACCCCTTTCTCCCTCATGTTTAGCCCCATTGTTTTTGAGATTTTAACCCTTAATTAGCGGCGAGCAACATAAGTCGAGTTAAAAAAAGCTGGACTATGTGGCGGCGCTCGACATAGGTCGAGTGGCAATTTCAGCACGTAATGTGGCTGAGAGAGAGAGACAAGTGGTGGCAGGAGACTAGCGAGCGTATGACTGCTCCAGACCACCGCGGCGAACCTACTGACACAAATCTCAGCTCCCTCCTCCCTCTCTCACTCGCTACATACTCAATTATGTACCGAAAGTACCGAATTACCTGCTTTTTGCACTCGCGTTGCACGGTTATTGCAAGAAAACTATCCATCATACAAGGATCGTTATGGTGTCATTCGAAAGCTCTGTTTATGCCCTTTCAGGGATAGGTACTTGTTTTACGTTCTGGGTCTTATTTAGGCATGAAAATGATCACGTAAACAGCCCTATTTTGGCTAAAAACACCCCGCTGTGCGGTACATATAAATAAACCGCATAGGCCGCTCGTAAGGTGTTAAGATGTTTGCCCCCATTAGTTTGGCGATTTTAAGACATTTCACCCCATTTATATCACTTTTAGGATCTGTCGTCCCATTTAGGTGTCGATTTTTTCCTGGCGAGCGATAGCGAGCCTGTAATTTAAGAGGAACCAGCCTTTGGCCGGGAAATTTTTCTACCGAAAAATTTACAAATTTATCTTGAAAGGGGGTCTAGGGGGTGTAATTTCAAGCTTGATGGAAGTCTAGGAAACACACTATCAAATGTGTTCTTGTTTACTAGACAAGGTTGAAAGTAAGGAGATATGATACAACTTTTAAGCGTGACTATACTTGCATAAAGAACAATGTGAGAGGTCATAATCAGTATACAACCTTTTGATTTGTGTAACCTTTAATATCACATTCTGAATTTTTTTAAATGTGATAAATTTTGGTTGAGTTCGATGGAGATTCAGAATGGTGCGTGGTTGTAATGGTTCACGATTATCCACAACATGACAGCTGAATGAACCAAGTTGACGACTAATGCTGGGATCACACATTCCCGTATATGCTCCCGACTGCTCCCGTACGAAGGTTTATTGGTAGTTGGCAACCGATTACGTAAAACGTAAGGGCATATTACGCAAAACGTAAGTGAAATTGTGTACAGTCTGGGGGGTTGGTACGCATGACGGGAGTAGCCACGCGGGTAGTGGAGGTGCTGGGCGCGGGCTAGGCCGCGCCGTATCTTTTGAAATTCAAATCACGGTCGTGGCTCGCGCTCCCGTATGTCAAAAGTCGGGAAATGTTGCGACCGTCTGGGCCATCACGGCCGTCTGACGGGAGCAGGCCCGTCAGACGTAAAACGCTCTGCCGTCAGACGTAAGCGGCTCCCGTCAATCGTAAAAAATTCCCGTCAAACGGGAAAGTTTACGTTCGTCCGGGCGCATCTGGCAAGAGCGCCGCACTGCGGTTGGCGGGAAGACGCGGCAACGTTGTACGGGGGGGTATATAAGGACCGGCGGGACACATTGCCGTCACACCTCTCACCACACCGCAGGGGGGAAGAGAAGTATGTCTCGAGGTAGTTCCGTTGTTCCTTAGCAAGCCTGTTGCAATGTTGCGGGTCACGGTTGGGATGTTGGTTCCTACAGGTGGGTCATTCCTCCAGGCGGCAGGTATGAGTTGGTGGGTGTCTGGGTCCTCTTGATCTACCTCTGTTCGGGGTGGGTTTTGTCCTCGTAGGATGTTGTGCAGAATGCATGAGGCCAACACAACAACCTCTGCACGTTCAGGTCTCAGAGATATTGCAGTGTGTAATACTCGGAAGTGGTGGGCGAGAATGCCAAAGGCGTTCTCTATCGTCCGGCGGCCCTTGCTGAGTCTTTAGTTGTAGATTCCTTCAGCTTTCGTGAGGGATCGTTGGGGGTAGGGCTTCATCAGGTAGGCGCGCAGAGGGAATGCATCATCACCTACTAAGAAGTAGTCCGTGGGTGGTCCAGTGGGATCGGTAGAGATGACCTCGGCGGGGGGCAGTTTTGCGTTCTGTCTATCAAGCAACTTAGACAGACGTTTTTGCAAAGCCACCACCATCAGACTCTGACCCTATGGCACCAATGTCGACGTAGATGAACTTGTAGTTGGAGTCAACAATTGCCAACAGGACAATGGAAAAAGCTTCTTGTAGTTGAAGTAATATGAGCCACCAAAGGCGGGGTTGCGGATCCGTATGTGTTTGCCATCAATGGCTCCTACACAATGCGGCAGGTTCCATCGTTCCTCAAAGCCGCTGGCAACCTCCTTCCATTCAGCAGGTGATTGTGGCGTTTTGATCTCCTGATCTCCGTAGACAGAAATGATGGCCTGGCAGGTGTCTGGAACAATTTGGCTGATGGTGTTGTGGGCAACCAGAAAGGAGTATTGCAGGCTCTTATAGGATGCACCCGTAGCGAGGAAACGTAGGGTGATGGCCACCCTCAGACCAGGAGGAATGGGTTTTCGTCAGAACGTAGGTTTCCTCTGAATGAGGGGGGTGACACGTTCCACTATCTCATCAAAAAAAAATTTGTCTACCCTGGTGAAGTTCCTGTATAGTTCTGGACATTCTCGGGCCAACTCTTGCATCAGGTTCTCATAATGGCCATGTTCAAGCCTTCGTTGCAGATATGGCCACACTCACACTCTCCTCTTGCTCCTTTCCTTCTTCCCTTGTTCCTCTTGATAGATGAAGTTTGCTAATGCAAGTAGTTCCAAGATTTCGATGTAGGAAAGGATCCATTGCATTAGCCGCGTGTTATGCCTGTTCTCCGGTTTTATTAGGGAGTTCACAAAATTGAACTCCTCCAGGATGAATTCCGCGATGTTGTTCATGGTGCCGATGAAGGACTGTGAATGGGAATGGTGTGGCCATTCCTGCCCTTTTGTAGTTCCCAGATTCCAACCCAGACCTACGTGGTTGACAAAGACTGTCTTTGTCTGTGTTTGGACAGACGGGGTGTGCCAACGATTGTCCGGAAACGGTCGAGGTAAGTCCTAAAAAGTCC